>PUDQ02000016.1:600000-1023193 GCA_002964805.2 Trametes villosa | reverse complement strand
CGTTCACATGACCTACGCCAATTCCGCGTCACGACCATCGCCTGGGCCCCGTCAGGCAACATCAATTTCACCCTCAACGCCGAGCCCACGGACGCCCTCCTCCCCTTCGTCGCCAGCCGTGCCGCTGCCCTCTTCCCCGAAATCCCCCGCGACGCCATCATTGTACGCCGCTACGAATATCGCGTCCGCTTCAGCTTCATCAGGGTCCCGTGCGTGGACGACCAGTTCCGGACCCTCTCCGCACGCGAAGCGGCTGCCCCTCTCTTCGCTCACGCCGAATGGGAGGCGATCGTCAACCATCCCAGCACCATTTTCACCTGGGGTGTCGTCCGGGAGGGCGACACCGGCCGCCGCCTTATCGTCCAATTCCTCGACGACGAAAACTGGTCTACCTGCGACCGACTCCTCAACGTCGCCGTCTCCTTCGAGCCTGGCGAGGCCCCCCAGCTGCCGGAACTCATGAAGGACCGCCCCCAGGTCCAGCAATGCCGCAAGTGCTTCCGATGGGGCCACGTCACCACCTCGTGCTCCATCGCGACGCACGTCTGCGCTCGCTGTGGCGGCAACCACCGCTCCGGCTCCCACAATCGCATGGCCCCCTGCTGCCGACACCTCCCTCGCTGCATCCACCCCGCCCGCTGTCGCAACTGCGGCGGTGCTCACAGTGCCACGGACCCGGCCTGTGAGTTCTTCCGACACCGCAACGACGCCGACTGGTACCGGTCGCGTGTCCTCTCTGTCGCTAGCCGCCGAGCGCTGAGCTCGAAGGCTGGCTCGCATCTCACGGACGACGTCCCCGCGCATGCCAGCGCGGCGGATTCGCGCGTACGTTTTGGCCGCAACACGACGCATCTGTTCCACACTAACCTACCCCCTCAGACCATCGCCAGCGCGAAGTCGAAGTCCTCGTCGACTAGCCACGGCACACGGGGTGGGAAGGGTGCTGAGAACAACGGCCAGACGTAGTTAGAATGCGCACGTCCCTACATGTAGTTTTCCAAAACGTAAATCATTCACCGCAGCACACGCATGCCCTCCTCGAGCAGTGTGCTTCTGCCCAGGTGGATGTCGTCTGCATCCAAGAGCCATGGTATGGCCCCATACGCCCCATTCCCTCTGCTTCGCCCGCCGGCCCTGCCGAGCGCACTGACGATAACATGCTGTATGGCACGCAGCTACATCCGGCCTGGACTCTTGTCGAGGCTCGGAAGGATGCACGCGTTGTCTGTCATGTTAGCCGCAAACTCTCCAACGCCGTCATCTCCCTCCACACCTCCGTCTCGCATCGCGACTGTATGATCCTCCTCCTCCGCCTCGACCCCTCTCAAGACCCCGTCGCCATCCTAAATGTCTACAATGACGCACAGAATCGCGCCGTCGAGTACCTCACCGACATCGCCCAGACACTCCCCGTCATCGACCTCGCCGGCGGGGACTACAACACTCACTCCCGCATTTGGGACCCGGATTACCCCCCCGACCCGGCCGCGCGCACTGGCGAGGTGCAAGACCTCCACGCCAATCTTGGTCTTCGACTCCTCTCCCCGCCGTCTGTTCCGACTCACTTCCCGCATCGCCAGTCATTCCGCCCCACCGTTATCGACCTGGTCTGGGTCCCCGACGACCGCCCCTATGAACTCTACGACATCCGCGTCGCGCCTGACGAACGCGGCCTATCCGACCACGCTGTCATTCACGCCGAAATACCCGCCCCCCTCTGGTCACTCGAAGGCGCACCCTGCATCACCCCCAAGTCGGACGCCGAGAAGGACTTCTTGGGAAGCGTGCGAGACACCGTACACCTGCGCCTCCCCCCTGACATCCCCCTTCGCGACGAGCACGACCTGCGCTCAGCTGTCGACACGCTTTTTGCATGCATCTGCGATGCCTGGTCCGCCCACGCCACTCCCCTCCGCATCTGCGACAAGTCCCGTCTCTGGTGGGACCAGAGCTGCTCTGAAGCTCGCGACGCCCTCAATCAGGCGCGGCGCCGTCTCGACCTCGTCCGGCGCTACTCCCCTCGCCTTGTCCCGGCGGCACAGGCCTCCGTGCGCCGCGCGTTCCGACGCCTCAAGTCTGCGATCCGCGCCCGACGCCGTGCACACATGGACGAGCGCATCCAGTTCGTTGCAGAGAAGCAGCGTCGAGTCTGGGATCTCATGAGCTGGGTCGGCCCCCGAGCAATGCCCATGTACCGCTCTCTCAAGCACAACGGGCGCGAACTCCAGACCCTCCCGGACCTGTGGCAGGCTCTCGATTCCACCTTCCACGCCGCGGCGGCCCGCCCGGTCGACGCCACCATCGTGGATGAGCTCGACGCGCTCCCGGAGCGTGATTGCCCCCCCATATCCCTCGCGGAGGTCACGGACGCGCTCCGCGAGGTCTCGACATCCTCCACTCCCGGTTGGGATCACCTGCACTGGCGCCACCTGAAGGCGCTAGCCACGGACCCGCATTTCCTCGACACACTCCTACGCATCTACAACTGTATCCTCCGAATCGGCGTATGGCCTGCGCAGTTCAAGCGTGCGGTCTCTGTAGTCATCCCGAAGCCTTACAAGGATGATTACTCGAAGATCAAGTCATATCGGCCCATCGTCCTCCTCAGCACCCTCGGCAAGCTCATGGAGAAGGTCCTGAGCGAACGTCTCCACTACGAATGCACGAAGCACGGTATCCTCCACCCCAACCAGTACGGCGGCACGAAAGCGCATAGCACCGTCGACGCCGCCATGAGTCTCGTCACACATATTCGCGCCGGCTGGAAACACAATCTCGTGACTTCCTGCCTCGCCTTCGACGTCGCACAATTCTTCCCCTCGATGAACCACGACCTACTCTGCCGCATCATGACCCGTCTTGGCTTCTCCCCCACCCTCATCCGTTTCTTCCGCAACTACCTCGCTGACCGCCAGTCGTGCTTCCGCTGGGGCCGTGCCACTTCTCCGTGGTTCGACATGCCTCCGGTCGGCGCTGGCCAAGGCTCCGCCCTCTCCCCCATCTTGACGAATCTGTACATCTCCCCTGCCCTCCACCTCCTGTTCCCCGTCACGACTATCCAGAGCGACGCTACCCTTCAGTTCTATGTGGACGATGGCCTCTGGACCGTCACCACCCCCTCCATCACTTCAAACTGCAACATCCTGCGCACACGCTATCGCCTCACTGTCGACACACTCGCCCGCCTCGGCCTCCTCATTGAGGCCGACAAGAACGAACTCATGCATTTTGTCCCGACTAGACTCGCAGCGAAGCATGACGCGCAAACCGCCCTCATACTCGACGACAATGTCTCCATCCGCCCAAACCCCGTCTGGCGCTATCTCGGGGTTCGGTTCGACTCGAAGCTGACCTTCAAAGCACACGTCGCATATTTTGCGGAGCGCGCGGCGACAACAGTCAACGCAATGCTCATGCTCGGGAACTCCATCCGCGGACTCACCCCAATGCAACGTCGTACGCTCTACATCGCCTGCGTCCGCCCGCTCCTCACCTACGGCATCGAGGTCTGGTACCGAAACAAGGGTGTCAAGAACCTCATGAAGCCTCTCTGCGCCGCCCAAAACCGCGCGCTCCGCTGGATCACCGGTGCGTTCCGCACCACGCCCACTGGAGCCTTGCACGGCTTTGCGGGCATCCTCCCTCTCCACCTGCATGCGCAAAAACTGCAGCAGCGGTACTTCCTTCGCATCCACACCCTCCCTGCCTCGCATCCTCTTCGCGCCGCCTTCCCCAACGTGTTCGACCGCTCCGAACACGCCCCCTACGTCCGATTCCTACCCTACACCCTCAAACCCACGCCTACCATCCCGCTCACCGAGGTGTTCGACGACCGCCACCGCCCGTGGATCACGGAGACGTTTGACCCACTCGACGACGAGTGTCGGCCCGGGACGCGCGTGCGCGACCTCTTCGCGGATCGCGTGACCACGCATCTCACTCACCCCAAGAAGGGCGACGAGGACGCCCTCGCTGCGTGGATCGCCAGCGATCTCCGGCCTCGCATCCGCAGCGCCCACCAAGACGCGAACGCGCTCGTGATCTTCACAGACGGCAGCTCTTTCGCATGCTCCGAGACGTTCGGCGACTCCGCGGCCGGGTTCCGTGCGTACAACCGCGGACGGCTCACCCACCGACACGCCGTCTTCACCGGACGCGCGTTCTCGTTCGATTGCGAACAAATCGCCCTCTCGCTCGCCATTGGACACCTCTACCTCAAGAAGTACCACCAGGTACACATATTCAGCGACAGCGAGAACGCGCTCTCAAGCATACTCAATCCCACCGGCGGGCGCATGGCGGCGGTGAACTCCTGCCGGATACTGCGCGACTGGTTCGAGCGCCACCCGGAGAACCACCTCCATCTGCACTGGTGCCCCTCGCACTCCGGCATCGAAGAGAACGACGCGGTCGACGCGGACGTCAAACTCGCCGCCAAGCCCACGCTGCGCGAACTACCCCGCTTCCACGGACGGTACCCGACCTCATACGCATACATGAAGAGCTCGATCACCACCACCTGCACGGAGGATTGGAAGGAGCTAGCCGACGCCAACCCGGCCAACTACTGGGGCCACACGCACATCCGCCACCCCGCGTTCCGACGACTCCTCCATACCGGGAACTTCCCCCTCAAGAGGCTCGGAGGACGCCCGGCCCTCGTAGCGCGATTCATTCGCTGCATCACCAATCACGCCCCCACGGGCTGGTACCGCGACCGGTTCCGCTCGCAGCTCGGCGAGCCCACCCTGTGCACGCGGCACGACGGCGCCCCGGCCTACCACACACGAGAGCATGTGCTCTTCGACTGCGATCACTACACACGCCGATACCGGCACTCCTCGATCGAGGACCTCCTCGGGTCCCTCGATCCGTTCTTCGACATACGAACCTTCCTCGAGGACAACCCAACGGCGCTCTCATTCGACGACACCCCGGACGGTTAAGCCCTCTCCCCCCCCCCTTCCCCACTGCCTGCCCCTATGCTACCCTAATACCTCCAATCATACACTCTCATACTCGTATCCCACTATATGCGCCGCAATATGCTACCCTATGACGATTTACCCTGTAGACGCCTAGCCTGTTTTCGAGGATCAGTCAAAAACCTCGTATTTATACCGTAGACGGCTGTATAAGCACTACATGTTAATACACAGATTTCCAACCGATCTGGCTGAATATAGTAGGTAGCTATCTAATCAGCTGTCTAGTCTGCGGTCGGCTTGAGCGCTTCGCTTGAGTATGCCCCGATACGGCGCCATCAAATGTGAATGTGACTATCTCCGCGATGTGGTGGTGTCGGGGCGCGTCTTCCAAAATCTCTACCTCTCTCCCCGGGCTGGGGGTTCCCCGATAGTTGTTTTGGTAGCTCTGTTATATGCATGCAAGGAGACTCCATATGTCATACAAATAGCGCCCGCACATGGGGCGAACCACAACCTAGATCAGCTCCGCAATATTCATCAGCAGCCCCTTTTGGTGTACATATTCTCATATGTTTCGAAACATACGCTGCAGAGGGACCAAACTCTGGATGTATCGTCGCACTACGTATTAGTACAACTCTAGATAAAATATGGGGCGGCCAGATTGCAGGGAGGACGGGAAATGGGCAGGTGTCCCGAGGAACCATGGTGTCCCAAGGACCGGTTAATGACTGTATATACAGAATACCATCAGAACGCCACGCATGAAGCACCCTAATACAATAGTACAGGCAACAACCGATGAGACTTAACCGACGGCTCATACCATCGACGTCGACGAGGACGAGCTGCTCGTCTTCTCCAGTGTGTGCTTGGCGCCGCCGTACTGCTTGACTCCCTCGAGACTCGCCGGCGCGAAAACGGGCATGGAGAGCGTCGTGCTTGTGTGCGCCGTCGGGTCCGTGTCCATGGGCGAGTTGAACATCATCGAGCTCTTCGGGTGCGCCGAGTACACGCTCTCCTCCTGCGTGAAGCCCTTGTTCACGGCGTAGATGATGAACGTGGGCACGAGACCCTGCAAGCCATGTCAATCTCTCAGAACCTGAGCGCGCAACAGGGATAAGGAGATACGCACGGTGATTTGCGGCATGCACTCGTACACGATGTACATCGCGTTGAGTCCGTCGAGGCCATTCACGGGCGCGAGCTTGTAGAGCGTAAACTCGATGAGCTTCGCGGCCGCGACGAGCGAGCCTGACTCGATGATCAGGAGCAGCACGCGAGTGTATTGTCCGCCCGCGATACCCATCGCCGCCCTCGTGCGCCTCGATACGAACCTGCGAGTGCGAGCCTGAGAGTCAGCCGACACGATGCGACAACATAAGGAGCAGCGGGGAACAAGGCGTACCAGATGCGCCCGGCAATGATGAACGTTACGAGGATGTTCACGACCAGGGAAAGGATGAACTGGGCAGAGCCCATCCGGCTCATTACCACGAAGTTCTGAGTTGGAGCGAGCCATTGGGAGATGGAGCCGAATCCAAGGGCTATAAAAACTAGTCAGTAGGGTCGTCTTCAACGCGAGGAGACGATTTACCAAGCTCCGCGAGACACATAATGAACGGAAGGAAGGCGATGTAGACGTTCTTGCCCCAGACTACGTACAGCCGCCAGACGATGACGAGATCACCCAAGGCCAGCTACGGGTGCGGGGCTGTCAGCGCCGGAAGCTTTGAATACGGGTTATGAGGATGGAACGTACGTTGGTGATGTACAGGTAGTCTTTGGCCATGTTGAGGCGGACCGAGATGTTCGCGAAGTACAGGATGGGGTCGATGATGTCGCGGTAGAGAACAAATCCCTGAATCAAGCGAACGAGCGCGAGCGATACGTGACCGGTAGCGAGGACATAACTAGCGGGGTACGGAGTCAGTGTCATGCACGCGCTGAGCTACGAGAAACCTGTTCCCGACTCACAGTAAAACGAGTGCGATTGTCGTGAACCTGTTGACACCATCTCGCCGCTTCTGGTAGATGGTGTATAGGGTCATTGCGAACATTGTGGTGTATACACCTGGTAATTCTCGGATCAGCAGAAGATCGACGAGCACAGCGAACTCAAACGGCCTACCCCACACGAAGGACTCCAGCCATCCCCCGATCAGGTAGGCTTTGTCGATAGGGAACGACGCGACGGCCATGATACTTGGGGTAGCTGGATTGGAGGAGAAAGGAGAGCAAGGCGCTACAGCAGGTAGGCGGCTCGGTCAAGTAACCTATATGAGGACGGAGCGACTGGGAAATTCCCGGATTGCCGCCCCGATGGATTCAATGACGCTGATGGCGGAGAGCCTGAGAGGAAGAGACGGGGCTGCTACAGGAACACTTCGTCATCCACGCAATGCAGGCCGTCGAAGAAGCGCCAGCTGTATAAGATCTGATACTACCGTCACCGCGCTAGGGGCTGGGCGCAGTGATGTTAAGCTGACATTGCGCGCAGTTTGGGGAGCACTAGAGTCAATCTCCGTGCGGTGCGCCGTCGCCGCCACCGGTTAAGCTTGCACCACGAAGCGTCAGCTTCAGGTTTCGAAAGAGTCGTACGTGAAGCACATACACCGTGTCTGGGCGAGACATTGCTGTCACATCGAGCGTCGGTCACCGGGGGAACACTCACCGCATGATGCTATAGTTTCCGAGCACTGCGGCGACGTTGGGAAAATAGGGGAGGGATGCAGAGTATCTGGGAGATCCTTCTTTGATGCGTATACCTCAGGAGTGCACAATCTATGGCCCAATGAGTAGCTTCTGTTCGTAAAGAGGTCAGGCAGTGACTATCATGTGAACCCGGAAGGGGAAATTGCCGGTTAGCCCACGGCATGCTGCATAAACGTACGAACCTCCAATTGGAGTCTCAGCCTGAGCCCGCACAATGCCCGGGACTCAGGGTTCGTGTGCCTCGGCGGCCGCGCGCAATCGATAGAGTTCTGTCTCTGCGATGATGGAGACGAAAATATCGCAGTACCGATGAGAATCCGAGGCCGCGCTGGGACGTGGACCGTGGATGGGCGCACATGCCATCTCTTCGACTGATGATCATCGGAGCAGGAGCACAAGCTGTACAAGCGCTCAAAGTCACTCCCTGGCGCAGTACTTCGACCGACATCAGAGAAGGGCACATATGTCCTGCTCACCGAGGGGTCTTATCTTCTTCTCTCCTTCGCTCAACGGGATGCCGTACTAGGCTGCAGAAGCCTGGGTCGATCGTTACTTCTCTACTAAGCCGCTGTAGATCGTGGGGAATGGTCCTCGAGTGAGGCACATATCAGTGACAGCTATTCCGCCTAGAGATACCATAGTATTTCATCAGTAGGGCGCCAGATATTATAGAAGTCCGAAAGCGCACCGTGTATTTCAACACCAATGTCGTATTTCATAAAGGACATCGGCATGCTCGTCCGTTACGAAGCTGGGAGTGGCTGGAAGAAATCGCGGGAACAAGTGGGAGTCCTGATCTTGCGCGGTTGACGGTGAGCTTGTGGCAACGTGCGCCGTTTGTACGTCTCACTGAACCAAAGCCAGAGTGAGTCCTGACCGTGGTCGGTGCGCGTCTTCCGCCCATCGAACCGTCAACATGAACATAACGTGACAACGGGTGTGCCCAGATCACGAGTACGAGGAGCTTCTACCGCCAGGGCACGCCGCAAAAAGCGACTTGTCGATCTGGACCACATTCATTCGATTAGCATAGGGGTACAGGATTGCATGCAAGCCGCTCGGGGCCGCTAATAATGATCAAACAACGGAGGCCGACGACCCGCCGGACGAGCCATGCAGCTTTGACTCGTTTCCGTGGTACAAACCACCCTTCGCCTGAACGGTGCGCTCGTCGTCGCTGGACGCGAACATGCTCGTGAACAGCGTAGTGCTCCCGGCGTGCGAGACCGTGTTGGTGTCCGTGGGCGAGGTGAACTCGAGCGACGTGTTCGTCTTCGCGGAGTAGTAGCTGTCGGGCCGCGTGAAGCCCTTGTTGACAGCGTAGATGATCAACGTCGGGGCGAGACCCTGCGCATATGCGGCAAATGCCTCAGTATAAGACTCGGAGGTAAGGGATCGATCGTGCTGATGCTCACGGTGATTTGGGGCATGCACTCGTAGACGATCTCGATGGAGTTCAGGCCGGTAGTACCATCGTCGGGCTCGAGCTCGTACATGACAAACTCGGCGACCTTCGCAGCGGCAACAAACGCGCCGGACTCAATGAGGAGGAGCAGGATGCGCGTGTAGCTCCCGCCCGACACATTGAGAGCTTGCCGTGTGCGTCTGGCCATGTACCTGCGGTAACGCGAGGATGAGCTACGAGGTATCGAGAATGCGCAACAAGGTCCACATCTGGGAGATGACTCACCAAATACGAGCTACGATTATCAGCGTTAGGAGGACATTCACGCCCAAAGAGAGGCAGTACATGGTCGAGCCGAGCTGGTCCATCACATCGAAGTTCTGGGTGGGGGCCAGCCACTGAGATATGGACGTCCACCCGACAGCTGACGATATTTCAGCGCCGAGTCTCAAAGGGTACAAAAGTGACGCGGACGTCACTCACCGAGCTCAGCGAGGCACATGAGGGCCGGGAAGGCGGCGATGTATAAGTTCTTGCCGTACACCACATAGAGCCGCCAAACGATGACGAGGTCTCCAAGTGACAACTAGAGAGGAGCTGCATGAGACGATTTAGCGTAGACCACAAGAAGAATGCGTACGTTGGTAATGTACAAGTAGTCTTTCGCCATGTTGACGCGGCGCGATATGTCGGCGAAGAAGTCGACCGGATCGATGACATCCCGGTACAGAATGAAGCCCTGGATCAGGCGGACTAATGCGAGCGATATATGTGCGGTGGCGAGGACGTATCTGCAGGCTCAATTAGTGGACGTTCCCGCTAATTGGGTGAAATATAAGCAGTCGGGGAGACGGCGGCTCACAGTATAACGAGAATGACCGTAGTGAATTTATTGACGCCCTCTTTCCGGTTCTCGTAGATCGTGAGGAGCGTCATTCCAAACATGATGGTGTATACGCCTATGCACAAACAGCTCGGGGTCAGCGCCCGACGATGTCGGAGACTCTCCTGGAACTCGCCCCGTGGCATTACTCACCCCACACGAACGCTTCCAGCCAGTCTCCGATGAGATACGCCTCATCTATAGCAAATGTCGCGATAGCCATGTTGTCGCGGCAGCTCACTGGAGCGAAGGATCAGTCGCCGAAAGGAGAGGGAGAGCGCGCCAAGCAGCGTACCTTTCGTCACATCGTTTTAAGGACAGTTGTGTAGTCGTGGATAGAGCGGATCGCCCACTGAAATCTCAGGCGTAAGGTTTGCGATCGACCAAGGGAGCTATTCGTACAACCAGTGCAAACGGGGAGGAATGACCAGGCTCGTAGGTCACCTGCCTGGACCCTTTTCCGATTGATACCATTCTCAGGCTGTCAGTCGCGATATCTATATCGACGAGGACACGGGCGCTCTGTGGCGTTTGGTTGAACATTATTGCGGGGTTCTTGAGAGATCGCGAGGTTGAAAACGCTGTGAGTATACCCTAAGTGTGGTGTCGTTCAACGTTCCAATGTCGAGAGATGATGGTGTAGAACAAGCCTGCCGAGCGATCGCGAGACTCTGGGCCAAACAGCAACCAAACAAAAAGCTTATGAGCAGTGCTAGCGCTTATTTTCTAGCCGTCGACCGCCCACTGGCACCAGCCCAATAGTAGCCAATAGTCCTGCTCGCCTCTTTCATAGTCGCACATCCACCAGGAAGAGATTTGATAACTCGCGACAGTGGCAGGTGATTCTATTCGAGCACTGATTGTCAACGTGCCCCGGCCTTTGAGACGTCACATCGCCAACTCGAATACACGATTCTCGAAACCAGGTCCCGAAGATATTTGTTGCTTGTTTTCTTCTGACTTGAAGGTACGAAAATCACCTCCGTTCTTTGCAGATCTATCAATTGACGTGGTTATGCAGGGGAAGTCATCTAGCGCGCGACCAGACAGCCGGAAGGTTCGGTCTCGGACATCGAAGCCTCCCCTCTACGGCATCCCGCAAAACGAAGTTATGGCATTGCGGTCCCTTGCGGCCGCAGTCCTAAAATAGGTTTGTCATATCCAACCTGGCAGAATGAATTCGAACTCGCCCGCATGGCAGTGTGCACAGGACATAGATCCTTTCGGGCTGCGACCATCTTTGCAACGCGTAGCGCGCGCAGCCTGCCAGGCCCCAGAGCATCACTCTTGGATCTACAAGAAGATCACCTTGTATTGATAGCTGAGCCAGTTATCAGGAATGCTAACGATAGACAAGAGTGCGAGTCGCCGCTAGTAGGTCCGCAGCTCCCGCGATGAACCTCGGAGCGGTCTCACACGGGAGGAGCCATGTACGCCGG
The DNA here is from genome assembly GCA_002964805.2 of Trametes villosa. Classification (NCBI taxonomy): domain Eukaryota; kingdom Fungi; phylum Basidiomycota; class Agaricomycetes; order Polyporales; family Polyporaceae; genus Trametes; species Trametes villosa. Next base: position 1,011,823 of record PUDQ02000016.1, on the reverse strand, counting down.
CGTGCACCGCAGAGCACACCCGGCCAGGCGGCACTTCTCACTTCCAGCTTCTCGCACAGCGTTATTACTCCGGTATCAAGAGGCGTGGCAGGCCTACTCTCTTCCATCGCATGCGGGACCCTGGCCAGCGTGGACTGGATGCGTATGATCCGGAAAGCACTTCAGGCGGTGATTTCATAGCGTCTTCGAGCATGCGGCCCGGTAGACAGCCTCTAGATATCCGTACGTAGACTTATGACCGAGACGCGGCACGAGCAGCGCGCTAATCTGTACGTCTGCTAGAGTTAGAAACACGATGATACTGCGTAGTCTTGACGCCACGATGCCTTGACCTTCGAGTGCGCCCGCCACCAGCAGCGGAGGGCACAGCCGCCACTGGTGTCTATCGGAAGCCTAAGCGCCACGGCGAGACAGTTCAGGCTGACTCGCATAGGATATCCTGGCTAGGAATATGCGTGCCGCCCAAATCCTGAGCCGCTGTGCACGAAGACCACTAACAGAACATAGATCAGTCACCGCATAGTCCACACTAATCTCCGCCCGTCCTCAACAAAACCTACAGTACTTCACCGTCTCAGGAGTCCACAAAAATCAAACGATCGAAGCCGTCGGCGAGCCCTTCAGCTTCTCCACAACGCCCTTCTCGTCGCCGAACTGCTTGACGAACGTCGTGTTCTCGGATGCATCCTGCGCCATGGATGTGGTCGTCGACAGCGACGTGTTCGTCTGCGCGGTCGTCTTGGGCGTGAAGAACATCACGGTCGACTTCGGTTGTGCCGAGTAGTCGCTGTCCGGCTTCGTGAAGCCCTTGTTGATCGCGTAGATGATGCACGTCGGCGCGAGACCCTGCGCAGAGAGATCGCGTCGTTCAAACAGCAGCCAAGGGCGTGTTCCGAGTGGAGACGTACCGTGATCTGGGGCATGCACTCGAACACTACCTCGATGGCGTTCATGCCCTCCATGCCGTCCACGGGCGCAAGCTCATACAGGATGAACTCCGTGAGCTTCGCAGCCGCGACGAACGCGCCAGACTCGATGAGCAGGAGAAGGACGCGCGTGTACTGCCCGCCCGAGATGCCGAGCGCCTTCCGAGAGCGTCTGGTCACGATCCTGTAGCCCATATCTCAGTCACTCGCCACTCGATTGTGTCGCTCCAGACGTACCAGATACGGGCGACGATGATCAATGTCAGGAGGATGTTCACGACGAGGGACATGATGAACATGGTCGATCCGAGTCGGCTCATCACGGTGAAGTTCTGGTGAGGCGCAAGCCACGAGGAGATGGACGCGTATCCAACGGCTGAAGAGCGTACGCTATGTTAATCTACTGTCGAAGGACGCGTAAGGCAAGGACCACGTACCAAGCTCGCCGAAGCAGGTCAGCACCGGGATAGCAGCAATGTACGGGTTCTTGCCGTACACAACATACAGCCGCCAGACAATGATGAGGTCGCCCAGGAACAGCTATAGAAGCCGTGCATCGGTGAGTTTATGACGGCTGTAGTACGACGCAAGATACGTACGTTCGTAATGTACAGATAATCCTTCGCCATGTTGAGTCGGATGAAGATGCTGGCGAAGTACTCAACCGGATCCATGACATTGCGTAGTTTGATGAAGCCTTGAATCAGGCGAGTCAAAGCGAGCGCGATGTGTCCTGTTGCGAGAACGTATCTAGTGGTGCGTAAAGTCAGCTTCTCCAACATCGAATAATGTGCGATGGGCAGACCACTCACAGTAGAATGAGTGTGATGGTAGTAAACTTGTTGACGCCCTCCCGCCGCTTCTGGTAGATAGTGTACATAGTCATCACGAACATTATGGTGAATACACCTAATTGGGCACCTGTCAGTTCAAGGCCGATAAGGACCACAACCGGCGGGTACCCACCCCACATGAACGACTCCAGCCAGTCTCCGATGAGGTAGGCCTCATCGATGGCGAACGTAGCGATAGCCATGTTGCCAGTTGGTGGGTGAGGTGCAGGAGACGGTCCGGCGGGAGGGGCGCTATATGAAGAGGCCCAGCGGGTTTAGCGTTCATGAGGTCAGCGAGGGGAGGGAACAGAGGCCGAGCTTTCAAGAATAGAAACCGCGAGCAGCTTGAGCGGCCGCTATGGCTTCGCGAAGGCCTCGTGACCAATAGGTATCGGCTGCATCTCTTTCAGTGTTGCAGCACGGGCTATGAGAACTCCAAAACATGATGTTCGCAGTGTTGCGATTTGAGCCCCAACGTTCGAAGACTGCGTCAGTGTCCCAGTGCAGGCTCAATCTATCGCCAGACCTGTTTCGCGCAGGGATCGCGAAGGACGGCAGAACCCTCCGGCGAAGGGTATGACACCGGCGTTTCATAGTGCCGTGCCTGTTTGAGCTCAGGCATGTACCGGCGAACGGGACAGAGTCTGAAGATCTGAACGATGGAGCTGACAGTGTACGAGTGCCACCAGTGTGCAGAACATCGAAGTACCGGTACTGGAAGATAGTCTCGAATGTCGCCAATCCACAGGGACCGTCGATCACATAAATTCTTGAAAATTACCACCGGTCAAGCGTCAACGATAGCGGGCTGCTCCGTATATCTCAGACATTGAATAGAGATGGTGTCAAGCACGAAAGGAAGAGCGGGCGAGTCGCCGCAAAGAGTTGAAGATATCTTCAAGCTAACAACGCGAAGGGTGATGATATTATGCCGCGCCGGTTCGGACTCCGATTGAGCGCGTGAGTCTCCGACCGGTGGCGGCGAATTATCTGAGCGGCTCGCCTTCTGCCAGCTTCTGCCACACCCTTGCACACGGGTTCTGTACGTGCGCGAAGGAATAGCCGTGGTCGGGACCACTGCCGGCGTACACACGCTGTCAAGGCCTGCATTGCGATAAGTGTACAGGTTTGTTCAGGAACTGATCACGCGCAGGCGAAGGTGTGCCAGGACGCGCCCGCGAAGCTCGCAGACGGCGACGCCCAACTAAGGGAAGCCAGCTCTCTATCGGCCTCCACGCGCATATTCCGTGACTGCCTAGCATGCACCTCGCGGCAAAGGGCTAGCTATACGGCGCATATCTGCTTGAAGCTAAACGTCTAGGATCTCCTCTGCCGCGTTTGGCTGCTCTTACTCCACGATGGCTAGAGAGAAGTACGAGAGGAAATACCCGATCCTCCAGCGTCAACCTTTCAAGGGCCTCTACCTCGTCTACTTTGCCGTCTCCCTCGTCGCTGTCAAGATCCCTGCCTGGACTGTATGGTACATCCCCCGCACCAACCGCCCGCGCGAACGATGGACCCTCAAGCGGGCCCTCATCGTGCGCACAGCGCAGGAGCTGTTCGCCATGAAGGTCGACCTCACGACCGAGAACAAACCCCCCAAGGAGGTGCCCGACAGCGCGCTCAAGGACGCGAAGTTCACATGGCTTGAGGCCATCCCCGACGATGTCTTCGTTGGCGAGGTTCGCCGCCTCGCCGAGCTCACTGGGGTCAAGCCCACGAAGGTGCCGGGCTTCTGGCTCCTCAAGGCGAACACGCCCTGGGCAGGCCTCAAGGCTCAGCCGGGCGAGAAGACGGTGTTGCATTTCCATGGCGGCGCCTTCACCGTAAGTTCTGGCACACATCCTCTCGTTCGCGTGCGCTCACCCTGTCCACCTAGCTCTCCAGTGCAAACCCGTCCGACGTGACCGCGAACTTCACGCGCGGATTGCTGAAGCACTCTACGTCGCTCCAGCGCACCTTCGCAGTCGAATACCGTCTCTCCAACTCTGCCCCGTTCACCCCAGCCAACCCCTTCCCGGCCGCGCTCCTCGACTGCCTCGCCGCGTACCGCTACCTCGTGCACGACGCCGGGTTCGAGCCCAAGAATATCACCGTGATCGGCGACTCCGCAGGCGGGAACCTCGTGCTCTCGCTCGCACGCCACCTCGTCGAGAACCCCATCCCGTCGCTCCCGCCCCCCGGCGCGCTCCTCGTCGCCTCGGCGTGGATCGACCTGTGCATGTCGCGCCGCGGCCCGGGCACGTCCGAGACGCTCAACGGGCCGATCGACATCTTCGGCGTGAGCGACGAGGACCCGTTCTCGGGGTACGGCGAGCGGTCCTACCGGGGTCCGCTCGACTTCGAGGAGAGCAGGACGAACCGGTACCTGTCGCCCGTGTCGCTGTACGTGAAGCCCGAGAAGGGCATCTTCAAGGGGTTCCCGCAGACGTACGTCGTCGCGGGCGGGGCGGAGCGGCTGCTGGACGACTCGGTCGCGCTGGTGGAGAGGATGCGCGAGGACGGGGTGGAGGTCGTCGAGGATATCTCGCGCGATGCCGTGCACGACTTTGTGGTGTTCACCTGGCACGAACCCGAGTACACGGATACCTTGAAGCGGATCGCGAAGTGGATTGACGACATGTAGATACCCCCATACCCTGCTACGCCTCCTTATGTTGTCCTGCAATTGCTCTCTGTCATTGTGGTCTTGTGCGATGATTAACTCTATCTGGTGCTCGCAAGTGTACTTTTTAGCTAGCTGGTTGATTCCAATGTATCTGGTGATGTACAACGATTCGCTAGTACGTGATCATCCGAGGTGAGGGACTATCCTCTCGCGCCAAGTCAGCCCAAACCTCGGCCAGCGCGGCCTCGAACGCGCGCTCCCGCCCCTTCTTGACGTTGAACACCACCTCGCACGCACCACTGTCCGTGCGCCACTGTCCATCTTCCGTCCTCACCGGGTTCGATGGGTACATGAGCACGTAGTTGTCCGTGGGGACTGTGTCCGGCTGCTGCCAGCATACCTGGCCGGGGTATCCGAAGTGCGCCGACGCCCAGTCGCTCCTGTCGGGGCGGGTTCGGTCAGTGGCGGCGCGCGTACAACACCGCAGGGAATGAGGGGGGAGGGCGCACCTGTAGCTCGAATTGATGATAATTCGTCCAGGTGTCGGCGCGACGTAGTGACCGCGGTTCGCCTTCGCGGGCTTGTACCACTCCTCACCCGAGAGCGCGAGGAAGTCGCGCACGTAGCGCGGGTCGCGCGCTTCCACTATGGATGCGCGGATGGCGCGGGCGTATGCTAGGAAAGCATCGCTGTGGGAGCGCGAAGGCAGAGCGACCGGATCCGTCGTCGCATACAGCAGTCCGTTCGCGCCTGCGTTGTGCGGCAGTACATCGGGGACGAGGCCCCTACACTAAGAGACGCGAGCGGTGAGTCGCGGCTTGAACGAGCATCCACTACGAGGTGCGCGCACGTACGTTCATGACATTGTGTATCTGCGTGATGGGCTCCTCGCCGCTCGCGCTCACCGCAGAAACGATGAACGCGCTGAGCGCGTCCTGCGCAGTCGGCCGCACCGCGGAGCCCGCGGCCAGCCGCTCAAGTGCGGCGTGCAGCGCGGCAACCTGCGCGCTGCTCAGGCGCACGTCCACCCGCGTGACGGGGTACGGGCTGAACACGGAGGCGGGAATGTCATCCAGCGGGAACGTGTCGGACAGAATCCCCGGGAGCTTCGACTTGATGTGATCCAGTCGGGCGGGGTCTGTGGGCGGCCGCAGATCGTCGCAGTTGCGGTAGACGGGCGCGGGCTCGGACGCGGTGCCCGTGAAGTTCTGCGACCACGTTCGCATGAACTGTACGATGACAGAGAGGTCCGCTGCGGAGCGGAGAGGAGGAAGATATCAGAAGAAGAAGATCAGCTCGGAGCTATAGGGCGTGTGTGCGCCGGAGAGGGAGACAGGGACGCACCTACGATATGAGAGCATGACATGCCGACGAGCGTCGAGTCGGCCGCCGTGACCACAGTCGCCTTGAACAATGCAGGGTCTTCTCCACTCAGCAGGCGCAGCGGGTTGATCTTCTCAACCAACGGTCCGGGTTGGATGCGAACGACCGCAGTACCTTCGCGTTCGCGCCACCATGATCCAGCACTCTCCCTGACAGAGAAGGACGCTGGCTGCGGAGGATCCAAGGATATCTAAGGCGGCGCGCTCAGGATAGAAGCACAGGCAAAGAAGTACAGGTGACTGACCGCCCAGTCTGGTTCGCGTACGAGACGCCCGGAGAAGAGAGGGAAAGAGGCGAGAGTGCGCGACAGAGCGTTGGCGAGGCCGGCAACGTCCAACCTTGCGGGGACAGCGTATGCAATGTCCCCCTTGTGGTACCGTGAGCGATAGGGCGAACAACACAGTGCTTCGATATTACTCACGGTGAAGTTGATAAGTAAGTCGTTCTTGTTTAGCTTGTACGATTGCTGCTTTCCGAGGACGATCCGTTTGTGAGGGAAGACGATCCTGGGCGGCTTCATAGTCGTTGACGTGAATAGACTCTTGGATGGGCGTCGTGGAGGTATTGGAAGCTTGCAAGCGAAGGTTCACGCCCAGTACGTTTCGCCGCGGCGAGTGCCGGCGAGGAGTGCTTGAAGTAGCTCACGTTCTGGAGACTCGACGAATCTGATATAACCCACGAATATATGATTAGTTATCTGTTGATGAACAGGGCGCAGTTCCTAGAGATTGCTGGACGCCAGCATCGTATCTGGGTTCGCGCCCAGAGAGACGCACATCGCTGTTCTTCTCCGGATGCACGTGTGAACGTGGGCGCATCTGTCGCCCATGATGCTGTGAAGCCTCCGTCGTCGGGTGGAAGATGTGTCATATGTCATATACAGCGGCGGCCTCGTTGAGAAAATCTTATTCTTGCATACTCCGGCCCCGGAGCCCTTCGCGCGGGAGAAGCACACCTGCTTGTGCGGCGTGAACGCAGGCACTCGCGGGATGTGCCCGACCGTGCCCACGATGACGCTCGCAGACATTCTTGAGATAGGGTATGCTTGCCACGTCGACAGATAGCCGAGATTGCGTACAGTCTTCATTACATGGCACTGCGGCGGTTCTGCGGGGGAAGCCTTGTCTTGAGCTGTTCTTGCTAGTGAGATGGGCCGGGATAGAGAACTGCGCATGCGCCGGCGCCCACGGAATCTATGTATATGCGCGCTGAGGCGAACGCTTAGCTGTATCGACTACCATCTGAGTTAGTGCAAGGGTCCAGGAGCATCGTCTTGAGCGGTCCATTAATGAGCGTAGGGTTTGGCGGGAGCAGAGGGCAGAAATAGCGTAAGCGCCGCGTTCACTCAAAGAGGCAGGGGGGACATGGCATTGGCGGCATCCTCCGTCCCAAAATGGCCAGCACGCTCGGTCAATTGTACTTCGTCGAGTAGTTTCGGCACCCTGCCAGCTGCGACCCGGACGGCATTCGGACTGCCTCTCGAGATCCCACGAGCTCTTCATATGGCTATACTCCTGCCAGCGAGGGCTTTGTGGTGCCCGATTATCAGCCCTTAGAGTTTCGGTGCCCTCAATTTGCGCCCACAGGTGCCGCGCGCTCACGCCCTACTCGGAGTCTAGCCTGCCGTGTAGCTCATCCGCCGCCCACTGGGACCTATATATTGGCCCCACGCGCGCCCAGTCATGGCAGATCACTGGCATGGCGCTCCCCGCCCGGACTTCCCTTGACGCGATGTTTACTGTTGGCTACCCATCTACCATGTTCTTCGCGCTTGTCGCCGCGTTGTTCTTGCTCCTGGTCTTCGCCTTCCAGGCACTGAGAGAACGGGAAGAGGGGCGGCTTCCTCCGGGGCCGAAACCTCTCCCCGTCCTTGGGAATGCTCATCAGCTTCCAGTGTCCTTTGCCGAACGAACCTTGTTCAAGTGGGCCAAGCAATATGGTGCGTCCGACCCACTCGTTGCAACTTCCTTTAGTGCCGCCAGTCTTTTCTGGGGGCCTCTCACCTTGCCGGAATCACCATGGCCGAGCGCTGATGTAAATGTTCCAACAGGCGATGTTGTCTACTTCCGTGTTTTCCGAACCAAAATACTGCTGTTGAACACTATCGAGGCTGCTAGCGATCTGATGGACAAGCGCAGCTCGAACTATTCAGACAGACCAAGGATGGTCCTGCAGAACGAAATGTAAGCGTTCTCTCTTCTCTGGACGAGCCTCCGCTAACTCATGATGGACTCTCTAGGCTTGAAGCGAGCACCTTGGGCAGCATACCATACGGGGACCTGTACCGGAAGCATCGCAAGTGGATGCAGGACTTCATGGGAAAGAGGTCCACGCTCCTTAGCTACCAACACATCCAGCGAAGAGAAGTTCTCGGCCTTCTGCACAACTTGCATCAGCGACCGGAGCAGTTCATCGACCATATCCATCTGTGAGTATCGAGGTACTCAGCCATCGCCGCGGCCGCGAATACTTACCGCCATTCAGATACCTTGCCTCTATACTTCTCGAAATTACGTACGGGTTCCCCGTCAAGTCCCTCGATGACGAACTCGTCCGTCTCGCAGACCGCGCGATCAACGGCGCGAACGAAGCAGGGAGGCCGGGGGCCGTACCTGTTGACTTCCTTCCATTCCGTAAGTTCCACCCCGTTACGCTTACCGTCTGCGTTTAATAGTGACCCCCTTTGGGGTGTATAGTGAGACACGTCCCGGCGTGGCTGCCAGGTGTGCGGTTCAAGAAACACGCCCTGCTTATCCGCGGCACCATCAGAGAATGGTTGAGCAAGGGCTACGACGCGGTGGTGGCAGCGATGGTACGTCTCTGGTTTTAACGTCGATTACACTGAACGCGCTAAGCGGCCACCGGTCATGGTACAGGCGGCCGGAACGGCGGCGCCGTGCATCATGACCACGGTGCTGGAAGAATACAATGAGGCGCCAACCCCTGCCGAGGCGCATGATATCAAGTATGTTGCGTTCAACGTGTATGGGGGTGAGTAAAGCTTTGCGACCTTGAATGTCCTGAGTATTCATCTCATCTGTGATGTCCAGCGGGTGTGGAAACTGTGAGTGTCCTCCGTCGTGTTCCCCGTGTTGTACTAATACGCCCGGCGCTTGTTACAGAGCCGCGGGACGCTTGCCGTGTGGTTCCTCGCCATGGCGCGGAATACCGACGTGTACCGGAAGGCGCAAGAAGAGATCGACAAGGTTGTAGGATCAGAGCGCCTTCCGGACTTTAGTGACCGCGCGTCCCTCCCATACCTAAACGCGCTGCTTGAAGAAGTTTACCGGTAAGCAGCTCTCCCAACGGAAGCACTCCTCTTCTGACAGCACGTATCCTTGCAACAGCTGGAGGCCCGCGTTACCCATGGGTGAGCCTCATAGCGTCTTCCGGATCGACCCCTTTGCTGAACGTTCCTGCAGGTGTTCCCCACCGCGCCATGGCAGACGACCAGTATCGCGAGTATGACATCCCTGGGGGCTGCATGGTGATCCCCAACGTCTGGCAAGTGCTCCCCGGGCAGGATCGCCGAGTGCAACCCAGCTGACGCATCCGGCGCCCACCCCCGCAGGGCAATGTCGCGAGACGTACGTTATTACCCCGAGCCCGAGGAGTTCCGCCCGGAGCGCCATCTTGGCGGCGAGCAGGCTGGGAAACTCCTCCCTAGCAGCTACATTTTTGGGTTCGGGCGCAGGTGTGTCCGTCACGCGCTCTTCATTTTACGTCTCTGACGCCCTTCGCAGAGTTTGCCCAGGACAGGCGTTCGCAGACGCGAGCGTGTGGCTTGCCATTGCGCACATCATCGCGCTCTTCGATATCCGTGGGCCGCTCGACAGTGCGGGCCGCTCGGTCACACCCCCCGCGGAGTTCCTATCGGGGTATACGAGGTGAGCGTCGCGATGCCAGCCAGAGCCTAGAAGACGAAGGCGAGCTCACGTCCCGTTCCATCTCTCCTCCCGCCCAGCCGCCCCGCCCCGTTCGCGTGCAGTATCGTGCCCCGCTCGGACAACGCAGTCGCGTTGCTGCAGGCGCACATCGGCGCATGATTTCCTAGCGGGTATAGAGTGCAGCGGGCGCGCCCCAGCGCATGATTGTGCGCGCGCGTCGGAGAGCGGGAGCCCCGCCGCCGGGGAGGGACCCCGGAGGAACTGCGCGGGGATGAGAACGCGACAGGGCATACCGTGTGTAGAGGATTGAATTGCCAAATTTTGCTCAATTGAGCTGCCGTCTTCGGGCCCGACTACGTTAAGTGCTGGCCCTTGTAGCTTCTGGAATCCGTGCCTGTGTTTCCAGGTGGGCCGTGATAGCTGCCGGCCCCACTGCGAGTGCTTCTGCTTCCGCCGTTGCGATGGCCAGGACGTTCTGCATCATCCAGTACGCTCTGATATCTCGTGTCCCATCCCCGCACGCTGAGTGCTGGGAACGCGCACGACGCCACGACGCGCTTGGCGCCGCTGCAGCGGTCCCCGACGACCATTTGCAATGCATGACGCGCAGCTGCGAACGGTGGAGAAGGAGTCCGCCGCCCATGATATCTACCCACCGTGCGGGCGCATCATCTGACGTCCTCCATCTATCATCAGAACCGCGTCTTCTCTTACTGATCTATGTATAGCGCCAATGCATTGGCCCATGGAGGTGTACCGTCAGTAGGCTTCAGAGCGCGGCTTGACGACCCATGCGAATACCGTCGACCGTGCGCTTGCATCAGGAGCTGAATCAAAAGCCCCGGAGGAGGTCCACGGCGGCACCCCTCCAGCAGTTCCCCGCCGCCCTCCCCATTCATTCTACCTCTTTGCGCTGAGCCGCAGCTGAAGCGATGACGACGAACATCCTCGAGTACCAGCCTCTGAAGACCATCTATCTCATCTGCTTCGCGTTGATCCTCCTGTTCGTCAAGATCCCGATATGGATCCTGAACTACATGCCGCGCTCGAGGAGACCGCGCCATGCCTGGACGCTCAAGCGGAGCGTGATCGTCCGCGCTCTGCGCGAGCTGTGGACTTTGAAGGTCGACGTCCGCGGCCAGCCTGCGCCTGTGGTCGAGGTGCCCGATAGCGCGCTGACGGACGCCAAGTTCACCTGGGTCGACCCGCTCCCCGACAAGCTGCTCTGTGGCGAGGTCCGCCGCGTCGCTGAGATCACCGGCGCGGAGCCCGCGCGCATCGCGGGGTACTGGCTGCTCAAGAAGGGCTCCCTCTGGACGGGCCGCAGGGCGAAGCCCGGCGAGAAGACCGTGCTGCACATGCACGGCGGTGGCTTCCGCGTAAGCTACACCGCTACGCTTACTGGGTGTGCATCTTGTGGTCTAACGCCTATCCTTTGCACAGATCGGCACTGCGAATCCGTCAGATGTCACGGCGAACTTTACACGTGGGATCCTGAAGCACTCACACTCGCTCGAGCGCATATTCGCCATCGACTACCGCCTCACCGCGTCCGCACCGCACCCCGCGGCGAACCCGTTCCCGACCGCACTCCTCGACACGATCGCGGGATACCGCTACCTCGTGCAGGAGGCAGGCTTCGAGCCCCAGAACATAACCGTCGCCGGGGACTCCGCGGGGGGCAACCTTGCCGTCGGCCTCGTGCGCTACCTTCTCGAGAACCCTATTCCGTCGCTTCCTCCTCCGGGGCACATCCTCGTCGTGTCTCCATGGCTGGACCTGTCGATGTCTCGCCATGGCCCCACTTCGTCCGCGATGCTCAGCGACACCACGGACATCTTCGACCTGAAGCCGGGCGAGCTCTTCGAGGAGTACTCCGTGGTCTCCCTCCTCGGACCGATGGACTTCGAGGTGGCGAGGACGAATCGCTACCTGTCACCGGTGTCGCTGCACGTGAAGCCGGAGCGGGGCCTCTTCCAAGGCTACCCCGAGACGTACGTCGTCGCCGGAGCTCCGGAGAGGTTGATGGACGACTCGACTGCGCTCATCGAGATGATGCGGGCCGACGGGGTGAAGGTCATCGCGGATATCCTCCCCGACGCCGTCCACGACTTCGTCGTGTTCACATGGCACGAGCCAGAGCGCTCGGACACGTTGAAAAGGGTCAGTATGTGGATTGACATGATGTAGACACTCCACCTGGGCCACGGACTGCGTAAGTTATTGTACCGTTCTTTGTGTTGTCTTCGAAAACGCCTTGTTGTACAATTCGCAAGCTTCTCCCTAGCGCGATATATACCACTGCATGTACAGTAGCTCTACGATGTTGACGCGTCGTGTTCCGTCTGTCTCTGCTTGCGTTCGTCTGCGAGGGCCTGCCCCCATTCCTGGACTTCTGGATGCTTGATATGGGGGAGACTGCTGTCAAAGAATGGCTGTAACGTCTGCATCCCGTGATTGCGCTCATATTCAGACGCTAAGAGGCCGGAAAATGCCGGTGAGGATGTATATCATCCGCGCGTTTCCTGACGACATACCTTGACACGCCATCTCAAACCTGTCGAGGTCTTCGGCGTGCTTTAGAACGGCGCACTCGCAGTGGATTTGGTGCTATTCGTGTGCGTACCTTTGACAAACTTGGCTTCTTTGCTTTCGCCCTCTTCATATTCCTGTCGTGCTCAACGTTAACGGATACTGGGGGATAAACGCGTAGGCACAAACCTTCCAAAGTGCATCGATCCGTTGGGCGGCAGGACTGTTGTGGAGCATCTCATGCACGAAATTGTGCATCGCTTCCTGGGTGCTACATTCAGAATAAGAATTTGACGGTGCACAAGTTGGCTCACCGCCTCTAGCCGTCGCTTCTCTGCCTTCGGAATACCTTCCCGAGGTGCGATGTCTCCTACTAAGGATACAACGTCAGCTATCGTGAAACCACCTGGGCGAAGAATCCCGTTGTGATACCTTGCGCCTCGGCAAGGTCGTGAACGACCGCCATCATGACGCATCTATCCATTGTAGTAGTAAGCACGAAGTCATCACCAAGTAGTGCAGAGAGAGCTCTCACTTTGAGACGTCAAGTTCGCGGTCAGAGGTGCACATCGCGAGAACAGCCATACGGTACATATGGTCAGAGATGCTAAGGACTTCTCAAATCGAGCACTATTGTTCGTCTCGCGTTGAAATATACCTCTCTGGTGCAGGTACCTACTGGACACCGCGTTGTGAGCGTCTCGTCGTCATGTTTCTGTATGTCACCCGTACTTTGTGGTCGACCCATCCTGTCCTCTTTTGCGTCTTCGAGAAAGAGTCAATTTCTACTCGCATATGGATACAGTCAGTATGGCGCACCTTGAGTCTTTCCAAGATGTGAAAAAACGCGAGCCTATCCGTCGAAGCATCGCCGGAAGACTGGTAGAGCGGAGGGAAGACGCGTTTAGACGAGGCAACAGGATTTGTAGACATCTTCCGGCCTTGCTTTGTCAAGTAGCGTAGTCTCAAACTTTGTGCGCGAACGATGCACATAAACACAGAGGACGAGTTCACTCTGGCTGAGGAGTGGTGGTGGTGGTTGAGAAGACAATAGGTGCAAGCGCCCATGGCATATGGGCGCTAGCGCGCACCCTGGTACTGGTGACTGCCAGTCTCCGAAGACCGTCTACTTCTTACGCGTGTATATGATGTCCGTGGTCGAACGTAGTACGTCTAATCCTATTTACCGCTGGGAGTGATACGTCCACTACCTTTCTCTGCCAAGCCCTTCGACCAATCCCGCAAGATATGCTTCTGGATCTTCCCACTAGCCGTCTTCGGGATCTCTTCAGGTACTCCATCTTCGCCGATGAACCATACCCATGCCGGCGAGTTCTGATAAAAGACGACGATGGTGGTCAGCGCAAAAAGACGATGGAATGCGATGAAAACCGCGCGCCCGGCCGACAGCAACAACCGTCACACCTGAGTGGACACAAAACGCGGGCGTACCTGGGGGTTCATCCCATCGGCGACAATGCGACGCACATCCTCCTTCGAGAGAGGTGCCGTATGGGGCTCTCGCACAATCCACGCTCCTACCACCTCGCCGTATTTCGGGTCAGGAACAGAGACTGCCGCTGCTTCGCGGATACTGGGGTGTGCAGTCAAGATGTTCTCAATCTGCACCGGGAAGAGGTTCTGTAAAGAGCTTTGAATGCCGGGCGTCATAGGACGAGCGCACGCCATTTACTCACCTCTCCGCCGCGGATGATGATGTCCTTGATACGTCCGACGACTGTGGGTGGAAGACTTAGGCGACAGGGGCCGCAAACTCAGCGTAGGAGGCTCACTTCTCAAGTAGCCCTCCTCGTCCATGATACCCTCGTCTCCTGAGCGCATCCATACCGTTCCTTCCTCGTCAGCTTGCATCGCCAGGGCGGTCTGTTCGGGGTCATTGTAATACCTATGCGCCGTGTTTGTCAATCCCGACACCTCCGTCTAGCGGTTTTCTGGTGGTACAGTACACTCACCCCTTCTGCAGGAGGTAGCCGGCGACGAGGACCTCCCCAGGCGTGCCGATCGGGACGACGTGTCCTTCGGGATCCACAACCTTCGCTTTAGCATGTGGGAGGATCTTGCCTACGGTCTCGTTGCACTTCTCGACTGGGTCGTTCGGCGTAGTCTGGAAGGCCACCGGGCTGCGTAGAGCGACATGTGAGCCTCGATCGCATCCATGCACCTGCTGAGGGAGAGGCACACCTAAACTCCGCTACGGGGACGGGAGGTTAGCTCGGCCACGACGGCAGAGAAATGGGACATACTCATTCCGTACGCCACCGTCAACTCCGTCAGATGCAGTTTCTGAGAAAGCTGCTTCATCAAATCGATGGGGACAGGCGACCCGGCAGCGACCCCCGTCCTTGTCCCTTCCAAGTTAGACTCCGAGTCCCTGCAAAGAGCAAACGAAGACATACCGCAGAGAACTGGTGTCAACCAACTGGCCTTCCTCTCTCCGCTTCTGGGCTTCCGCAAGCACGCCAAGGAAGTGTGTAGGGACGCCGTGCAGGGCGGTACACCTCTCGTGCGTGATCGCGTGCACGATTGCGGCTGGGTCATACACCTCGGAGGGGTAGACGACGCAGGCGCCGTGTGTCCAGGCGGCAAGGTTGCCTATCACTAGGCGTATGTCACACAACAACGTAAGTTAGAGGGTCCTGCGGAGGAACTCGGAGCGACTTATCCATGCAGTGGAATAGCGGGGGGACATTGCCTGAGGGTGCGTGTCAGACCGGGCCGAACAGCGGAGAGCAGAACGTTCGCACATAGGATATCAGATGGCGTAAAGTGCATACACCGTCCAATTGATAGTGCGTTGTTGAGCAAGTTATGATGCGTGAGCTGCACGGTTGATATTAGCATGCAGCACTAACGTCGAACACACCAGTCACGCACCGACGCTGCTTTGGGTAAGCCAGTCGTCCCACTGCAAAAAGCCGTTGGTCAACGAACAGGCATCACAATGTCCGTTACTCCACTAACCTTGTGAACTGCAGGTTAATGATGTCGCCCACATCCAGTCCAGCCGAAATTTCAGCGACCCGCTTACGCTCCTCCCCGTCCTCCCTCCAGATCATAATCTCCCGAAAGTCAATTGCCGGCTTTGCGCCCTCTATCTCGCGCTCAAACTCCTCGCGCACCCCGATATTGTCCACCACGATTAGATGTCTCAAGTCAGGGAGCGCTGCTTCTCGAATGTCGCCGGGCTGCGAGTTCGCGAGCGCCGGAAACGCATCGCACAGCATGCGTACATGCGCAGAAGTACGGACACGCGGAGATACCACCAGATGGCTTACGCCGACAAGCTTCAGCGTGCCTACCTATCCGTACCCTCACGTCAGAATGCGACCAGATGATCCATACAAACGTGCGTACCAGCTCCGGTAGCCGATACGCAGGGTTAAGCGTGACGAGGATAGCACCAATGCTAGCGCACGCCCATTGCAGGCACGCATATGCGCTGTCCGAACCGCGAACTTCAGTACTCCATATGAGAAACTTACCAGCTTCCCGGACTGTGACGCACCTATTATTGCCCATAATCACTCCCACCCTATCGCCCTTCTTGACGCCCAGGCCGAGAAGGCCCCGCGCGAGAGCCTGAATATGCCGATTGAACTCGGCGAAGTCCCACGAAAGGTGCCGTGCAGCGCTGTGCGAGCGCAAGAACGGTCCACCGTGCGGATGCGAGGGCTCCTGGGGCACAATGAGGGCAGGACGCGCGCCATGGACCTGTAGAATGTCCTCGCGGAAGTATGCGGGCAGCGTCTTGGATATGAGGGGTGGCTTCGGTGGCCCTTGGACAACTGAGCGCGTGAGGCGGTGTACAGGGTTTGGTGGTGGCGCGGCCGTCGAGAGCCTTCGCAGCGAGGCTCGAGCTGTCAGCGGTAAACTGCGCATCGTTTGGTGGCGTTGTGTACGACGTTCGGGAGGGTATAGTGGAGGGCCGTCGAGCACCGTGCCCGGGTAGCACTAATATTCGGTCGTTGATATCTCAGTCCCCCGATATAGGGACTTGAGCGGATGCAGAGCCGGCGCATGGCTCTCAGCTTCTGCCGGAGCGGATGTGAAAACAACGGACATCTGAGGCATTGACAGGCGTGGGCCCTGAAGTAGCGGTGTCCGTTGTGGTGTCCATGTCCGAGCGCTGATGGACATCGGATGGACGCTGGCGGGAAGCCGAAGTAGAAGTTCCGAATCGGAGCTCACGATGGCCGCCGTGACTGCGGGTAGAAGCTCAGGCTGTCCAATGGATCTCTACCTAGCAGCTGTACGACATCCCGCATCATCCGTGAGATGCAGTCGTGATTCGATGGGATCTTCCGTACTTACCTTGAACATTGGCGAGGCGCTCGGGCTTAGGCTCCGCCATAGGTATCAAGTAGTCGCATTGACAGGGAAATCGGAGCGCACTACAGGCGCTCACGGCAGCGCTGAGTGTCTTGGTGAGTACACCAATATTACACTGACATTAGGTGTACTCTGCTCTGAACCCCAGTGAGCCTCTCGCGGGATTTGTGGCTTGCTTTGCAACTGAGGCCGGTAGGGAGCTGCCCTTTCGGAGTGATTGGCTGCGAGATATCCAAACATGCCAGGACGACTGCCGAGATTGAAGAGCATTGCCAACGGCTGGCAGCCTGCAGAAGCCAAGTACTCCCAGATATGCTACCTGCTTCGAGGGTGCACAAGAGAGAGAAGCAAGAGGAAGACTTCGTCGCCTCCGAGTCGCCAACGTTCAGCGGAGAGAACCGGGCCGCGCTACCGTGTTCTGTAAGCGCGCGTGGCGCTCCGCGGGGCGCCTATTAATGTGCGTACGGCGTTGGGCATTGAAGCTCTTTGGCATCGTACCTGCACCTTGCTTGCTCTCTCCCGACCCTTGGCGACGACTTTGCTGTCTGAACGTCTAGGAACACGTCTGGGAACACACTCAAGCCACACCGGAGACCCCATCTCAATGCTGGAAGAACCAGGTACGCTGCAACCCTATGAAAGGCTCTCACCCGCTCATGACGCTTTCGCAGACACATGCCGCATATGCAGCGCACCCGCGGAAATCGACCAACCGCTCTTCCACCCGTGCAAATGCTCCGGGACGATTAGATATATACACCAAGACTGGTGAGTCGGGCACGTCCATTCGCATGTCGCAAGTACCGCCCCCAGCGTATCATAGGATCACAGGCGGACGCCCGCCTTATAATCCGCTTATACACGCCTCATATGCCTCGGCATGGGCATCAGAAGTGGGTTATAAGGCGGGTCTACTGATAACGGGGGGCGTGATACTCGCGAAACATATCCTAGAGCTTCCCCCTGATGACCACCAATCAGCCTGCAAGAATGGCTGGCACACAGCAAGAAGAAGACGTGCGATGTCTGCAAGTATCCGTACTCATTCACCAAGGGTGAGTCTCCATATCATGTTCTGGGGCAGAGTGCTTGACCGTGCGGCTGCAGTCTACTCGAAGGATATGCCCGACAGGCTCCCCTTCATCCTGATTTTGCGCCAGTTCTCGCGACAACTTGCGTCAGCCATCATCTTCGCCCTCCGAGCAGTCCTCGTTGCATCAATATGGCTCGCTGCCCTCCCGTGGGCTACCATCTGGACGTGGCGGATGTACTTTGCGATGGGCAATCACGCGTGGGTGCAGCACTTTCTTTCACCGCAGTCTCCGCTGACTTCGAGTACAGCGCGTGGTGGATCAGTGCCCTCAAGCGACCGGAACACGAGCCAGATATGTTCGACGACCTCGCCGCTAACGCCACCGTAGTCAACGCCACCTCCCCAGACTCTCCGGGTCCCCACTCTCGTGGTTTCCTGACCCACCCCGTCGTCCTGCAGGTCTCTTCGGACATCGTTGCAGGCCAGATCATCGCCTCCATGATCGTCATCGCGTTCGTGGCGATATTCCTGCTGCGTGAGTGGATCACGCAGAACGCCCGTCCGGGCATCTTCGAGGACGGAGACGTGCCCCCGGAGGAGGACGTACCCGAGGTGCTGCCCCCCATTCCGGAGCTGGCGCCCCCTGTAGCCGAAGTCCGGGATGCCCCTCCGGCTCCCATCCGCCCGCCAGTCATACACGAGCCAGAGCCACCGCGGAACCGGGCGCCGGGCGGCAGGGCGCACTACAACGGCGTACACGCGGAGGACGTCGCGCGCGCGCGAGCGAAGAAGCCGCGGACACGCAGCGACGCGACGGCGCCGACTGACACGCCAGACCCTGAGCCCTCCCGCCGCATACGCCCTAGAAGCAGAGGGCACACACCAGCGCGGGAGACGGCACGGAGGCAAAGTCGGCGGGCGAGTCGCGCCGCTGAGAAGGCGAGGCTGCGGGCGCCGCCGCCGCTGCAGGTGGATCAGGACAGCGAGGAGGACGGGTATGCGCGGGCGCTGAAGACGAAGGAGTTCCGTCGACTGGAGTATCTGCGGGGCAACGAGATCCCGGAGCCCGTGCCAGACTCGCCGGGGCATATTGGGGATATTGAGCCGGCGAAGTGGCCCCCCGAGCGCAAACGCAACCGCCCGAAGGATGCGCTGCCTGCGTTCGCCGAGTTCACGTTCACGGTGCCGGCACCCACCGCGTCTGGGTCCTCGCCACCCACCGAGGCGCCTTCCACAGAGAGCAGCTCGACTCCCCATCGAACGATCGGATACGGAGAGCCCCCCACACATAATCCCTTCGCGCCGCCTTCTCCTCCACCAGCGGAAGACTCCAGTACAGAGGAGGAGCGAGAGCTCACGCCGAAGTCTGTCAACGCGTCGTTGCCCGGACCGTCGGACAGTGTGGCGTTGCGGTTAGACACCCAACGTCTTGGAGAATCCCTAGCTGCTCAGCCCTCCCCTGGTCCGAGCACGCCTTCAGGTCTCCGACGACCGCCACTTCCCACTGTCACGCTCCCCCCTTCCCCGGCCCTCGCGTCAGCATCGGCCAGTGCGACGCAGAGTCTGAGGCCGTCGCCGCTCGGCTCACCCAGCCTAGCGACGTACCGCGCCCCGGAGGACCTCGAGGGCGCGGAACCGACCGGGGAGGTTGACTACTTCGTCGAGCAATGGTACGCGGAGCTGATGGATCGGAATGACCTGGAGGAGGCGCACCGGAAGTACTTCCGAGACCCGGCGGAGCGGCAGCGGGAGCTCGAGGAAGCGGAGGCGGAGCGCGCAGAGATGGCGGAGATGGCGGACGCGGAGCTGGATGGGGATATGGACGACGACCCAGATGATGTGCGGTGGACCGACGAGGAGGTCGCGGTAGCGGAGGTGGACGAGGACGAGGAGGAAGAGGAGGAGGGTGCAGGGCAGGACGACGATGCCGATCGTCCGGAGGACGTTGAGGAGGACGACGCGGAGGACGACGTCGAGGACATGCCTCCAGCAGGGATCGTGCAGAGGGTAGAGCCGCCTCCGCCTATTCCGGAGGATTTCGAGAACGACATCAATATCGAAGATGACATGGATGGTGCGCTCGAAGGTAAGACTGGCTCAATGCATAAGAGTTAACATTTCAACGGTGACACTAACACCTTTTGCAGCTATCGGTCTGCGAGGACCGATATACGGCGTACTCCAGAATGTGCGGCTACTCTCCGTTGCTCACGAACTGAGGCATTCTGACAGTTTCTCTAGGCCATCCTGATGACTTTCATCCTCGATACAACGATTGGTCTAGGCATATGGCTTCCATTCACCATCGGCAAGACGACCGCATTGCTTAGTGTAAGTTTACATCGACGTTCAGAAGGACAATGCGCGCTGAACTGTTGTCCCCAGCTGAACCCTCGGAGAGCGATGCAGATTCTGCATCTACCTCTGCGTGCAATCCGTCTCGTGACGGACCCTATAGTCGACACTGTTCTGCTGGTCGTCTCGCGATTACTGGTTACTCCTCTCGCTGCCCTGGCTCAAGTTGCTGCGACTTCGACTCTGGGCGCGGTTGCATCTTTTGCTGGCCCCGAACGCGCTGAGAAGTTGGCGGACGTGGCTACCGCTGTGGTACGCAAACTCGCCCCATACGATGTGGTTCGCATCACTCACCGCATTCACAGTATGGACGTGTCATGGAACTTGCTGCGAAGGTCGCAGACGCCGCCCCCGCCACGCCATCTGAGTCACCCAAAGCCGAGACGTCGTCATTGTACCGGTTCCTGGAAGAAGACACGACGATCATGCGGATAGCTGAGCCGTACATGGCCCCGCTAGGCCAGAACATCCGGCAGTGGAGTGCACAGGGCAAAGAGGCGTGGATCGAGATGGCTACCGGGGACGACCGCCAGGATCGGGTCTTTGCCGTATCTCTGGGCTACGCCGTCGTCGGGCTCCTGCTGGCCATCTACCTCAACATACTGACGGTGGGCACCATGCGAAGCGCGGGGCGGGCTGTTCGCAACGCCATCCGACAGCAGCTCCTTGTGGTCAAGGTATGTACGCTTCAAAGTTCGAATTGCCAGTATGCTCACACAGTTTGGTGGAGGTTGCTGCGTTCATTGTCATCGAGCTCATGATCTTCCCGCTCGGATGCGGCATGATGCTGGATATATGCTCGGTGTGGATGTTCCCCCATGGCACCTTCCGTTCACGAGCGGCGTTCCTGCTCTTCGCACCCTTGCGCGCAACCTTTTACCACTGGGTTTTGGGCACGATGTTCATGTACGTCTTCGCTGCCCCGTTTTCTCCAGATGTCGATTCCAACGTCCATCCCTCTACAGGTACCAGTTCGCTGTGCTCCTTTCCGGCTGCCGGGGAATCATGCGTCCGGGCGCGATGTGGTTCATCAAGGACCCTCAGGACCAGAACTTCCATCCCATCCGGGACATCCTTGAGCGGTCAACCATTGTCCAACTGCGCAAGCTGCTCGTGAGTGCGGCAATGTATGGGGTAGTGGTTGCCAGTGGCGTAGCGACTGTCTCGAGCATCCTCCGGCTCTTCCGCGGCACCATCATGCCCTTCAGGTGGAAGATCAGGTGAGACCTGTCGCCTGGAGACCGTCTGTGCCCGCTCTGACAGCCGTTCATGCAGGGAACCGCTTTCCGAAGTGCCAGTAGACCTCATCTTCATCCAACTCGTTCTGCCATACACTATGGAGTACTTCCGCCCTCGCAAGGCTCTCCGAAGACTGGGCATCTCCATCTGGGAATACCTGGCTCGACAGCTTCGCCTCTCGTCCTACATGTTCGGCAAGCGTTACCCCACAGAAGAGTACACGCCAGAGCACTGGTCATGGAGGTCCCTCCTGAACGACAACGGTGTAGAGATGGACGACGCCGAGGCCGTCCACGACGGCACTTTCCGTCGCGTGCCCAATAGCGACAACGTGGCCCTCGTCAAGGACGCCCCCGCCACCGTCGAAGTCGACGAGGAAGGCTACCCCCTGGACGCGAACGGGTCTCGACTCATCATCGCCCAGACTCTGGAGGCCGAGAAGGCGAAGCGGCCCGTGAAGGAAGACTACACCGTCGTCTACCTCCCGCCACATTTCAAGTACCGCGTGATCGCCTTCCTTCTCTGCATCTGGACGCTCGGCTCCGCGATGCTCGCGACCGTGCTCGCCGCGCCGATCCTGCTCGGCCGGGGCGTCTTCCGGCTCGTCCTCCCGTACGACGTGCACGACGGGTACTCGTTCATCCTCGGCTTCTACCTCCTCTGGGGCTGCTGGCTCGTCGGCACCGCGCTCGACCGCATGGACAAGCGCCGCCAGCGGCGCTGGTCCGACGGCGAGCGCGCGCAGTGGTCGCTTTTCGTGCTTAAGCGCAGCCTCCTCTGGATCGCGCAGGCGACGTACCTCCTCGGCGCGCTCGGGGTCGTGATCCCGACGCTCATGGGCGTCGTCGTCGAGCTGTACGTCATTCAGCCGATCAAGCACGCCGCGCACCCGCTCGTGGAGCCCCGCATCCGCATCGTCGACATGTGGGCGCTCGGGCTGCTGTACACGAAGATCATCGTGCGCTCGATGCGCGTGCGCCAGCCTCCGCATCACCTCATGCGCGGTGTTGAACGGGTGAGTACCTCCCATGTACTTGCAGAAACCACCCCGCTGACTCTCGTTTGTACAGCTGATCCGCAACGGGCTAGCCCACCTTGACCCCATACGCGCGACAACGGAGCTCATCGTGCCCGTCACCGCGGGGTTGCTAGGCATGATTGTCTTCCCAGCCGCCGGCCTATGGGCCCTCTCGCGCCTCGTCACCCTGCCGATGGACGGCGACTTCCTCTGTGAGCATCCGATCTTGATCTCTTATTCCATATGCACCTCGCTGACGTATGGTGCACTACAGTCGTGCACGTCTACCCGAGCATATTCACGCTGGCCGGGCTGGGGCACGCGGTGTGGGTGCTGTCGAAGGCGACGCGGTCGTGGTCGCAGACGATCCGCGACAAGGAGTTCCTTGTCGAGATGCGCCTGCGCAACCTTGAGGAGCAGGACGCGGTGGATGCCAGGGCGAAGGCGGCGGGACGGCAGGCGGTTGCGGCGGAAGCTGATGTTGAAATTGAGGTTGAAGCCGAAGCCGAGGCAGAGCTAGAGGGAGAGGCAGATGCAGAGGGGGAGGAGTAGGAGTAGGAGACGGATGACCGTATCACATTCATTCGCGTTGACATTGTCGAGCATTGCTATCGTTCCGAGCCCGTGTACTTCGTATAGTTTATCCATAATATTTCACTCATGCGTGCGCAGCTCCCACCGAGAGCCGTGCACGCAGTAACCTGTCCGGGGCATCCATATTGGCAGATCAGACGAGCTCGTTCTCATTCACAGCGCGATACTCATGACACAGTCCTACGACGCTAAACAGTCCGTGTAATGTATACAGTTCTCTTCTCGTCTATGACCTCCCCAGTCGCGCGCCCACCCTGCTCCGCTACATCTACTTGGAGACTTCGTCGGCCGCGTCGGGCCTGTTCTTTAGGTCCGGGGCAGACGTGCGCGACGCGATGCCCTCCGCAAGCCCGTCTACGTTCGTCTGCACGTCGCTCTTGGACGTCTTCAGCACCTCGGCGATCTGGTGCGCGAGTGGAGACGGCTCCGCCTCCAGCGCCATCTTGAGGAACCAGGGTTTGCTCATGTAGTTCCGGATGCTGGTATAGCAGGTACACCGTCAGCATACATTCACAACACCGTCATAGAAGAGGCGTCGACATACCCATCCGGGAGCAAGATGACAACATTCGCGCCCTCGGTTTGTGCGACGGTACGACCTGCATCGCTGCGAAGCCACCGGAGCGCGCCGCTCAGCGCACTGCCGCTGCTGCCACCTACGAGCAGGCCTTCGTGGCGCATGAGCAGGCGGACCGCTGCGAACGCTTCGTCGTCGGACGACTTGAGCCACTGGTCAACGTCCGCAGGATCGCGCGACAGGACGTCCGGGACGAAGTCGTAGCCGATGCCCTCGACGACGTATTGCCCGGCGGCGCCGTCCGCGTTCAGGGTGTCCGGGTAGGCCAGGATGCTCCCTTTCTGTAGCGCCAGTCATGATGTTAGCATCGCTCGGGCGAGGCGAATGGAGGATGACGACGTACGGGATCCACGCCGACGACTATGCAGTCCTTGTTGTGGCGCCTCTTAATCGCACGAGAGATACCGGTGATAGTACCACCAGTACCCGCGCCTGCGACGAAGACGTCCACCTTGCCCGAGGAAGTCCGATCGCCAGTGGATGGCGTGGAGACGACAGCCTCCACAATTTCAGGGCCGGTGGTGTACTCGTGCGCCAGGGGGTTGTTCACCTGCATATTCACGCGTTAGTGGAATATTTGCAACCCGGGGGGTGGCGGATCATACGTTGCGGTATTGGTCGAGGATGATGCCGCCCGGAATTTCACGTTGCAGACGGTTCGCCACTCCTGCGATCGTTAAGGAATTCAGCCACGAGGCGTACCAGACGGTGGATGGGGGGCTCTACCTATATGGGACTCGGGGGAATCCCATGCCGCCTCGGTGGGCGTGCGGACGACCTCTGCGCCAAGTGCGCGTAACGCAGCTTCCTTCTCCTGAGGACATGGAAACGGTGTTAGTCCGGGGATGGAAGCATCTCATGGGAGAGCCACTCACGAGAGACATCTTGTTAGGCATCGTGATGATTACCGAATATCCCTTATCTGTAGTATTCAGTACGTGTTCAAGCAAGTACGGAAAGTCTGTTTGACCTTGATAGCACACGCCATCGCAAGACCGATGCCTGCAGACAGTCGCATCAGTATATGTGAGATATTTTCAGGCTGTGCAGACACTGACCAGTGTTGCCAGACGTTGGCTCGATGACCACGCTGTATCCGGGGATAAGCTTGCCCTCCCGCTCGGCCTCTTCTACCATCCGCTTTGCTATCCTGTCTTTGACGGAGCCGCCTGCAGAGGTGTATTCAACCTTGCCAACTACATACAGGTTGTAAGCAATAGACAACCGAGCAAAGACAGGCGCATATACTCACGAAGATTGCACTGCAAGCCCTCCTGTTTCGCGATCCGGTCCAGCCTGACGAGAGGGGTGTGTCCGACGGCGCCGAGTGCGCTGTCTATGATATGGGGTACGTGCGCCATTGCTTCGCTGTGTGTGCGAGTACGGGAAGGAGACGAGGTGGTGGTAGAGGAAGAAAAGCCGGGGAGGCCGTTTTGAGCGGGGGGCTATATAGCCGCTTGGCCAGGCTCGGACGCGTTCCATACGGTTTAGATCCGGCGCGGGGGCCATCACGCGAGCTGACGCGACACCTCCTCCACGTGCGTCGTCCCCCCACCGAGATGCAATGTGCGGTGCGTCTGACGCGATGGTGGCATGCATTTTGTGCAACCAGCCCAAGCCATCCAGCACCGTCCAGGACATGTAGGAACGGTTCAAGTGGGTCTCGGTGGGTCATGGGCGCCGTGCCAAGTCTCGTACATGGATGTTATTCCACAGGATGACGAGCGCGACATAACACGGCGGCCTATACCTCGCGATTATCTGCGATGCACCATATGAACGAACGTCCGAGCGTCCGCACTCATGCCAGTGTCCATACAAACAATAGATTGTGATTAAGTCCGGTGGTCCTGGATATCTGACTGTCAGGACGCTGTGTCCTGGGTATAAGATTAGACAGCAAAGCGACGGGGCTGATAAACAACATGTGAGGTGCAGTGTACGAGACGAATGGGGCCGGGTCGATGGGGCAGTCATGACGGTCCGTTGCGGGCGCCCTGCGCTGCAGAGGCGCCCGCTTGTCGCATGAGCCGGCGTAGGCGGCCGAGCTCCGCGGCAAGGTCTCTGCAAACCGGACCCCAGGTCAGCGAGCAGGAAACAAGCGGGATGCACGCCGAAGACTTACTTTGCGGTCTGCGTCGCCTCCTCGCTCTCCGTCGTCGACCGGTCGACCTCCGCGCGCAGCGCGCACATCTCCGTCCGGAGCCCGTCCTCGATCTCCTTCCCTATCCGCTCGTTCTCGCGCGTCAGCCGCCGCAGCTCGCCGATGCCCTCCCCGCCCTCCTCGCGCTCCTTCTGGATCTCCTCGAGCAGCAGCCGGTACTTGCGCCCCATCTCCTCCGCCTCCGTCTTCAGCTTCTCCTCGCGCCGCTTCATCTCCTCCCGGAGGTTCACTGCGTCCGTCTGGAACGACTCCACGAGGCCCTTGATCGAGTCCCGCAGCACCGCGTACTCCCGCTCGGCCTTCTGCGTGCGCGCCGTGCACTCTGTGAGGGATGCCTCCATGTCCCGAATCGTCTTCTTCGATGAGGATGTCTCGTTCTTGAGCGATGACCTTAGTGTGATCACTTCTGCTTCTGCTTTCCGTGCCCGATCGAGCACCTGACCCCACAGTTAGCACAAGCCACACTGGAAGGGCATACCGGGACTCACCTCCTGCAGTAACCGCTCCTTCCTCGCTACCACATTATTCAAGCCCTCATTCTCCAGCCGCAACCGCTCCCGCACCTCCTTCAGATCCTCCGTCTGCCGCGTCAGCTGGCTTACCTGCCGCTGGCTGACGCGCAGCTGCGCCTTCGTGTTCTCCAGCGCGTTCTTCGCATTCAGCACCCCGGCTTGTAGGTCCGCCAGGACTTTCGTGGTGTTTCCCGGTGCGAAAGACTGCCGCCGTGGGGACGAGCCGCCGCCCATGGACGAGGTGGACACGGAGAGGTGGTTGGAGTGTGATGTGTTGCCGTTATCTTCCTCGGCCAGCGCACGCGCGTTTCCTGCGGAGGGCGCGTCAGCTAATGGGAAGTTGGAAGTTTGCGCTGGGCGCGGCACGGAAATGAGGGAACGGCGCCCGGTCGGAATACGTCATAGGATGCTGCACATCGGTAGCCGGTGCACTTGGTGCAAGTATGATCGGGCTCGTGCGCCATGAACTAGTGTTCCAAAGTGCGACGAAGCTCGCTATATGCGGATGCAAGGAGGGATTGTGATGGATAGCCAACATGATCACGGCAAACGCTTGCAGAACGGAAGGCAGACAAAGGAAACGGGCATTCCAACATACCTACTGATGACACAGGGATACCTGACAAACCTCAATACGATGGCCCGACAAGAGAGCGCAATAGCAGGACGTACGGCTGAGGGTCCTTGTCGGGCTCGACGAGCGGTGCCCGGACCCGGACGACGTCGGGATGCCCTCCCGGATGCTGTTCTCGCTCTCTCTCCTCGGGAGCGGCAGGCTCGAGTCGGGGCCTGCAAGGCCCTGTAGTGCGTCGTAGCTGCTCCGGCGCGCGATGCGCGGCGTGAACGAGCTGGGGGGCGCCGCGGCGTCGAGCTCGGCGGGGGACATCGGGGGCGAGGCGAAGATGCCGGGGGGCAGCGGGCGCGGGCCGCGGAGGACCTCCTTCTCGAGCGCGTTGAGCTGGGCTTGCTGGTGGCGGATGTTGTGCTTCAGCGTGGACATCTGATTCCGGATGGCCACTGCAGCAGCGGGCGGTGCGCGGTGCGGGCGCCGGGTCAGTTATAGGGCAGTGATAGCGAGCCGTCGGAGGGGAGGGGGAGAATGGAGGGAGGCACGCACCGTTGTCCCCGTCTATGGATACACTGGGGCTCGACGAGCGGCCCGCGGAGCGGATCGAGCCTCGCGAGGACGGGCGGGATGTGGGGCGGGGTGGGGAGAGTGGCGAGGCGAGGTAGCCGTTGGACATTTACTGGGAGCAGGGGGCGGTGGGCGGGAGAATGGGGCGTCGTCCGTGCCGGCGGTCGTCGGTGGGCAGTTCAAGCACGGTGACGGTGACGGAGCGACGGCGATGGGGGTCTCATGTCTGGCGTCGGGAACGCTGTGCACGGCGAGCTCGCTGGGCGGCACTACGCTTTCCCACGATCCCAACACCGCGGTCGCGAGATCGAAGCCGTCTCCCTCTTCTGCGCACGCCGTGATGCTGATTCCGAGCTCGTATGGCATTCCGCCAGTACAGCGAGGCTCGGGGAGTACTGTACGATAGAGTGTCTACAACCATCAATAATGTTCTACAATAGTCACCAAAGCCACCGTTTCGAAACCGATTCTACAGAATGATTTCTACCTCGTTCATACCGAATCGCACAAAACCCTACCGGCGTAGTCAACGCGATGTATCTGACAACGCGAAGAGACACCGCCGCACGTCAAAATGGACAGAAGATGATGGGTCCTGCGTCGGGGCTGGGAAGCTACGTGCACGCTGTCAAGACCGCCGCCGCGGGGCAGGGATTCCACGGCGCTAGTGCTTCCATCTAGGCATCCAAGATCTCCCAAACTACATTGCAAGAAGGCGGCGGCGGCGGCGGCGGCAAGATAGAATGTACAGGGAGGAGATGCCGCGGATCCTAGCGAGAGGACTCTTCACGAGTCTCCGCGCATCCGCTTCCTCGATCCCACATGGACAGGCTTCAGCGGGCGCCCGTGCGGGTCCAAGGCGAGAGGGTTATACATGGTCGCCGACGTCGACCGCTGCAAAGGGCGTTGCTTTCCTTTCTGCTGCTTAACTTGCGCGGGTGGAAGCTGCCAGTCTGACGAGAAGACTGGCGCTTTCACTGCCATGGGCCTCAATACGCGTTTGCGAGCCTCCGGAGCCGGAGCCGGTTCGTCGTAGTCCGATGGTTCCAGTTCTGCGTCGAGGAAGGCGAGCTCGTCTTCAGACCCTTTGCGCTTGCGCACTGTGGTGGGGAGTCTTTCGAATGTTGCTTGTGACCCGGACCAATCGTACGCCTGCAACAGAGATAGTGTCAGAATGTATCTTGGGAACCCCTTGTAAACTACTAACCTGACTGCCTCCCGGCTGGATCACCAGCGACTCCGATATAGCGCCATCCTCCTCCACCTCTAGGTCAACAACCTGCGATTCAGCAGCTTCGAGCAGCCTGGCTTGCTCTCGCGCTTCCTCCTTGAGCCTCTCGATCTCCGCCTTCTGCTTGGTCTCCTACACTTCGACTGTGAGTGAAACGCGCTCCGACCAAGCGGCCACACGTACCTGCTTCTTGAAGGCCTGCACACTGTCGTAGAGCCACTTGATCTTCTTCTGTTTCTCGGCCATCTCTTCATTATGCGCCTTCCTCGCGCTCTCTGCATCGCCTTGCAACGTCTTGATCTCGGCTTTGGCCTTCTCGAGGGCATTGTGGACATCTCCTGCCGTGTTGACCGCATTCGTCGCGATCTTCTCCGCTCGTGAGGTAGCTTTCTCTGCGGCCTCCTTGGCGAGCTTCGTCTGGCGGAGTTGGTCCTGCAGCGCCAGGAGCTCGTTGCGCTGATTAGCCACAGTAGAGAGCACCGGCAGCATCCCGCGCCAGCGCTCCGCGACGGCGGCAAGGAGGCCCTGTCAAGGGATCAGCCGATGAGAATTTCCGACTGCTAGTACCGCATAAGTACGTACCAGCAAACACTCTTGCTGACCGTCGCTCAGCTCGACGACCTTCTCCATCTCCAGCGCCGCCTTCTGCACCGTCTGCGGGCGTAGGTCCCGCTCAGTCACGTTGATCTCGCGAGTCGCGGTCTGTATGCGCTGGTGCACCGCGTCCGAGTGACATGGCGGCCGTGCGGCCTCGCCCGAAGGCTGGGAGGACGAGTCCCCGGAGTCGAGGTAGATGGGGTGGGGGTCGGTGCGTTTGAAGACCTTGCGGCAGGAGGGGCATGTCGGCTGGCGCGGCAGGGCGGGCCTCACCCCGTTCTGGTCAGGCCGTCGGGTGGTTATTTCGATGCAGCCCTGGATGCATTTGCCGCAGAATGTATGCCCTGGGAGAGATGCGTAAGCGGCGGGATACACAAAGTATGGGGGATGCTCAGCGCGCGGGAAGCGTGCAAGACTGTTTCAACCACCGAAGCGCTTCCGATCCACACATTCGCCACGGTTCTCTCGCGCATTGGGAGGCCAATGAGGCAGCGTGTTCGCATGGATAATCTGTAAAATGAGTAGGATGCTTACCGCAAGGGAGAGAGCGCAGCTTGTCAAGCCGGTGCAAGTCCTGGCAGATGCTGCACAAGAAAGGCGCCATTTGCGCAATGCGGCGATATCTACGTGAGGAAGATGCGTTCTAAATATGGGCGCAACTGTCCTCAGTTTCTATGCTGTAGGTCCACGGCGGAGGTGCAGAAGGCGAAGCAGAGAGGATGGTGGTGGCGGGCAGAGTCTGTCAACAACGCGTCGCGCAAGTCGCGCATCCCACGTGCGCCTAAGCAGCCGGCGCCACGTGACCGCGCTTGACAGTGACCTACGCCGCTCAGCGACCCCAAGGAGAGATTGAAGAAGATCCTGAAAATTGAACGTTAAACACCCCTATACCTCTCAGTATGATTCGGGTCGTGGTAGGAGCTCGGCAGTGGAGGTCTCTCTGGCACACTGAGGAGCACCCACGGTGTCAGACCGGGCGACATGCCAGTGGACGGAACAGCCGCAACACCGGGCACACGGCACTTCTGAACCACCAGGTTCAACCAAGGCCGCCCGGCCAGTACTGGCAACCGCTTGCTGAGTTTCAGTACTACCCCAGTCGATAAGTGCGAGGCCTGGAGCCTGGAGCACCCAGAGAACGCGCGCCGAAGTGGCGAGAGATATCGAGGCGAGGGGTTGAAGTCCCGGAATACATATACGGAGGATCGGCTCGGGCACGGACAGAAGCGGTCAAAGGAAGGTAGATATAAATCAGAATGCCTGAGCGCATACACAGCTGCATACCCCCCCCTGCCCTCCTACCTCGCGTCCCCGCCACTTCGACTTCTCATCGCGCATTCGGGCACTCAAGCAAAGTCCAAGGATATCTGCACAATGTCCGGATAGTCAGCAAGGAGCATCGCGACTGCACCCGGGGCCCCGCTGTCACGTCGAAGCTCACCTGATCAATGCGACGCGTTGCAGCACCATGTACGAGCCGAACGAACTCGCCACTCGCCAGACGACTGCTGCAGTTGCACGACGATGACCGCCCGCGTCGCCTTACCTCTTCCGCGGCGGTGTTGGTGAGCTTGGAGATGTTCCAGTTCGTTACTAAATCTTCTGGAAAGGGTGTAACACTGAGGACGTCGAGTATGCCGTTGAAATAGGTCTCGACCCAGTCGACGACGCAGAAATCGCAGTCCTGGGCATTGACTCTGCATACATGGCCCTTGTAATAGTATGGGTCGCAATTTGAGCAGTTGAGGATCCAGCCCCGGTTATCCCCTAGGATCGAGGAAAGTGTGGGGCGCAATGGCACCGTTTTGAGCTCAAGGATTGACGTGCTGACGTGCTGGCGGTATTCGAGGAGGCGGTGATACACGGCGCCGCTGATCTCTGCGAGCTCCGGAGCATAGACCAGAGTGTCCCGCACGTGCAGGAACTCCCGCGCAGCGTCCACCGCGAGGTCTCGCAAGTTGTACCTGATCGCGAATGCGTATGCGCGAACGGGCTTGGCTTTGAGGACGCGCATAAGTTGTGGCTGGAGGACGGATATCGCGTGGTCGATCTGGTACTTGTGCGCGGCCGCGACGATCGGTTTGATTTCATCGAAGGTGTAGTAGCTCGGGACCTTGCACAGCGGGTAGCACAGACGGAGCAAGGCCGCGAGCGTCGTGCTATCCTCGGTGACGGGGACTACAGGGGCCGTGTCCGAGTGATGGGTCTGATTCGGCGAAGCTGCCTCGGCGGATGCGGTGGAGGGCGTGGAAGGGAGGCTGAACATGTCCGCGAACACCTTGGAGGCGTCGCCCAGTATCCACTTGAAGACGCGGAAGTCAACGCCATCAGATGAGCGGAGGATAAGGTCCGCGGAGGGTTTGTCGAAGGGCGGCGGGGCCGTGCGCGTGGGCCGCCCGCTGTCGTTCTGAGGGACGAGAGGAGGTGCCGGGGAAGCTGCGGTTGGTGTTGCGGCCACTATGGGCGTGAATTCTGTGAATCAGTGGAACGCAGGGCGCCCTCAGGTGCTACACTCACTGGGAGGAGTTGGGCAGTCGAGAGATTGGTACGAGGGGGTAACCTGCAGCAGCACACTGCAACGACGGGTCCTCTTTAGCATCCATGGACTACCGCAGCAGCAATAGCAGAAGTCCGCCTCGAGGCGCGAGAAGCACCACATGCGCCCCTCAGTAGGTCATTTGCCAGCCCTGGGATGGATGAGCCTACAGTCGGTAGGGGATACCTTGACGGTACTACGCGGGATTTGTCGACCACAGCCGTGCCCAAGAGGCAAGCATCGACGCTTGTTTCCGCCCTCTCGAATTAACAAATTGTTGGGATTGCGAGGGATCCAAGGCTAAAGCAACTGGCAATGTTGACGCTGGAGGATGAGTATCGAGTGCGAGAGCTACAGCCAAGAGTACCAAGAACCTAAATCGCGAACTTAGCGGTTGAGGCGACAAGTTGAAGTTGTCGAACGCATGAGAGTTCGGCTCAGGCACGGACGGAAGGAGACGAAGGCAGGCAGATTGGGCGCCTCTCGGGATGCCGACGGCCGAGGTGTGACGGTCACAGTCAGGTGACCGCGTTGGTCAGGCAGGGGGAAAGGATGTTTGAGTTCCGTTTACGCTACCTCTCTCTTTCATCAACTCTGCTCAAGTGTCCGCCGACCCGCGTCGTCCGCTCCTTGCCCCTTCTCCCCGACGCGTCCGTCTGCGACGGACTGGATACCTCTTCCTCATCCCCCCTCCCCGAAAATGGACGGCCTGACGTGCGGGATCTGCCTCGACCAACTCAAGGTCCCCGTCTCCACGCCCTGCGGTCCGTTCCCACCCTCAAACAGCCTCTGCCTCGTGCTGATCTCTCCCAGGCCACCTCTGCTGCGAAGCCTGCCTCACCTCCTACATCGAGGCCAGCGCCGACGCCCTCAACGCCTCCTGCCCCACATGCAGGGCCCCCTTTAGCATAGGTACGCCCCCGATCGCCGTCGTCTTCCCCGCCATCCCCTGAAACCGCGCCGCCCCACCCGACAGCCATACCCGACCTTCGTTTCGTGCCTAAAAAGTACCACTCCTTCATCATCCCCAGCATCCGCCGCGTCTTCATCTCCCCCAACGCCCTCGCCGACCCCGATGCCGCCGTCGCTGCCGAGTCCCAGCGCGAGCTCCGCGCTCAGGTCGCCCGCCTCACCGACAAGATCGACGCCCTCGTCCAGGACAAGGCGCTACTCATGGACCGCTGCGAGGCCGCCCTCCGCGCGAGCCAAGCCCACGCCCAGGGCGAGCGCGACGAGCGCCTCGCCAAGGAGCGCCTCGAGCGCGATGTCCGCGACCTCCGCAAGAAGCATGACTGCCTCAAGGGAAAGTACAAAACCCTCAGGTCCATGTGAGTGCCCCTCCCCTTCTCCCTCACACATACGCACCGGGCATCCTTGAACATGAGTCCGGACGGAAGTCGTTTGGTCCTTGGTCCATTGCTCGTCAGAGCAAGACTCTCATTCCTCATGCAAGGTGCATCAGACTCTGCACCGCAACGTCGAAACAGAGTCGACGAGCAATGATCAACGCCTGCAAGCTGCAGCAAGCGCATTTCGAGTAAGATATTTAGTATCCAGTTCCTAGGGCCGTTTGAGCGCAAAGCCGCGTAATGGGCCTTGGTTTGGCACATAGTCAAACTCTCCGTTGGACTTTGAGACGACCTTTGTCAGGTCTCCTATTCTAGGGTGCCCGCCGTGATACCGTCTGTCTCCCCCTCGGCGTACTAGTATGCTGACGAACATGGATACGCGCTGTAGCCATGACAATGCGTCGTCCACCGCCGCCCTGCACATGAAGCGCACCAGCAGCCAAGCCGCTCTCGACACCATCTCCTTCAGCGCGTCGTCGAGCACCGACTCGCTCGCGCTCCCCGGAGACCACGCCGCAGGGTCGTCCTCGGACGCCGCCGGGACCGGGGGCGCCGCTCCCCGGCCGATCCTGCGCATCCCGAAGCGCCCGCGCCTCCTCGGCTCCCCCTTCGACCTCTCGAAGCGCATCGAGTCGCGGCGCGTGCCCGGCGCGCCGCGCATCCGCCGCACCGCGAACAGCTCCGACTACAGCTTCCTGGACGAAGAGGACGAGGACGACGACGCGCATAACGGGAGCATGCTGCGGACCTCGGACTTGAGCTCGAGTGCAGGCTCGAGCGGTGGCCCGCAGCGCTCGGGGCTGCCAATGGGCGACATCTTCTCGCCCCGGAGGAGGGGTGGGGAGGCCTCATATCGCCCGCGCCCGACGTTCAACGCGGGCTGGTTGCTCTCGCCCGAGGACGCGTAGGCGTCTAGGGCCCCGGACTCGCGGGCGCGCGCGTGGGGGCGTCGCGTACCGTATACCATACAGTGTTGAGTTTTCTAGTGTATTAATGCAGATTAATGCGTGCTTTGAACGCCTCTGGGGCGCGCTTGATATAGTCTTGTGTGCAGTGTCTGACACTGCTGCATTGCCGGTCCGCTCGTCATTCATGTGGCGGGCAGCGCGAGGGAGGGCATCGAAGGGATACTGTTGACTATGCTGACGAATTTGCCTACCGCAGTACAAGCCAGGTGCGCGTGCTATACTTCCGTGGACATACAGAGAAGCAGCATTTACCACAGCCGAAGCAACGATGCCGGCGTGCCCTGCTCCACAGTGAGGCTTCGGTACCGCAGCATCCAGTATAGCGCGCTCAGGGCCCAGTGCCGCGCACTCTGTACAGACGCTATAAAGTGTACGGTATGACCTCGCTCGCCTAGATCAGCTCATCATCCGCTCTTACCCTTGTAAAGATGGGTTCTACCGCAGGTAAGCCGCGCCTCATCCGCTAGATTCGCTTGTGGACCACTCAACCCACTGTTCCCTCCCCCAGACTCCGGCAGCACGAATCCCGCATCGCACCAGCCCACGATCTCGTTCGACAAGCCGTTCATCGACGTCATCTTGCGCAGCGCCGACGGAGTCGAAGTGCACGCCCTCCAGAACTTCCTGATCGACGCCTCCCACGTCTTCTCCGACATGTTCAGCATCCCCCAGCCGGTGCCCAGCGCCCGAGCCCCAGAGAAAGCAGGCAAGCGAGGCCCGACGGCCTCCGAGTCGGCGCGAGCACCGATCGACCTCGCCGAGTCGGGCGACACCCTCCACGCGCTCGTTCAGATCTGCCACCCCTTCGGCCCCGTGCCCACGTTCCCTGCCTTCGACGCCGTCAAGCCCGTCCTCCGCGCATGGGT
Organism: Trametes villosa; assembly: GCA_002964805.2. Classification (NCBI taxonomy): domain Eukaryota; kingdom Fungi; phylum Basidiomycota; class Agaricomycetes; order Polyporales; family Polyporaceae; genus Trametes; species Trametes villosa. Next base: position 977,130 of record PUDQ02000016.1, on the reverse strand, counting down.
CAAGTACGACCTGCGCGGCGCCGCGAAGGCCCGGGCCCGGGCGGCGCTCGAGCCATTCTTGTTCGACGAGCCGCTGCGCGTGTTCGCGTTCACGGTACAGCTGCCGGAGCCGGAGCTCACGAAGGCCGCGGCCCAGGCGTGCTTCCGCCTCACGACCATTTGGAGCCCCGACGCGGTCGAACTGGACGATATCAGCGCACGGACGTACCGGCGCTTGCTCGTCTACCGGGACGCGTGCATTGCTGCTCTGGATCAGATCGACAGTTGGGAAGCCCCGAGTGTTCAACAATGCAAAGTCCGGCTTCGACAACCTGTATCGGGCTCAGTTCGGCCATGCATGGGGGCCAATCCCTCGAGGCTCTTTCTGAGTCAGTCCGACCAAGAACGAATCAAGGCTCTACTACGGGTGAGACCGCATCCGGCGGTCTTGCAAGATGGCAACGCGCTAGGCCTAGGCTCTGCGCTGCCGTCTGGGACAATGTGCTCTTCCTGCCTATGGAAGATGCATGAGCACATTGCGGTCCTCAAGGCCCACTTCACCGCTGAGATCGAGCGCCAACTGTCCGTGGTAGGTGTAACTTCCTCTCAGTGCCAGGAAGTGACCCACGTACGAAGTTGCTTACGGCCACCGCAGGTCCCTTTCTAGGCGGACAAGGAAGACCGGGCGGACGGGTGTGGGTCGCTTCGTTCCGCAGGCGAAAAGGCGGGTCGTTGAACTGTATAGGCCGTATGCGTTGCGGCAGCGAGTTGTGTACCATGAAGTGCCTTTCAGCAGACCACGTAGAATCCAGGGCTCGTGTGAGATGCCTACTGCGGTAGTAGTGTATTCTCTGTTTTGGTAAGCTCCCGAGTCTGAACTATTCCCCCGTGTAAACGAGAGTACACCGGAGATGGTACCGCTGACTTCCCCGATGCTTCTCAGCTGCGGCAGGCACCGAGACGGCTGCTGCTCTACCGGCGGGCGTGCGGCAAGTCCTTGGACGACTTCCCGGCGCGAGAGTACGAGATGGACGCGCTCTTCGGCAGCGGGTGGACGTGGAGGAAGCGTGCAGACTGCCGAAGTCGGCGCTACCAGTGCAACGCGGTGGAGATCTGGTTTGTGGATTTTTATGTCATGCGAAGTACGCCCCACCTCGATGCGTTGCGAGAGGAGGCCTTGCGCGCGAAGGGTGTTGCGTGGGCGGCCCAGAAGTGCCCTAGCAAGTGCGCGCTCGTCGCGTTCGACGAAGTGAGCCGCTTCCTGGAGCTTTTGGCTGCTGAAGTGGACCGCATGATCTCGAAGGTAAGCAAGTGCTTCATCAGGTGTACCGATACTCAAGTCACTAATAACACCACGTACCTGCAACGCGGCTCTGCCAGATCTCCCTGTAACTCAGTGCGTTTGCCACTGATAATTGGAGATGGTACTCACCGATACTACGCCACCGCGAGCTCGTTCATCAAGTCATTGTTCCTCATGCATTGACCTTCCGTATGTTCTAGATCTGTCAACGTGGATGTTTCATTGTTTGTTACGTATGTTCTCCGGCCACCCTGCAGAATTGTACGCCATTTCCTACCGGCCGCGAGTTCGGCCGCGAGACTGCATCTGCCTGTTACTGGGACGTAGTGTCAAAGTGTCCGGCATTGGATGGACCCTAGCCCAAGGTTTTGACGTTCCTATGCATGTATGTATAGTATTCCTCGGCGATACGTCTTTGGTAGCCTTGTCCGGAGGATGCGATCGGGGTACCGCACATCGGTAGGATGGTAGACATTCGGGACTCGGAAGGCCACTCGGCGCAGTCCCTGAAATACCGGCTGTTGGAGGAAGGAGTCGAGCAGTTCCATGGTCGTATCGCGGCCGCCAGTCCGGTCAACCAAGTCGACGGAAGTAGCGAAGAAGAAACGGAGCTCCTGCAGCGCACATTGTAGGTCCTGAAGCATGGGCGGGATCTTGTGCCATTGCGGTGCATCGCCGCCTTCCGTAGGCATCACGATTTGTAGCACGCGTAGGCGAGCGAGGTGGGATAGCGGAAGCACGCTGTCTGCGTCGTTTGCGAACTACGACGTTAGCATCCACTCGCACGTGCAAGACTCACGGAATGCGAACGCACCTCCTGTATAGAAAGACAAGCTGAGGCCCGCAAGCGTATCTGGTAGATGCTGCAGGAAGTGAAGCGCGGCCTCAGTGTATCCGTCGCGCAGGCGTTGCTGATACTCCACCAGGGACCGCCGAGATGGTGAGCAGCCAATCAAAGAGTGGGCCGTAAACTATACCCCGGCCACGGATGGAGAGGAACTCGAGGGAAGGGCGAGGCCAGCCCGTCGAGGGGCCTGGAGGGGACATATGTCCCGGTGGCCATACCACCTCCTCCACAGATAGCCGCGCTCACGAGGGAACTGCAGAGATCATTCGACGAAAGGAGGTGAACGAGCTGAAGTGGCAACCGCGGAGGCAGAGCTTCTTCACACCACGGTAGGAGGAGAGCACCAGATGCGTGGACCAATGTGGGGGAAGGGTGATCCAGTCTAGATTGACGATGGTCATGGAGTGCAGGTTAGGTAGGCGGTGGGCGAACTCGTGAAGAAAGAGCTGGCCCTGTCGTCGCCGAAGGTCTCGGAGAGCTATCTTGCGAGGAGGCTCGCCCGGGTAATGGTCTGGTCGGGGATTGCTGATCATAAGGCGCCGTACTGAGAGCAACCACGGCTTCATCTCCCGAGTTCGGAGGACTTGATCGGCGAACACATCGTAGGATGCAGCGGTTACTATCTGTACCTCATGGAAGAGATTTGCTTTGCTCGCCGGGAGCCAATTGCGACGAACAAGCGCGCAGCTGCAGAGGGTGCGCTTGTCGGGCCATACGAAGCGGATGATGCGGTCGGTGATCTCTCCAGGAAGAGGCTGGTATGGCATACTAGCACAATCCGGACTACAGATGCTACATCCACAGAGAGTACCTGGAGAGTACTAGAGTTGTGGCCGTCAGCTCATCAATACTGTTCAATAATGAGTACATAAAATATCCACGGTCAGCAGGGGATGACCGCAACAGCTGCTGGACGAGATCGTCGTGCACGATGACGAGGAGAGAGCAAGGAGACTCAGAGAGTCCACCTGAGTCCACCCACCCAAGACAAGCGCTGGGTACCAACTCCGGGATTACCCGGCCGAATGAACCGAAGGCGATTACTTTGGATGCCGGGCGCTGACAAGCGCTGCTGCAAGTGCGTCTGCCCGCAGAGAGCGGCTTGGCTTCGTACCCCGTCTTCCTCCTTCCGCTATCCTCCGCGGCTCGTACTCAGCGTTTTGCAGGTTCTTGGCTGTGGAGGCTCACCTTGCTTGAGACACGTCTCTCGTGTGGTTCTAGTCATGGCCCGCCGTCTGGCCCTGATCTCTAGTCTCGTCCTGCTCTCCGCTCACTCTGTGGTAGCCCACAAACATCATGATGAACTCACGGAGGAGCAAGCAAACGCTCCTGTAGATACTATCCTATGGCTACACATCTTCCTACAAGCAGCCGTCTGGGGGGTTTTGTTCCCGATAGGAATGGTCCTGGGGCTCTCCCGGAGCCGATGGCATGTCCCATTACAAGTACGTTATATCTATTCACTGTTGCGAGCTCCACTTGCTCACCCTTGCGCAGAGCGCCGGATTCGCGCTCACCGCTGCGGGCTATGTACTCGGACATTCTCATAAGGGCCGAGCTTTCCTTGCCGGCGCGCACGGAAAGACCGCGAATATCCTCTTCATCCCTATGGCCACCCAGTTGTTCCTCGGTGTGTACCTCAAGCTGCACATACATGAACAATCCCTTCGGCCGTGGGCAGTCCGTCTGCACGGCGTGGTAGGCAAGTCGTACCCCATCCTCGCGTGGGTGCAGATGCTGTTCGGCGCGATCGCGTTCGGAGGCTACTGCCGAGGCGATAACCTTGGACAATGTCTCGCTCACTACATCATGGTGCGTCACAAACGAGTCCGAGCTCGAGCCTCATACGAACGGCCTCTATGCACAGGGGAGCGGATTCATTGCATACGGCACCATCATGGCTATTTTGCTGCTTGTCGGCGAGGCCTGGGTGCGGCGCAGTGGGCGTAGCCCCGATTGGTGGGATTCGTGGGTCATCATGCTTTGGGTAAGCTCTTCTGCATCTAGTACGCCCTACGGTTGGTTCTGAAGGGCTTCCGGTTCTGTGTGTAGGGAATTAGTAAGCCTTACCGAGCGGCAGACTATGTCCCTCCTCTCATTCGCTCTCAGTCAACACATTTACGGAGCATCGCGGCTCTACGTGGTCGGTCAAGGACATGCAACACACGTACGCACCCCTCATCCCCCCATCCGTTTGATTCTTATGGATTTGTTGCAGGATTCTTGGTGTTCTCTGTATGTAAACTCCGTGTGCTAACGAGTGACCAGCTTTGCTCACGTCATCAGGGTGGGCTGGAGGAATCCTTGGGATCTTCCTCTCTAGGAATAACCAGGTTAGTGGGCGCGGTTGAAGGCATGTACACGGGCTAACTGAGGGCTGCGATCTGTGCTACTCTTCAGCGATCCGTTGTTCCCGCCCTTATGTGCGTAGTTTCGCCCTTGAGGAGGTGACGCACGCTCTGACCACGGCGGGCAGTATCATCTTGACCGGTTGGGCGATGTCCGATCACGCCCAAGCACTCATGCTATCCACGAAGGTTAGCGCACTTTTGCGTTCGGTTGTATGCGGGGAGCTAACCGGCATACAGGTACACGCCCTCTTCGGATACACCTTGATGTCTGCGGGCCTGGCACGCATCATCGAGGTCTGCTTCGTTGCACCGAAGTACACGCAAGACGTCGTTGAGGGCGATAGCCACAGCGAGCATACGCTCGATGGGGCTCGCGAGGACCCTGTCGCATCGTCGCCGAACCCGATGCGCGCATTCAGGCATCTACCTCCCTTCGTATGTACCAGTCCCTCCAGCCAGCTGATCGCGTGACTAACTCCTGCGCGTAGCTCCTTGTCGCCTCAGGGTATGCTTCTGTCGCGATACCCGATTTATCGCTGCTCACTAACCGTCGCACAGGCTGCTCTTCATGTCCGCTACGGACGAAGAGCTGCACTTTGTCAACGACAAGAAGATGGACCATGTCACATACATCCTGGTCATGTTCAGGTGCGCCGTCCCTCCCTATATGCGCGCAGGACCACTCACTCAGACCACTTCCGCAGCGTCGCATTCATTCTATACGCCCTCATCGTCGGCCTTATCAACCTGCATGCCACGACAGGGCGGAACGCCGCCCCCGCGTCGTCCGGAGAGGGCGCGATCGAGCTCACGCAGAGCAACAAGTGGTACGCCCCCGTGCCCGCGGGCGACGTCGAGCCCGGAAACCACGTCATCGGCGACGACGACGACTGAGTACCGAGGACGCATATACGCTACATCGAAGGTGTTGTTTGTTTGTTGGATCTGTATCGGATCATTGTTGTGCAAGATTTACTGTTCTACTCCGCGTCAATATTGTCTAATTTGCTTTCTTGGTCTCATTGAGCGTGTCTCGCCGCACTGATTATGGTTAGAAGGTCAGTCCACACCCTTTCCGTGGTAGGGTGCCATCATAACTGACGTTTTGATCGTGCCCAGCGCTTTTCTTTGGACTGGCGACTACAACGTTCGTCACGAGCCTAGCTCCATCGCAGGCGACCGAGCGCGAAGCGAGGCGCACCCGAGAAGCAGATCCCTGTCCTCCTGAGGCCGGCAATCTTCACAGGCGCCATGCAAACGCTCACGAAGGGCCCCATAACGAGCCGTGTGGGATCGTCTTGAGTTCATCAGGCGCCGATCGCGCCTGAGGCAAGTTTGTTTACGCTCGCAATCCCAAAGTAGCACCGGCGTTTACAGGCACGCCGCGGTACAGAAACCCGCTGCCACAGCGTTTGCGTACCCATGATAACCTCAGGGACGCACTATCGCGACGAAACGGGTTTGGCCCGTCAGCAAACAATGCCACATTGGTCCCGGACGTGGATCTGCCAGTTGTCGTCGCTGAGGAATGCTCTGTCCAGTACTAGTCCTACCTCGTCGGGCGCAGTGCGCATGTGCTGCTCCCTAGGTGAGTTTGATTCCCATGGGGGCGTTCCGGTGCGATGCGTCGGCGGAAGATCGAGCGCGCTTGGCGTTTGCCACAACTTCTCGCAGCGCGCAGCGTTGGCATGAACGTCGAAGGTGTGTACCCATCCTTCTTCTACTGGTACCGCGCTCCAAATAGCTGAAATCTTCCTCCTTTCAGCACAGGATTTCGCGTTCGCCGCAACCCCGGGATGTTCTTCTACGCCTCAGCGGTCAGCCTCAAACGCGGGTGACATGCACTGCGTGGGTGTAGATTGCTCACCCGACCGGCAGAGGGCCACTCTTACGGCGCCTGGGGGGCACGATCTACAACATGACTTCATCCGCAGCGGAGCTAACAGCGCGTCAACCCCGGCGGGGGACCTATGTCGTGATCTGTGGCTCCTCCCAGACGGCGAGAACACGCGGGACAAACTTCGAGGGCGGCCGCTCCCTGGCGCCGCGACGCCCGACCATCCGCTGCTGCTCATTCATGCGGCGCCGGTGATTTCGTGGGCTATTGTTGGCCGTGCGATCATACCGGGCCTTCCGTCTCGTGGTGAGTAGTGCAATGTCCGTTCCTGCGCTAAGGGGCTGACGACGTTTGTGCCTCCCGGCAGCTAGTTTCCGATGTCGTGAGCACCTGTCGAGTTGGCTGTTTAGCCGTGCCTTCGCGAAACAGAGTTTCATGAACGCCGTGTTGGGTATCCACAGGGGTGAACTCATACGCCTTCGCCGTCAAAAAGAGCGCTGTGGCGCCTCTGCATTTCGAGTATAAAAGGGAGGGCGTACTAGTGCAGAGGCGGTAGGAACAGTTACTCACCACTTTCATCAACGCTCACCTGAAGAACAATGCCTACCGCCAGCGGCCTCTCCGTTTATAGCGACTCCGGAGCTCCAGCAGGACGTGATGACTACACGACCCTCATCATCGTGCACGGATACGTCTGGCATGGAGGTCGGCCTTCTACACCGTAACGCCCGCCCACGCCGCTCACTGACACATGATCTACAGGCACATTCTCCAAGCTCATCGCCCTCGCCGCATCTTACGGCGTCCGCATCATCGCGCTCAACCGGCGGGGCTACCCCGGATCCACGCCGTACACGGCAGAGGAACGCGCGCTCCTCCCGCCCGTCCCCGACAAGCCGCTCACGGACGAGCACGAGATCCGCTCGGCGCAGCAGATGCTCGAGGGGTTCATGCGGGACCGGGCGCACGAGCTGTACCAGTCCATCGAGGAGCTCGTCGTCGAGCGCAGCCTCCCCACGGCCGGCACCGAGTCCGAGACGGGCGGTATCGTACTCGTGGGATGGTCCATGGGCGCGACGTGGATGACGGCGATGCTCAAGCATATCGCAGAGTTCCCTATCGGGGCTGTCAACCTGCGCGACTACATTCGCCGGGTCGTCTTGTCCGGTACGTACCCCCCTTACTGGCATGCTATCCACCCGCTGATATGCTCGCCTCTCTCGCTCTAGACCCCCCGATCTGCCTCCTCGGCTACCCCTACCCCGAGCAAGACCCGTGGAACCCGCTCTTCGACACCTCGCTCACGTACGAGGAGCGCGGCAAGGTCTTCACGTCCTGGATCACCTCCTACTTCGCGCACGGCGCCACACTGGACACGTTCGAGCGGCGCCGTGCGCTCCAGACGCCGCCCTCCACAATCGCGCACATGTCGAAGGAGGACTTCGAGGCGACCGTGCACGTCCCGCCCGGGGTGCCCGGCGGCGCGGACTGGACGCTGCTGCACGGCTGCGCGGCGCTGGGGGTGTATAAGACGCTCCGTGAAGGTGCACTGTACCTCTCCCCGGCGGAGGGCGGGGAGGAGAAGCAGACTACGGGTGACGAGTGGCGCGACCTGGAGGTGCGCTATGTTTGGGGAGACCAGTCCGTGTGGGAGGTCCCGTATGCGGCGCAACTACTCCGTCAAGAGGTCGCCGATGCGGCGCGAGACGGCACACCGATGAGGAAGGTGACCACGCTCTGCGTGAAGGGCACGAATCATTTTGTGAGTGCATACCTGCATATATGCAGTCCTGCGCACGCTCAAAAATTACTTCTAGGCGCAATGGGACCACCCGGAGCCTACGCTCCGAGCGTTCCTCGCGAGCCCGCAGGACTGCGACCCTTGAAGAGGTTTTTCCCAGCATGCCTCCGCTCTGATTTATATGTGTACAATATAGACGATGATTGCAGTCTACTGCTACGTTCTGCATCTCGAACTCGATTTGACCATCGGTGGACCGTGAAGATTCATCAGCGACGTGGGCGGATGACTCGGACGTTAGCTCACGCCCGTGCCAGGCCCAACGTTAGTCGCGACCTCTGAATCTACCGCGAGCAAGAAAACGCATTTTGGTTTCCCTACCCACGCGCCGCTCTGGACAGAGTCGGAGCGCAAGCAGGTACTTATCCCGAGGACCACGAAAGGGTATGCGCCAGGACCGAAGTCCCTCCCTCGGGATAGGAAACACTTACCTTACCGTCACCTATACTACAGTCCGCGTCTTCAGGCCCAGACACGCCGTCATCTTGAAGCCGCCATCCCCTTCGGTAGACGTGCAAACGCGCGCGGCGTCATGTTGAAGCACCCCGCCGCCAGTCGGCGGGTGCACCGACAGCCTGCTTGAGGACGCCGCCGTCTTGAAGCGACCATCCCCCTTCGGTAGGTGCGCAAGCGAGCGTGGCGTCATCTTGAAGTGGTCCGCTGCCAATCAGCGGGCACACCGACGGTGAGTCTTGAGGCGGACCTGAGGGTACCTGAGAGAAAGGTGAGTGGGGGAAATGTTTGCTAGAGCCTGGTACTTATGCCAGGCTGCGGCGGCCAGTGGGTCACGGCTGGTACTAAATATGCGGTACCGGTCAGCCTCAGCTCGCGATCGGTCCTGCTCAAGCTTCAAGCTGGAGAGCCGAACAAGCTGAACCACACTGCCATCCAGGATCCCTGCAGGTACCCTGATGTTGACTCTTTCGCTCTTATCTCAGAGATCGACCGCTAGGGCAGTGCTTTTACTCAACTCACGGGCCAACCCAGCTCGCAAGCGGAGAGCAGAGGTCGTCAAGCCCAGTGAGAACCGGACATATTCAGGTCTATCAGGAACTATGCCCGTGTAGCTGCAGCTATTATAATCTATTCGAGCCTCGCGGCGATCTATTTGCATCTATTCAGGCAGTTCGAATCAGTTTTATCGCCGCCAAAGTTGCTCGAAAAGCAACGTCGACGGGCGCTTGTGGGACCTATCTCTCTGACAATTCCTGCTCGATCGTGCTCTTCCCGAGTTTTTGTCGCGCTCAGGCAGCACAGTGAACTCGCTTCCATCACATGACGGGCCTGTCCTTTGTGAATCTGTCGACATTCCAGCAATCCGATAATCTTGCACTCCTCCCACCACGTCCTCTGAGTCCTTCCGCCCATAGTCTCAGAAAACACTCGTCGGGTCTCCCTTCTACCCCAACTCTATTGCTCGCATTCTTTCTCCTACGGCTAGCGGCAGCATCAGCCCTCTCTGCGTTATCGTGTTACTAAAACTATTTGCCGGGACGCGCCCAACATGCCGGCAAGTAAAGTATCAGCACCTTGCGGAACCCCGGGCCCCATCCGCTCACCCAGGTGAGTATGCACTGCCTTAGGATTGTCTCTGCAACGCTCACTTCTTAAAAGGCAGATATGACGGCGCGATTTCAGTTCAACGAGAAACCTGAGTAGCCGAGGAAACAGCTCAGTCACTGATATCAAATCCACACAGGCGGAGGGCGCAAGGTATGCATGCATTATCTTACCGTGCATATAATCCGGCGAATGCCACTGACGACTGTGCGTACGCTCTGATAACGTTTGCCGTCTCTTTGAAGCTTCCTACTGCCTTCCAATGCCTCTCTATCTCTCAGCTCACTCTCTGTGCTGCGACCTCTACTCGTCCTCTTCGTCTTCGTCTCTGCTCATTCGCTCTTGGTCCACACTTCGGTTGCTGGCGTGCCCTCGCTGCTTGCTAGCTGCTAGTCTGTCGATCGAGCCCTTGGACTCTGTTCAGCCCACAACAACCGGAGTCCCCATGGCCGACGCTTAGTAGGCGGCGCATAGTAGGAGGCGACCGGAGTGCAGTGGATGCCGGGGACGCATAAGGTACGTCTGCAGAAGGTCTACTTCAACGGGACGCGTGCGAGGAGGGACACGGCGGTGCGTGTAGGGGCCAGGGGGTGCACGAGGAGCGTGCGCCGTGCGCCGTGTAGGCGGCGCCCTCCGGTACGGTGTCGGATAGGACCGGGTTTCATTTTGTGGTCCCGGGCACCTGTATCCACGTCATGTAATGAAATCTATTTGCGCAGACCCTGCTAGACGGCGATAGATGTGGATAGCTGGGCGTACGAGGGAATAGAAATCCCATCTATTCGCATGTATGTATTGACGAAACAATCCAGCTAGCGCTATCAGCATGTATTCACCTCAAGCTGGCTGAGGTAGATAGATGTCAATACAGGGCGATAGGCATGAATATGTCCGATTCTCACTGGGCGTCAAGGCTCGCTGAAGTGCGTAGCAAACGCGAGTTCTATAGGCGGCACTAACGCCTCAGATCGGAGATCTGAAGCCCGATACGGCGATCAAAACGATGGCTAGTTGTTCAGGCACCGAGCGCTCTAGGCCAATATTCCGCCTCGGAGGACTCGACACTCCCGGACACAGCTCATGTTTGCCCCAGGACCCTCACCACAACGGGCCATATAGACCGCTAGCTAACTATGACATGGCTCCCTTACACAAGTGTGTTCAAGTTTTCCGCTCCGGCCAGCGCCCAACCCGCGTTGGTGTAGCCTGATAGTATCCGGCCCTCAGGCCCCCATGCCTGCCACCTCCCACGGCCGCGTCTCAGCCGGTACGCTGGCGATATTGATGAGAAGCGCGATTCATTAGGTGTAGTGAGACTGCATCTCTCTATATCTGGCTTAGAAAGCTTACTGTTGTACAACAACTGGCAGCGCGTGCTGATGCATCAAGCTGCGCAAGAAGGCGGGTTGCGACTCCACGCCTTGCCATGAGGAAGATAGCGGAGGTGAATGGCTACGGCAATATCGATGACTCTTCGGTCCGGCAGAGATGTCATGGAATACTCCAGCATGCTCTCTCGACGCCCGGGTCGATGCCGGCGTGTCCGAGGTGCACTGCACCGCACCCTCCGATGTTCTTGGACTGCTCGCGACCATATCTTACGCAAGGGTGGCTGTGGTAAAAGGTCTTTGGAATTCTTCCTTTTGGTCTAACGCACAACGCTAAAGTCTGCGTCGACAACGTAGCGCAGCGGGACCTGAATGGCGCGCAGTAGGCGGTGCGGGGGCAGCATGCACTTGGGAACATCGGGCTTCCCATGATAGCAGGCAATATCGCGAGTTAGGGGGCGCCTGCGGACTGCTCCCAGACAATTCCTAGGATGACGGCCTTGAATTCCGTCAGCATTCGAAATTCGCCCGACATACACGCACCCCCCGCCTCCCTTCCTTCAACTACCGCATCGCCCCTCCAACACGCGCTCTAGATTTCTCCGCGGTGCGCCCCCCTGACGAGGGCCATATATTGTTTGTTTGTCGAGTGCCTGTTTTAGCACCCGAATCTCGTCGTCCTTCGGTCCCCCCTCGCTCTTTACTACTTTCTCCCCCATGTCTACAGAATACGCTACCTCTGCCGCCGTCATCGCCAGTGAGTACACCGAGGACTTGGAGTCTTTCCCGCTAACCATCCCTGCAGATGTGTCGGCGCCGAGCGAGGATAGTCTGTACGGATACGTGCCGACGGAATGGATCTGCATCCTCTTCATCGCCCTCTTCAGCATCACCACCGGTAGGAACCTCGCCGCTCCCTTGCTACGCTGACCCAATTGTCGCTGTAGTTATTCATCTCGGACAAGCCATCTGGTCGCGACTGTGGTGGCTCTTCATCACGACCATCCTCGCCGGCTTAATCGAAATTATCGGTTGGAGCGGCCGACTGTGGTCCAGTCTGAACCCCGTCCTCCTGGAGCCCTTTCTCATGCAGTACGCACCGCGCTCGCCTTTGTCCTGTACACAAGACGGTTAACCCGCTCTCGCCCCCGCCAGGACTTCCACGACGATCCTCGCCCCCACCCCGCTCATCGCCGCCAACTTTGTCATCCTCGGCCAGCTAATCAAGCGTATCGGACCGCAATACAGCCGCCTCAGCGCAATGTGGTGTGCGTATCACCCCTCTTTGTACCCCTCAGTTATCATCCGTTAGTATCACGACCGGTACTGACCGCTCGGCTCGACATAGACACCATCATATTCTGCTCATGCGTACGTCCTCTCCCCGCGGCATTTATTGCCTTGCAGTACCGATAAAACTGCAGGACGTTGTCGCGCTCGTCGTCCAAGCCGTCGGCGGCGCGAAAGCATCCGCTGCCGTGCAGAGCGGCCAGGACCCCAACCCCGTACGTTCAGCACGCACACTAGCCGCACTCATCGCAATCCGCCCCTCGATCTGACATACCACTCCTGCTCGTAGGGCGGCCACATCATGCTGGGCGGTATCACCTTCCAGCTCGGTACGCTATCCCCCGTCACGCGCCTTCCTACCCCCTCGTATATGCTGACCGCGCGTATCTACCTGCGCCGCCGTGACGCAGCCGCCGTGAGCATCTACATGATCCTCGCCACCGAGTTCCTCCTCCGCTACCGCTTCGACTGGCCGTTCAACCGCGGGGGCCGCGCGTTCCCGAAGAGCAGCTCCGGGCTCGACAGCGGTATCAAGCTTATGATCGCCGGCCTCGTCCTCGACGGCATCTTCATCCTCATCCGGTACGTGTTCTATCCCCCGCCGCTATCCGCGTTCTTCAGCATGTTTGGCTGGAGTACTCCACCTCACTCTGTGACTGACCGCCGATCTCCCTCACAGATCTATCTACCGTACCATCGTAAGCATCGCCCACACTCCGGCCGACCCTGCGCCTCTCGCGCGGGCCTGCGCCTCTTGCGCGGGGACGCCCACGCATATACGTGCCCGGCACGCTGAATTGGCGTCGTTAACACCTCACACAGGAACTCAAAGACGGCTGGAGCGGACGCATCATTGAGACCCAGGTGTACTTCAGTAAGCCGCTCAGAGCTCCTCTGCGCCCGCATTCATGCCAACGACACAACGGCTCACCTCGCTTGTTTCTTATCTACCAGATGTGCTCGACGGCGCGATGATCGTGCTCGCGATGTTCACGCTCAACATCTTCCACCCTGCCTTCCTGCTCGGCAGGGCCGACCGCTGGAGCGCGAAGGAGCCTGTCTCCGACGGCACCCCGGCCTACCCGAAGGCGAGGGCGTAGGGGTCAAGGGACTCCTTCATAATCGATCTCTCAACCCCCTCTCCGTTTTTGTCGCTGTTTCCCGTCGCGCTGGACACATATCCCTACTTACAGCGCGGGCGAGCTAGGCACACTCACCGGTAGCCTTCTGACTGACTTCATAATGCAGACTAAACTATCTTTGTGGCGCGCGCAACGGTCTGAATGTTAGTGAATTTGGTACCCATTTGAAGTTACCGTTAGTGAGATGCGTCTCGGTCCAGTTCGACATCGGACTGACCTGTCAAGATATGTCAGGTTCCCGGCCATGCCGTAGACTCGATGCTAATCTCATCCACGGCACTCATCCTCAAGTCAACTGAGAAACAATGCTACGTATTTGTATTTATAACGGTCCTGCAGGCCGCAGCCTCGGCGAGGCCGCGCATACAGGCGCTGGTACGCTACCCGGTGTCTGAGCGATATGCACAACATGGCTCGGCGCTACGATGAACCCCGCCCCTGCTAGTGTCCCCTTCGGGGTGACATACGAAAAAATTGGAACGATACAGAGAAGATTAGCATGGCCCCTGCACAAGGATGACACGCTTTCCCGGAGTGGTAGACCTACGGGTCTCAATATTTATGCACCTTTTTGCTCTGCTTTAATGGTGCGGTATTTGGGAGATACTTCTTACCGCTGCGAAGCACTTGAGGATATTAGCTCAGCGACCTTCGGAAGACACAGTACAAACGTGAGAGCGGTGTGCGATTGAGAGAATATATTGGCCGAGGGAACTCTATCCATCATTCGCAGGGTATAATGCACGCGAGCTATCGAAGGCGTGTCCGAAACGTAGCATCTATGCAAGCCATCCCATACCGCGTATCCCGAGCCTACCCCACCCGAAAGCCACAGATATATCACGGAAGTCACGGCGGCACATACGAGAGTACCTGCACCGTCCCATCGACATGCCCTATCGCAACACGCCCGCCCTCCTCATCCACCGCGACCCTATTCCAGCGCGCCTCCGTCTCGTGCATCTCGAACACCGACACCGCCGTCCCCCCACGCACCGCCCCCGCCGCCCCTACTCCTATACCCCCTGCACCCGCGTCCGCAGCCGCAGCCGCCTCCGGGTCCTCTTCCGCGTTCCCAGCCTGCGCAGGCTCGACGAATCCCGGGCTCACCGCATCGCCCGCATCCCGCGCACGGAACAGCGGGAGCGGCGCGCTTGTGAGCAGCTTGCCCGCGATGCGCTGCCCGTGGTCGCCCGCCTGCGCGGGCCCCGCGCCGTCCGTGGACGCGTCGATCCAGAGCGCGGTGCCGTGCGCGCCGAGCGCGACGTCCGAGGGCGTGAAGATGCGCAGCGGGGACGGGATCGAGTGCACCATCGCCGGGCCGTCCTGCGCGGAGAGCAGGTATGGGAGCGTCGACGGGTCCAGGGGGTTCGCAGGGGCGGAGAGGGTGGGGTGGTAGGCGGGGTTGGGCACGAGCGCGAAGTGGTGCAGGATGTTGACGGGCCAGGGGAACCAGGTGTCGAAGCGGATGAGGATGTCGATGAGTGGCGGCGCGGCGGCCGACGCGGAGCTGGCAGGGCTTCCGTTGGGACGATTTCGGGGTTCGAGGCGCGGCTGGGCGACGAGGGTGTCGATGCGCCAGCGCCACTTGTATGTGGCGATTGGGTCCAGCTGCGGAGCATCCTGGACCTCGGATGGGATATGAAACGGAGCGGAAGATTCTGAAGGAGACGGCAACTGATAGAGATAGATGTACTGCCTGCAGAAGCTGAGCACGAAGTTGTCGACAATAACGGCGTCCATGCACTGGCGTTCCTGCATTCAAAATGCATTAGCGCTTGCCCTGTTCAAGCGCAAGTGGTGCGTACTGGGGAGCGTAACGTCGGGTCGTCTAACAAGACAAGTGCCTTTAGGGTATATTCTAGACGCCCCGAGTCGACGTCGAGCACGCGAACGTCCTGCTCGGCGTCGGTAGCTATCAAGCGCGGTCCGTGCAAGCCGATAGTGTTCCTGTATCCGGGAAACTGGTTGAGTAGCCGAAAGCACGGATTGGGCTGCACTAGAGGAAGCTCGATCTTGTAAACCTCCATGATACACCTATAACGACAACCGATGAGCTCTCTAGTTTGTCATAATTCAATCATAAGTAGGGAACAGCTTACTGCTGCGATGCTGGATCCCGGCGAGTGAGGGTCATAGTGTTGGGACAGCCGCGGTCGGTGTTCATAGCATAACCAATCAAAGCCTCTACTTGAACGGTGTCGACGAAAGACGCCGTAGAAGTGTCAGCGACGTCCCATAGCTCGAAGCAATAGCGTCTATAGTTCGGGACATCGTCGTAGAGCGTCAGAGTGAGGATATGGCCGGGATGATTGGGAAGAAAGATGACTGCGAGGTTGCGGGCGCCTCGGGCGGGGGTGGTCGGCCAGTGCGGTCGTATGCTGAGGGAACGGTGGACTTTTGGCCGTGGGGAAAGCCAATTTGACCAGAAACGCAGGGCACGCAGAGTCAGCGCTTCCAGTTGGCTCGCTGAGAGGGCAGACTGGTCAAGTTCTTCACTCTTGGGTATCGGGAGGCCACTGTGTCGGGCATGTCGCGACAAGGCCTCATGCCACACGGCTCGTTCGCGGGTAGCCATATCTAGAGCGCGACACGTCTATGCACATCGCAGTAAGCCTGAGCAGGAAAAAGCTGAGGAGCGCGCGTGTGCTGGGGCTCACCTGCCTGAGGGACACGATGTCGTGTACGTGCACATGTTGAAAGATGTCGATAAGAACATCTTCGGGGAGATCCTGGAGAGGCATTGGTAGCACAAGCGAAGGTCGTGGGTATGACCTGTGCTGGATAAGCGGCTAGTAGAGAAGAGGTGAGGAAGTAGCAAAGCTTACAGGTGGTCTACGTGCACAGTGTGTGGCGGTTGTGAGGACGTCGTGAAGCTACTTATGCTATAGGGCAATCCTACCTGCGCGGCTCAAGCACTTCTAATCTACGTACCGAGGCGGTGTGATGGAACGAGACTAACATGGTGGGCGTTCTACTTGGCCCGACCGGCGTGCCACTTGTGCGGGTATTCCTAGATGTGGGCCGAATCTGCCGGTACACTTCCCGGTTCCTCCTGAGTCGTCGCCATATATTGCAAACCATTCCACCGTCATACACGGCGATATGGCCGAGCGGTCTAAGGCGCTAGAATCAGGATACTGTCCTATCTAGTCCGAAAGGGCGTGGGTTCGAATCCCACTGTCGTCATATACTTTTGGTCTGCCTGCAAGAGGGACGAGGCTTCAAGTGTTAGAATCCGCTCTCATCACTTTGATTTTTGCTGCCAGCCTTATTCATGTCTTTTATGCCCCGCGTTCTTCAGAGTTCCCCAGTAGTTCTTGCCTTCTTTTTGCGGCTCTTGCATAGGTGGTTAGGTTGCAGCAACTTGCGGGGCGGCGATCGCTGATGATTTAGGGCCGGGCGTTTCGCGTCAGAAGACGCGCTGTGGCTGGTGCATGTCGACGCGTCTCTCTCCCTCTCCCAGCCCTAACACTCGCGACTCGCACTAAGATCGCCATGACCTCTGCCCCACCTTCCCTGAAGATATCCTCGTCTGATGGCTCCCTTCCTGCGACAACTCCCCACCTCATGCCCTTCCACATCGCCTACTCTGGCCCGGCTCCCATCTCCACCTACTTCCGCATTCGCGATGCACCAGAGCCTACCTACGGACGCGACACGAAAGAGACCCTCCCAGCTCCCGAGCAGTCTCAAACCCAGGAGACCTCCGACTCTCAGGCGACGCTCGTTGCAAGCTCATCCACATCCTCAGTACCCGCCGCTTCACTAGGGCCCGCAAGCTCGTCTGCGACAGTTGTGGATGTCGACATGGCAGAGCCCGTGGACAGCACCCAGGGCTCCGAATCCCGCCACTATACGGCCGCGTTCCGAGGTCGCGCAATGCATGGCCTCAAAGTCGACCTTCCGGAGGGGTATGCGGGCGTCGTCCTACGCGCGCCGGAGGACAACAAGGGCAAAGGCACCGCGCCACCCTCCAGGGCGGCAGAAGAGCAGGACTCGAAGGCGCGCGCAAAGTCAAAATCGAAAGCCGCCGGGCGCACGACACGGCAGGCGAAACGCGCTGCAGAGGCGGTAATCGACGTCGACGATGAGGCGCCATTGGACGAGGACGCGGACCAGGATAGCGGGGGTCAGGACGAGGGGCCGGTGCGTGTGCTCAGGCCCGACGCGACGTTCTCGTCGTTCGTGCTGTGGCACCCCGACATTCCCGTGGACGAGGGGCGCGACGAGTACCTGCGCTCGCTCACGGAGTGGACGCGGCTCGCGGCAGAGGTGCGCACCCTAGCCTTACCATCGCTTTCCCGCTGCGCGTTTCTGATGCGTGCGCTGCAGATTCACCGAGTAGACGACTGCTAGCCCAGGCTGCACAGTGTATCCCGGGCCTCATGCTTCCTAGTGTATGATAGGATGTTGTATATTGAGGCACGCAGCGCCTGCACGCATCGCCGCCCGCCTTCGAGCCCCTGTCGTGGAGGTGTTTGAGCGGCCGCCTTTCCTTCTCGCCGCCCAGCGACATGCGTTCAGAAACTGCCACACAGCTTTACTATTAGCCTTTGTGACCGCCAGCGGCACTGCTTGCCTCGTGCGCGCGAACGCCTTCCCCAGCCTAGTTTCTCCCCGCGCGGCGCCATATTCCCTCCACACTCGCAAGCGCAGTGAATGCAGCAGCGCCGCGTACTGCGAAGTGCACCGAGGGGCGGTGCGCTAGCAGGCGGATCCGAGCGGACCCACGCCATCAGCGAGAAGCGGCAACGATTCAATCCCGCATGTCGTTGATGCCTTCCGCGCAGTGCCATCTGCGATGATGTCGGGGCTGTCGGGGCTGTCCTTCACAAGATGGACAGAATGGCCGCGCCCTCTATAGGGGGCGGGGGTACTTATGCCTGCGATCTGCTCCCCTGCTCCTCTTCTATTCTCCTTCTCCCTCTCCTTTGTCCCTCGCGTCCCTCGATCGAGCAGCCTCTTTTCTTCTTGGTTTTCTTCTCCTTGTCGCTCACTTCGCGCACGCCACTCGCTCAGAGCCACTTCGAGAACATACTTGTGAGCGCCCCCCGGTCCTCCCACGCCCGCAACTGTAACTGTAACTGACAGCCCTCACAACGCACGCAGAACCCCTACATCCACCCAACCTCACCCTTTCCCCTTCGCTCCCTCCACCCCCTCCTTTGCTAGCACCACCATGCGCGGCCTCCACGCCATCTTCATGAACGCGTTCGCCGGGCAGGGGCTCGTGCACGCCGCGGCCGCGGCGAGCGGGACGGTCGTGCCCACCGCGCCGGGCCCGGGCGACGTCTTCAACGAGGGCGCGCAGTGCACGTTCTCGTGGACGCCGGACCCGTCGGGGACGTGGAAGCAGACGGACGTCGAGCTCATGACGGGCGACAACTTCAACATGGTGTACATCACGAGTGCGTCTTCTATCTTTTTCTGGCGCGCGCCTTCGGCGTGGATTTGGATGGGAGCGACGCTGACGGTGGTATGTAGCGGTCGCGTCGTTCGACGGGACGGACGCGTCCAAGACGTCCTTCAGCTACCCCTGTCCCGAGGTAAGCCCTCCCCTCCTCTCCTGCCCCCCTAACCCCCTTCTCGCGCGGCGGCTGACGCGGACCGCGCGCACAGGTCACCCCGAACGCCGCGATCTACTTCTACCAGTTCAGCTCGCCTGCAGTCCCCGACCGGCAGTGGACGACGCGCTTCGCGATCGCGGACGCGCAGGGCAAGGTCTCTCCTCCCACAAACGCGACGCAGCCGAACGCGCCGCCCGGCTCGACCCCGATCCCGTGGGGCACCGGCGCGCTCAAGGACCCGTCCAAGGCGGCCGCCCCGCCGGCGTACCTCGGGATCGCCGCGCCCAGCGGCGCGAGTGGTTCCGCGAGCGCAAGCGCATCGGCGAGCGCGTCGGGGAGTGCGAGTGACAGTGCGTCTGCGTCGGCCTCAGCGTCGGCGAGCAACTCGGCGAGCGCAAGTGGGTCGACGACGAGCGCGACGGACTCTTCCTCTTCGTCGAGCGTCATTGCCACGGTCACCCAGACGAGTACGGCGAGTGGCGCGCCTTCCGCGCCCGCCGCGCCGTCCTCCGGGACGACCGGAAACAACAACACCAACAACGGCAGCGGGAACCAGAACGGTGCGGCCGGCGTGCGCGTGCGGTTCGGGCCTGCGGCCCTCGCGTTGGGCGTGGCTGCGGTCGGGTTCGCCGTCGCGTTCTGAGCGGGGACGTTCACGTTGCAGTGTTATTGATGTGCGAGACGGACTTTATGGTAGCCGGATGTGCTCGTAGTGTATATTTGCGTAATGGGAGGCTCAGTTTTGCCTCGGCCGATAGTGCGCCTGCGGCAGGCCTGAGCGAGGGGTGTTCTGCTGTGTTGCAGCAAAGGATGAGGCTGAACCGTCGGATTCCCGGGGCGGAGGAAGTAGTGGGATGAGATGCTCACGTTATGCGTTGTCCACACCATACATCGCGAGGATGTCGTCCATGGCCCACGCGCCCTCATTCCCGACGAGACGGAGCTCCCAGTCCGCCCTGATCCTCGCGTAGTACTCGATGTCGACCTCGTAGGTCCCGAACGCGACGGCGTCCCAGAGCGCGGGGTCGAGCATGACGATGCGTCCGCGGGTGTCGCGCAGCGCGAGGTCGCGCAGCTGGTGCGCCTGCGGCGTGGTCAATAACTGTGCATCGTCCGCTCTGAGCACTCTTTTCCGAAGGGAGCAAGAGAGCGGAGGTTACCTCTAAGGCGCCGTCCCCGTCGTACAGCGCCTGCTGGGCCATCTGCAACATGACGCGTTCGAGCGTAGGGGGGAAGGTCACGGGCGGTGGGTCTGCCGCGTCCGGTTCGTCCTCGATCATCCTCTCCAGGCCGTCCAGCAGGTCGCCAGAAGCGATGCGCGAGCCCGTCAGTCGAGATACGCGCAGGTGGGTGAGAGAAGGTGCGAGGTCGGAGATCGTCTTCACCACCGGCCTGGGGAGCGAGAAGTCCTGGATGATATGCAGCCGGCGCAAAGACGGACACGGAGCCAAGCTCGGCACGCCGCGCCACATGAGCGTCGACGCGTGCAGCGTGAGCTCCCGTAGTGCAGGGAAGGGCACCGGGAGCGTGTTCTCGTCGTACAGGTCGAAGAGGAGGAACGCGAGCGTGCGGAGGCGCGGCGCGACGGTGCGCACGATGTGCACGACCGCGTCCGACGAGTTGCGCCGGAGCGGGTCGTTCGCGTGCAGCTCCTCCTTCATGCGCTTGTCGACCCAGTCGGAGCGGTCCTCGCCGCGCCCGCGCTCCAGCCAGACGCGCCGGCGGTCGGTGAGGAAGAGGTGCTTGACGCGGCGGTCCTCGGGCGCGCGCTGCGCGAGGAGCGCTGCGAACGCAGAGAGCTGGTGGGGGCCGTAGAGCGCGATGGATTGCAGGACGTACGGTGCGGAGGCGGCGCGGATTGTCTTCGAGACGAGGGAGAGGGAGCGGCCGGTGCGCCCGTCGTCGTTGCAAGCCGCAGTGAATATGAGAGCAAATATCTCCGCAGGAAGACCCTCCATGGTCTCTTGACTTGTATCCGAGGAGCCTCGAGTTGCGCCGGGCCTTGTACTAGTAGCGGATGATGGAGGGAGGCAGCTCAGTTTATTGCGGGCCCCCAAAGGCCCCCAAGCGCTACAGGCTAGCGCTACGAGCACCGTTGATTTGATCACACTACACATTAGTGACAGAGTAAGTACTAAGATCTAATAACCAATGTATCACGCTTATCCACTTTGTACAAGGATATACAGGGATATACTCACAAGCCTTGGAGACACCCCGGCCTGTAATGAACGCACAGTGCGGGAAGAAAGACTGAGTCTGGTGCGCGGTCTATAGTATAGGAGAAGAGGAGAACAGTGTCCGACTCGCCGGGAGGAAATCAGATCGCACGGGGGGTCACATAGCATTCTACGTCTAAGGAAAGCAAGAGCAGCGCACTGGACCTTGAAACACGATAGAGCGTTGAGGGCGGGAAAAGTGTACGAGTTTGAACGCATGAAAACAGAGCAGGTCAGTCATCGTCTCTCGTGGTCATGGAAGAGTCGGATTTCTGAGGATCAGAAGTGTGAGTGATTCGTGGGAACCATTTGCAAACCGGGGGCCAACGATGCGCACGCTGCATTTCAGCGAGAGAAGGCGTTATTCTCCCAGAGTGGTTCCCGATGAAGTGTTGGCTGCGATATGGAAGTTCATGAAACGGATGGTCAATATCGGTGTTGTCGCGCTCTGAGCGAGACTTCGGCGACGAGCGACAAGGGGCACAATTTGGTCGAGGTTCAAGCGGACCAGCCGAGAGAGTGGCCAGCCGCGCGAAGTCCTGGGTATTCCTGTTCGTTGGCCGGGTGTCCCAACGCGGTAGACCCCAGGAACACGTGAGCCCTCACAATCCAAGGCGAGCGCAATGTAGGACGTCGGAAATTGGTCCTCTTGACAAGCGAGTAGTGCAGCGAGAGGCGTGGAGCCCAGAAACACAGCGGGGAGGCGGCACTCGATCCCGTTGTGGTCGACTGGGCCGATACGTGGTAGAGACTGAAGAGCAGCGTTCAGTCAGGCCCTGATGAATGGCAAAATGAGGACACTCGCCTGCTGCCAGTGCTCAGGATGAGATGCTTCACATAGCGGAGCCAACGCCTCTACGAAGCGCTCGAAGTCCACTGGGATTAGACGGGAGGCTCCGGAGAACGACGCAGGGGAGGGAGCGAAGGGCCAAACGGGGGCACTGCGCAAGTCGCGGGAAGGAGCAGCTGCCGCAGGATCGTCCCAAGCGAGGAGCGTGTGGTCGCGGACCTCCTGGAGGATCTGCACCTGAAGCCTGGTGAAAGCTTTCTCTCCCTCGCCGTAGACGACTGGCATGTGTATGCCAAAAAGCCCCATCAAGGAGTAGGCCCTATCCTCCACACGGCGCGACTCGCGCTGGGATCCCCAGGAGAGGCGGCGGGCGACGCTGACATCTCGGAGGTCACGCTGCAAGGTGAGAACGTCTTGGTCAATGCCCGTGATCTCCTGCAGCAGATCTGCAAGTTGATGCTTTTCGCCCAAGACGGACCAGTCGGCGGCCAGGAAGAGGACCCGGCGAGGAGCGATGAGTTCCTGCAGGGTCCATACCCGTTTGAAGTAGATGCTCTTCCGGAACGCCGACCCAGGGCGCCGGATGATGTCGTTCGGGGGAACGTCTGGCAGATAGGCAAAGCAGATAGCCGCGGTCGCGTACCATCTGAACATGGACGCAATCGCCTCGGGGAGCTCATCCTTGTACGTGTGGTCGATGCAGGCGGCGTCGATCCAGAACGCGGGGCAGCCGTGCTCCTGCGCGAGACGGTGACACTCGCGGATCTTGATGTTGACGCGTGGGTCGTCAAACGTAACGGCTTCTTGGTGGAGGGACAGGAGGTCCTTGTGTTGCTGCTCGTCCGCGGTCCAGACATGTGAAAGGATAGCGTAAATGCCGGCCTTTTCGAGGTCATCGAAGGGCGTGTAGAGGATACGGGGAATGGTAGAGCTGAGTAGGCGGATAGGCATGTCTCGTCGAGCTCCAGAGAGACTGAATTCAAAGCGGTATAGGTGGCTGGCTCGAGGCACGAGGAAGACGATGCACCGACTCATGCTCAGACTCCTTTGTGCTTCAAAGCAGAGTCAGGCCGAGGCGCTTGTAGTGTACGATCTGCGCGATCTTACGTTCCGAGTCGGGCAAGTGGCCCAAGCTCACTTCTCGATGTTCTAAGGGGAACAACAGTGACTGCCTACAATGACGCGTGCGTCCTCGTAGCCCCGTGAGCTCTAGACCGACGGCAGAGCTAGGCTTCCCAGCTCCGAAGCCTGAGGCCTGAAGCTTTGAAGGATGATGTCCTGCTCCGTGCTTCTCAGCGCACGGTACTGTAGACCATGCTGTGCATGTGGAACAGCTCGCGGGCATGTTGCCCCGGATCCACGGTCTCTCCGTCAAACCGTCCACCTCCCCGTCCCGCCACCAGCCGGTCTCTCGAGCACTCCAGGGACTCAACCTCTGCGTACCCAAGTTGTGCCTGGGAAACTCACCAAGCGCATGAAAAAGCTGTGAAACTCAGCTTCGACTTGGAGATCTTTGTGAACCCCAGCTTCTCTCCGGACCCCTTCGCGAGTTCGACTTCATCCTGTGTGCGGACGCCGGCTATAGCAGAAACCTTATTTGCGAAAGGCTGCATTAACAGCAGAGTGCTTCTATACCAGTGCTTGCGTTCCTATGCCGGCCGCACCTGGATCACAGCTGCGGTAATAAGACAATCAGCCTCGCGGTTACTGGCATCTCATTAGATCACCGCCCGCTTTGCACCCCGCACCCCAGGCCGCGGCCTCTCTAGGCTGTCTGCTTCGCAAGAGACGCTCAGGTAACGCACGACCCAAAGAACCGTCCCCACGCACCTATCGGGGCACAATATCCCGCACCGCCCCGCAACGTCCCCTTCCTTCCTCTCCTCTTCCCTCCCCGCTACCGCGGACGCCACATATCGATGCAGTGCAGAGTTTGATGTACCTCGAATGAGGGGGAGGGCTTTGCTCTAGCGAGCGAGGGATCTTCCTGATAAGCTGGCGCATACATGATGTTACTTACATCTGCTCGTTGAATGACAGTCAGCCCCGCCAATCGCAGAGAGCATGCACGGTGTCAGTACGCTCATTCAGATTGGGCATAGTCAATGCCTACTACATGAAGCCGCATGAGCATGTTGTACCATTCGCGATGTCCCGCGCATACCAGCTCGGTAGATTGAATTTGCAGCGCCCTACGGTGTACCAGCGTGGGCGGTCACGGTGTGGACCGTGGTGCCTGTCAAATACCCCTGTAGTGCATGTATTAGGTTTGGGCGCTCGGGCTGTACAGCGTGAGATACTCTTCAGAGAATCTGTTGGCCTCGCGGAAAGATACCGCAGCTGTTTTCAAAACGCTAGGCCCCTCCCGAAAAAGACTCTGCACAGTCGGCTATGGGGCTTTGACAGTTCGTGACGTAGGACGCCGTCGAGCCCCCCGCGCGGTCTGTGTCTTTGGGCGGTCCACTTCGACCTCGAGCTATGCGTTGATGCCGGTTCTGATTGCATGCCAAAAACGCTCGCGTTTCCAGCCTCCGCTTGAAAAAGGCTGAGTGCTAGATTTTCGAGAAGGGGCCTAGCGTTTTGAAAACAGCTGTAAGGACAGCACGCACCACCGGAAACGATGCGGCATGACTTACAGTTGCTTGAGCCGCGGTCCCACCCAGTGTCCCTGGTGTGATGGGCACAGGTGACGCCGCCAGCCACACATATCGGAGCGGTTTCTTTCATTGCGGTTCTAGCATCGGAGGCGTGGTGCTCATCCCGTCTGATGGTGGGTTTCCTCATCAGCTGCCTAACAGCCGAAACGCGGATCCGGAATTGGATATCCAGCGGGTTCGAGTGTCACCCAGTGTCCTTGCCTAGGCTCGTTTACACCGGATGGTGGTGTGTGGCGCGTGTATGCCCCCCGTTTGTGGGATCGCTGGGAAAGGCTGGGCTACTTGGAGAGGCTGGGCCACTAGGAGATGGAAGACTGTGTTGAGGCGGGGCACTGGATGCGGTCCTGGTGCATGTGGATAAGTTGCTGCGTGCACACTGAGGAAGCGGATCCGAATGGCAAACCAGGGGTCAAATTGAATGTTCAAGCGCTCGGAGCGCCCATTTGATCAATCACATTAGTTTGTGACAGGCTAGGATAGGCTAGGATCAGCACTGTTTACGCTGGAGAGACTGAAGGGGCTTGAAGGGGTCCTAAGAGGTCCTAAGGGGACCCAGTGCCGAGTGCCGAGCGCCAAGTAGTATTGGTGCTGTGTACGCCTAAAATAGCACTGTGGAGGAGAGACGCCGAGAGTAAGAGAGAGTTTGTGCCTTGTTCCAGTCTCCTTCTCCACAACCGTCGTCCTCGGTGTGCTCTTTGTCTCCCTCTCAGCCTCCCGGTCGTCGTACTACCTGTCTTTCCTTTACCCCGTCGCTCTTTTGCATTGCTCGGTCGACAGACTTCAAGGTACGCTTCCATCGTACGCGTAGGCTCGCACCCGTCGGCCGTGTTCCTAATCATACGCCAGCTCAAACCAGCTCCCCCCACATCACCTACACTTCAAAGTACTCCTCACGATGTTCCCCTACGCTACCCTCCTCGCCCTCATCGCCGGCACGGCCTTTGTGCACGCCGACCCCACCCCCTCTGCGCCCGGCCCTGGCGATGTTTTCAGGGAGGGCGGCCAGTGCACGTTCGCCTGGGATGTCGACACCACCGGCACCTGGAAGGAGATGAACGTTGAGCTCATGACCGGCGACAACTTGAACATGGTCCACCTCACCAGTACGTCACGTCGATCGTGAGTTTGTTCGTGTCACTTACGCAGCTTGCTAGCTGTGGCCACGCTTGATGGTACCGATGCTACTAAGAACACTTTCAGCTACGACTGCCCTCAGGTGAGTTTTCGTATTGGCTGTTGAATGTTGAGAGCCCCCGAGAGCCAGTCATTTGGTGGGAGGAGGCATGACCGTGTTTCAAACGGCGCTCCACCCAATGGGTAACAGATGCATAGTGCGTGTAGCATATGCCGCTCTGCATCTGTTGACCAGCGTTTAGTTTTACACCCTGGGGGCAATCTTCCGCAGCATGTTGTTTGATTTGTGCCGTACTCACCACAATAACATCCGCACAGGTCACCCCCAACTCCGCCATCTACTTCTACCAGTTCACGAGCCCTAACGCGGCGGCCCGCACCTGGACCACCCGGTTCGCCATCGGCAACAACGACGGAAACGTCACCCCGGAGCCCAACGCTACCCAGCCCAACGGCCAGGCCATCCCTTGGGGCGTCGGGAAGCTCGACGATCCCTCCACGGCCGTCGCCGCGCCCTCCTACCTTACCGGCGGCGCCTCCACCGGTGCCACGACCGCTGCCGGCCAGACCGGCGCGACCAGCGCAAGCGCCGCAGCCTCCAACACGGCTGCGGCCAGCGGGACTGCTGCCGCATCCGGGACGTCGGCGGCGGCCTCCGGCGCGTCGTCTGCCCCCGCGGCGCCCTCTAGCAGCGCGGGCGCGTCGGCGCCAGCCGGCGCTGCGGTCAATGGCACGAGCTCCGGCTCGACCACTTCGGCGAACAACGGCGCCGTCGGCGCGCTCGCGGTCGACGGCCAGGTCTTCCGCGCAGCCGTCGTGCTGGGTGCTGCCGCGCTCACCTTCGCGGCCGTGCTGTAAGCCCGCGATGCGGGTTTTCAGCTGGGGTGATCGGGTCTGATTTCGCGGGATGCTGCGTCGAGCGCCACCGTTCGGTGGACTCTGGATGGTTCCGTTCGGGTGCCTTGCTTGTGTTCTGACTGGGTCTCAGTGTTGCTTCGCGTTCAATATATCCGGGAATTGGCATACCTTCTGTGAGCCACGTCGTCCGATACGACTGGATTGTGACCGACTTGTGTGCCCGTAATCGCAAGCGAAGCTGTATACGTACCGGTTATGGGGCTCCGTGTAGTACCGCGTACACATCCGTCG
The DNA here is from genome assembly GCA_002964805.2 of Trametes villosa. Lineage (NCBI taxonomy): Eukaryota > Fungi > Basidiomycota > Agaricomycetes > Polyporales > Polyporaceae > Trametes > Trametes villosa. The sequence continues at coordinate 950,173 of PUDQ02000016.1, read as the reverse complement.
TAATGTATTCGTCGCAGAACACTCACCAGGGTGATGTTCAGCCTCGGCTGACGGTGGTTACGATTTCCTCGGTTGCTCATAATACGGTGTGAAGTCTGAGCAGCTTGAGACGCTGAGAAGACTGAGCCCCTCGATATGTCCGCATCCACTCCGTGCATGAGAAGCTTTCGGACGGCTAGACGTGGGACAGTCGTCGGTGGGCGAGTGGTGGCAAATTTACGGTACAGGTCAGAGATGCGCGAGGAGAGCTACCCACAGTGTACAGGCTGCGGGGAGTATCGCCGTCGTAGCGGCCTCCACAGGCCTCCCCGCCTCCCTGCCTCCCTGCCTCCCTGCCTCCCTGTCCCCCTGCCTCCCTGCCTCCCTGTCCCCTGCCTCCTTGCCTCCCTGTCCCCCTGGAGAAACCTATCACGCCCTTGTATGGATTGCTAGCGCCTCGCTGACTGCTCGCAATATTGTGCCGAGCCTGCAGTTGAACATGTCTTTGATAACAGTACCATATAGGCCGATTCTTCATACAAGTCGGCCCGTGGAGCAGATGTATGCAGGTCCGGTATATCCGCCGTGTACGGGCACGAAGAGGGTGCATGAGGTGCGTAACGCGCAGTCTACACCGCGGTAGAAAGTCCGCTCACGGTGCATAAACAACGGATCTCCGATCCTGAAAATCCTCCCTAATTCGCAGCGAATTGAGCGGGCAGTCCTGCCCGAGGATTTTCGGGCTTGGCAAACGCGGGACGCTGCGCAGGCCTCGAGCACGCGGACGACGCTGCTGCGCAATGGCGAACGTCGATCGGGTCCCGTTTCGGGAAACGAGCGCGAGCACGAAAGGCACACGGGTCTCGTCCATTCGCTCTTGGTCTTGATGATTTTGAAGTTGTGCGGCCGGCTGTTGGAACGTTGGCGCTCGAGAAGGATGCCGGCGGATGGCGCAAACACATGGACCTGCGTGACGGTGATAAGTACCGCACCGGTCGCTGAACTCAGCTCGTCGATGATGCAACAACACGCGCAGTAAGTCGACCTGATGTCGTGCTCCGAACAGTAGCGTTACGAGGATGTGCCTGTAGGCTAGAAGTGTACTCAGCGCTTCCGAGTCATGCCACGGATAGTTTGAACAAATGATCAAAGCATACACTTAATATCAGGATGTAGGAGACATTGAGTCACTAAATTTCGGCACATACAGAGCCTGTGGTAGACACAGGGGCTGCCAGCCTTACGAGGATGAATCATGACAGTGAGAGGCTGAACCTGAACGGAGTTTGCCACGGTGTGCGTCAATTTGGCAAACCAGGCCCCACAGACGCCGGAACAAACATCCGACGCCCGCCGCGGATGCGAGCGCCCGTGCTCCGCCGGGTTAGCCAGAGCCCCGCTCCTCCATCCGAGCTTTTCGCACTCACCGCGCCCCGCTGGCCTGGCGATGGACCACCACGGACGGACGCCATCGACGGATTGGCGACCAACGCTGTCCGCAGCAGATTAATCCGATGCTGCTGCTGCTGCGGAGCCCAGGACTCGGAGCGCGTGGCCAGCGACCGAGCCTACCGAGACCGCGAGGTTTGCGTGCATGCTGCATGGATTCAATTCAAGACGGGGCTGACCTCGTCCTCTGGCAGAGATCGATCGAAGATCCGCTGCTGCGCAATCCAAGGCGGATAGGGCCAGTCGGAAGCCCCGGAATCCGCCTGGGGGCTGGCAAGTGTCGGCCCCGCAGCGCCAGCGCTTGTGGAGGCCCTGCCCGTCGTTCCGAAACAGCAGAGGCGTTCCGGCGTACGCGCAGTAAGACACCGCTTTCTGCGCCCTGGGAAAGATGCTCATAGATGGGAGGGTATATGCGGAGTACACTGTGCACAGAGAGCTATTACTGACAGAGAAAGACGTGCTTGCGGAAGAATGTTTGAGGCAGTAGGTCGCAGGTATGCGTCGGAGGAGAACACACGGAGGATCACATCGACGCGAGCACCGATAGACGGTGCCAAGCGCCACGCCGTACTTGACAGACCCGCAGGGCAACTCCGAACTCCTCCCATCTTGCGTGCGTCCGGCAAATCATGCCCGGGCGTAGCAGCTGTTCTGTTTAACCAGCGAGTTACCGCCAGAACATCTCCACCATTCCTCCTCCCACCCTCCTTGTTTGTTCGATGCGTCTCCCCTGGCCGTCCGCGTTCTCCTCATCGCGTCTACCACTGTACCAGCGCCTCGATGTTGAAGACGGCTCCGAAACACCATGGCGGCCAATCCTCCGCAAATCTAGCCGCTCGCTTGTCATCCTACTATGTCTCCTATTAGCCTCGATCGTGCTCCTCATCGCCCTTGTACTCGTCGTCGACTCTCGCTGGGCTCACAAATTCCCTCATCTACGACCTTCCTTGCCGCCTCCAGACGCACCAAGGTCTGAGATCTACTACCGCCTCGCGGGGTCCTTTCCCGCCTTCCTCGCCGCCGGACTTGACCTTGCCTCGCGCCGATGGGCACCTGTGACGCTTAACACCTGTCCGCGTGGCACCTCACCATTTCTCGCCCCCTGCCTTGCTCAACGGCGGGAGGGCGCGGTATTCGGGGAGGAACTCGTCTACCCCGACTTCCGCCTACGAGAGCCGCTCTTTGCTCAAAGTCGTATCGAAGAAGACCGCCCGGAATGGCGCCGTATGCTCGACGGGATCATGGAACGAGCAGCGTTCTGCAAGGACAAAGATTGGGTGTGCTACCGGGGGCAGACTGGCCAGAATGTTGTCAGTATCCTTCGTGTCATATGCATGTTATACATGCTTTCCCTGAGACACCGCTGACACATTGAATGTTACAGGTGCTCGCCAACGCGACCTACAAGGGCAACCCTCCCGCCGACCTGTGGACCGACCAAGCATGCATGAGCGACGGCGTTACGACGGCGGGCCTCGAGACTGCGCCTGCCAACGCCACCATCAACACCCTCGACACACCGGCGGAATACGACGCCGCATTCCCCGTCGACGCGCTCCTCATCGCGACCTCCCCGGACTCGTGGTCCTTCCAGCACTTCCTCGACCGCGTCACGTACGTCCTCCCAGGCGCACCGCCCTCGCCCTTCTCCCGCCCCCTCTCCCCACCCATGCTAACTCACACGCCGCCGCTGCGCACACAGGCACGTCGTCGCGCAGGGGCACCACTTCACACTCGGGCATGCCGCGCCCGACGTCGTCGCGGGCCGCCCCCCCGGCGGCGCGGTCACGGATATGTGGGACATGCTCGGGCTCGGCGGGGGCAAGGTGCACTTCCGCTCGCCGCGCGTGGCGGCGAAGGCCATTATTTTCTCGTGCCGCGCGCCGCTCGTGCACCCGTGGCTCTCGCTGCGCTCGCTCGAGATGTTCGGGCTCGACCCGGCGGGCGTCCCGATCGACCGGCGGAAGAAGGTGTGTACCGATACGGTTTTCCGACATATCCGTGCATCTGGAGGTAGAGCACTCACGGTCGCTCCGATAGGTCGTGTACATCAGTCGCTCGCACGGGGGAACGTCTAACGGCGGACGGCGGGTGCTGAACGAGGACAAGATGCTCGAAGACGTGCGCGCGCTCCTCGCCGAGCGCGGCCAGGGCGAGGAGCTCGTGCTGTTCCATGAGCTGGGCATCTCTGAGCAGCCGAAAATCATGGCATGGTTCCACGAAAATGCCCGCGCAGTCATCGGGCCACACGGCGGTGGATTGTACCACCATCGATGGTGAGTGATTTCCCAGTTCCCTCATGCGTCGCGCAGACTGCTCGATCCACCCTCCGCTACGTTCGGCCTTGAGCTCATTCTGCGCTTGACAGGACGGGGCGTGACACGCTCGTACTTGAGCTGATGCCGCGCTCGTGGACGTCGCACATGTTCTGGGAAGAGGCCAGCGTCCTAGGGCAGACGTACGCGGTCGTCTTGCTCGAGCCGATCAGCCACAGCTCGACGGACATGGACGCGGACATCCCCGCCGTGCTCGACATCCTCCGCGCGCAGCTGGGAATGCCCGACGTCCGGGGGCCCTCCATCGAACGGCTTTACCGCTGGCACGCCCCGGAACTCGCGGCCGATGAGCGGTGACCCGGACGTACGGCGGTGGCCAGCGCCATGTTGGCATGGTGGGCTCAGGATCGCAGTCCGATGATATAGAGGAGATTTCAGTGGACGCTAGCATTTATCGTACGGTACGGGCTGATAGCCGTAATTGATTGTCCTTACACTAGGAGCCACTAATCACTACGAGAGCTTTGCAATTCATGTGTAGGCAGATAGAAGCTCGAACATATTGAATTTTAGGATTCGCCAACGCGCTAGGGAGTTCTTCGAGGCTACCATGGTAGAGTGGGGAGAATACCGTTCTACCGGAAGACCGTGATGCTATTGCAGACGTATATGTGAGGTATGTAGCAGGCTTTGAAACTGTTGGATGCGCTCATACCAGCCTGATCTCGACGAGGGGCATCAGCCGCCAGTCAGCCCAACATGAGGTGTGCCTAGACTCGCAAAACACCCCAATCCGCCTTTAAACCTTGCCGTGTCCAACATGAGATGGCGTCTCGTCCCGGCCAGCAAGCATTACGACAAGGCCGGCTGCATGTGAAGGGGCTTCTTGGGAGCGGTAGCCTGAGTCTGAGTGTAACATGGTGGGAGTGAGCCATATCCTGCCTCTCCGAGCCGCATCCACATCCGTCCTGGTGTCGAGGTTCAGCCCGATGGAGCGGTACATGCGCCGTTTGTATCGCACCAACACCGCCCGCAAGAGGAGGAACCCGCCCACCACCTGGCCGAACGGGAGCTCTGGATCCTTGAGCTCCACTTGGCAGTCCAGCACTTCTGCAAGGGCGGCAGTGGGCGGCGCGGTCGAAAACGGGTTGCTTCCTGGGAGTATCGCCCCGTCGACGGCGGCCCACGACCACGACGGAGCACGATAGGTCTTCGGGCGCCGTCGTTTCGGGGGATCGTTCGAGTAGGAGTAGATCTGCCAGAGCAAGTCCATGAGGAGTGTAGGCCCGCGCCACAAGCCTGCGAGATAATCGGAGCGCAGCCCACGGTGGAACGCCGCCGCGATTGCACCGCAAGCGACGAGCTTGTCTGACGGCTCTCCAAGGGTACGGGGGGCGTAGTCGCGGACAATGCTCCACCATCCGCTGCACAGCTCGTTCCACGCATCCGAGCCGTGTTCAGCGTGGGGCGGGTCTGGGTGGAAGAGTACAGGGGGTATCCGCTGTTCTGAATTGGTAGGCCTGAGTTTCACGTACAACGTATCAAGGACATTTGTCACGGTGGACTGGCATCTGAGGTGGATGGTCTCCGCTGTGTAGATGAGCGATCGCGGGGACATGAGGTACTCTTGGAGGCACCAGCCCCGGGAGCAGGTGGTAGGATAGAACGTGTGGTATTCCTCGTTCTGCAGGGAGAAACGCACGCTGCCAATCAGGCGCTGTCCGCCTCGATGTGGGTTTGGGGGGCAGATAAATGGGAGGGTGATGCAAGGAGCTTCCGTCCGCTCCTGCAGGAAGCCATCGCTAGCCTGCTTTGCGCAAGCGGCGATGATTGTGACAGACGCGTACCGATAGATGAGATGCATGCGTCCGAGCTCGTGCAGCTTGTCCTCGTCCGAGTCTTGGATGATGCAGAGGCTATCCACCCAGAGGTACTGAAATCCGAGCGCATGCGTGGCGTAGATTGCGTCGCGGATAGTCTGAGGGAGGAGTCGGACGGCGTCAATCCCGGCCAGGTATGCAGTAATGTTGGCTTGAGTAGTTTGGTGCGGTTGTGCTTCGCCCCATACGTAGCTGAGCGCGAGGTATTTGCCGAGCCTCCCATCGGTGGGCACTAAGCGCGGACGGCCGGGGTCGGTACAGACGATAACGCGGGTAGGAAGGCGCACATCACGGAGTGGCGAGATCCCTGTGCACATCTCGTGGGTACCGACACACTCGTCAATGCGTGCTTTGGCAAGAGAGAACGCGTAAGGCGACCGGGTGTTCAGGACAGGATCCCGTGCCCTGACGTAAGGCGCGGCTGGGTCATCTGCTCAAAGATGATATTCAAGTTGTCAGTTATACATCCGACCGACCAACCATGTGCATGCGAACCCACCTGCGGCAGTGTGCAAACGCCACCTAGCAGTTTGCCACCAAGGGGAGTCTATATTGAGCGCTTGCTCTTCCCCTGGCACCAGAGGCCTAACCCGGGGCAATCTATCGACCGTCAAGGAAACCACATGCATGTAGCTCCCATCGTTACCGGGGGGAAACGACGCTGGTGACATCAGGCGAAAGGCAGCCTTGCACCACACGCAGCCAATGGCAGCGCCTTCCTCTAGCTTCTTCAGTGACGTTCGGCAGTCTGCTGTGATATCCTCTGCAGCAGCGGGGTCCTTGGATGCGTAGGGGTACAAGAGTCGGCTGTATGCCGCAATAAATCCCGTCCAGCAGGTCTTGCATACTACAGAGGGAGGTCTGGTCGGCAGCATATCATCGTCAGCGCGACGCGATGGCCGGGAGGGTTTTAGGAGGCGTCCTAGGATCCAGGAAGACATTTTGAAGCGAGGGCTAGTTGGTGACTAGTCTGCAGCGTATTACGGGGGTCGTAGGGGAGGTCGAGCTTTGCGGAGTTACGTCAGCAGCTTTCGAAGTCCAACGCCTCACGAAGTGCCCGAAAGTGTGCGCGACCAGCTCATTTGTGAAGTGTTCTTGTGTTACGCTGGTGTCTGGAAGTCTTCTAGGACATGCCAGACATGTATTGGTGCTCGCCCGCATCTGAGAGCGACAACTGAACGCGGGATGCCCTTCAGAATGCAATCATGGGCGGCCTCGAAGTACCAGGGTTGCTCCCGACCCCCGTTCCTGCTGGAAAGGCTGCAGACCGGCCGCCCAAAAACTCCGCATAACCTCATAATCCATGAATACACCCTCCCGCAGGTCCGTGAATTAATTCTGCGGCAGACGAGGGAGATACCACTCTGCGACTGCTGAGCATACTCAAGTAGTACACAGCGGGCGGAGTTTGAACGCAGGTGATCGCTGGAGGTCCCTCCGCCAATCAGCGCGCAGAATCTCCTGCGGCCATCACTCGGCATCACGATTTCTCGACCTACGGTGAGAGGGGGGTATTACGGAGCAGACGTCCGTGATGCTCGTCCCTGCCCGCCCTCATAGAGCACCTCGGTACGTCTGCCTAGGGGAGACTAGTTGGTGACGGGGGATACGCGTACGAAAAATAGAGTTTGAGATTTAAGTATTGCGCTCATTGAACGCTCATTGATATTATAATTTGCTGAGGATGACCCTCATTACGGTATTCCATCTAACATAGCCGCGAGAGAGAGAAGGAAGCGAGGTACAGACAATGAGCAGACTCAGAGAGAGGCGGAGGGATCTGACGGACACAACATGGGAGAACTTGAACCACCGAGAGGAATCCTACAATCGTAACGGTATGGATACAAAGGAGAGGGATGTGGGGTATGACGGTGGACGACGAAGAGAGAGAGAATCCGGGGTACAACACGGGAGAACCACAAAGAGCAGTCTTCAAATCGTAATGTACTATGCCAGTATGCCGCCAGTCAGGCACATAACGGTCGCGTGGGCGTTCTGCCCGCCGTGGTATGCTACAGTCACATAGCAGGGGAGTCGTGCCGGCTCGGGTATGGTGAATGCTGCGGCGGGGAATCGTAAGAAAATGAGGCGGAAATGCCATGCGATGCGAGTGTGGAGGCGGATGATGCGGATGCGAAAGACCGGTTATGAGGCCTTATCCATAGGTCCCGAGAACCATCCGCCAACCTCCCAGCTGACGCCGGGACGGTAAACGTTCTCCTGGCGCCGGGCAGGGTCCACGGCCCCACAGAGAATGACGCGGAGGCGCCGGAAGTCTATCGGCTTGAGAATCCAGCCGTCCATGCCGAGCTTGAATAGCTCGTCCCACTGGTGCTCAAATAGAGAGGCGGAGACGGCGAGGATGGGTATACGGCCGTTCAGCTGGTGCGAGATGCGGTCGAGGAGCGCGACCTCCTCTTCCATGACACGGATGCGCTCGGTGGCCTCGTAACCGTTGACCAGAGGCATTCTAAGACAAATGTCAGATGCAGGAAGGACACTCGAACGCGAGCGGGCGTACTGGATATCCATGAGAATGCAGTCAAAATGGCGGTCGGATTGCACCACCTCGATGGCCTCCTGCCCATTCGTCGCGTTCACGATCGCATAGCCGTCCAGCGACAGCCTCTTCCCAAGAACCTTGCGGTTGATGTCGTTGTCCTGCGCACCTTGAGCACGGAGGGAACGTCCGGATGCCCCGGCAGAACTAACCTCTACTATCAGGATGCGCAACTTGGGGGCTTCTGACTGTGGGCGGCTTGTGGGCGAGTGGATCGTCGGCAGACTTTGACCTCTGTGAGCCTGCGCCGCGACAGCGCTCACGGGCGACGGCACAGCACAATCGGCATCCAACGCATCGCCCCGCCCGGCATGCAAAGGCGCCGCCGGACTAGAAATCTCCAGCTGGACTGCCACTAGTTCACTGGGCGAGCGAGTCCGAGACGGGGGGAGTAGATCGACCGGCCTCGGCGAGGGCGACCGGCACGCCATGTGGCTTGCGGCCAATGCGTCCACCAAGGCATGCAATTCTAAGCCCTGCGAGCCTTCGTCATGTTGGGTCACGAGCTCCGGCTGCGACGAATCAGACGTCCATGGCCCGCTGTTTCCGAGAACGTCGGTGGCGAGGGGGAGTAGAAACGAGAACCAGCTGCCATGGCCCAAGCTTGATTCGACCCGTAGCTGGCCGCCGAGCTGCTTCACGATCCTAGCAACCACAGCCAGTCCGAGGCCTGCGAGATCGTCAGGAAGCCATTAACGAAGCGACGGCGAGGCAACATACCAAGCCCGGGAGAGTGTGCTGGCGCCGGGGTCTCGACCTGCTCAAATTCCCGGAAGATGCTCTCTAACCTGTCGTTTGGGATACCGCAGCCCGTGTCTGCCACCACGATCTCTACGGCAAGATCGCCTGAGTCGCACAGGCCCGTAGGCTCCTCAAAGGCCCTGCAGCGCACGGAGATGGTCCCCCGGCTGGTGTACTTCACTGTTTGAACGGTATGGTGAGCACAGCGTGATCCGCCATATCAGTGCAGGACAACTTCCTCACAGGCATTCGCGGTCAGGTTGGCCACCACAGTCCGGATCTTCCTCGGGTCGCCCACTACCTGCCTTGGGCAGCGGCGCAGGTCCAAGGCAAAGTTGAGCCCGCGCCTTTCAGCCTCTAGCTGATAGAGCTGCGTGGCGTCGTTGATCGCTTGCTGCAGGTCAAACGGTTCACTGGAAGAGGTTTCGTCGCCGCTCTCCATGCGTGTCAAGTCCTGAAGAAGATGATGGAATGAGCAGACGCGAGTGCATAAGTAACGAATGAACGCACGAGCAGATCGTTGACCGTGAACAACAGACTCTTCGAGGCGGCATGCGAATGGTTGAGGTTTTCTCGTGTCTCCGTGTCGAGGGGGGCGTTCATCGCCAGCTCCAGGTAGCTGTACAGAAGTCAGCGCATATACCCAGCGGACGAAGGGCATGAAACCTGACTTGATGATGTGGTTCAGCGGTGTTCGCACTGGTCAAGGCGGCGTCAACAACCTGGCCCGACGACATGCCACAACCGGGACACACCTTCATGACTCGCATGCGACAAGAGGATCTTTGTCAGCTTGGTCGTCTGCAGCACCGACTCCTTCTGCCGCCACACCTCGATGAACTGTCGGCGTCCACGGTCAACACATGAGCACCAGACCACAGCGGGGACGCCACCCAACCTTTCCGTATACCAGAGCGAGCACGGCCGCGGTCTCGATCTGCTCGTCCTTCCACGCACGGCACCGGCCCGCGACGGTCTCCGACCACATCTTGAACGACCGCCGCGGTTCGAGCACGTTGCGCTCGTGCGACTTGTGCGGGCGCCCCGCCCATGTCACCTGGCGCGGCTGGCCCTTGCGCAAGAACGCGATGAAGTCGCGCCCGCCCGCCGATAGCGGGACGTACAGCAGCCCGGCGATGACCTCCAGCCCGGCCGTGAGTTGGAGGTCTGCGCAGTCGGTGGTCACTTCCTGCGATGCTTGGATGGTCCTGCAGTGATCGCCGCGTGAGATTGTGCGCTCAGACGGGGTACCACGGAAGGAGACGCACGTAAACTGCTTGATGCGCAGGTACTCGGCCATGATCAGAATCTCCTGGCCATGCTCATTCGGGCCTAGGATCTTCGCGCCCTCGCCGATGACCATGACGCCGTAGTCCGCATCAAACAGCTCAAGGAGGTCGTCCGCGTTCGAGATGATGTATCCTCCGGGGTGCTGGTCCCTGGGCATTGTATTCATCTACGATCCGACGGCCCCGTGCGACAGCGCGATGTGTCAGCCAAGATCCACGGTTGAGCGAGAGAGGTACGCTACCAACTGGTGCGTGTGGAGACGCTGCGCGTAGCTCAGCCGCTCGATATTGCGCGAGATGGACTGGCTAAGGAGCCGCAGCATCTGCCGCACTGGGAAGGAGACACGCATCCCCTGCGGGCCGTACGAGTGACAGGCGACGAGGCCCCAGAGCCTCCCGAACGCGATGATAGACTGAAAAAAAAACCCCGGTATCAGGCATGCACCAAATTCCCAGACATCCGAAACTGTGAGCAGGCATTTGGCAGATGGATGGAACCTGGACTTACCACAGACATAGATGCGCGCACACACATGTTCTCCAGATCTGGGCGCATGAATATATGCGCCGGTTAGTTTAAGATATCGGGGGGGGGATGACCGGCATGACATACACTTGATGTGTATTGGGCTCATGGCGCGCAGATAGCAGTGCGTCATGTCCTGGCGAAAAGCCCGTCGTAAGTCGAGTAGTTGCCTATATCACAGGAAAATGACATACGAGAGGCCTCTCTAGGTCTTCCTCGCTCCGGACGACCAAGCGTGCCGTGGGTTGCCCGCGGTCATAAAGCAGGCGCACCTTATCTACAAACACTCTCGTGAGAACTATGCGGACCTACTCTACTAGCCACTCACTGAGAGCATACAGTTCGCGGGCCTATCACCAGTCAGTAAAGTGGTACGGGGATAAACAGCGCGCAACCGCACCTGTGCAGGGATATCGGACGCTGGGAAGTGCGATCCGCGATACAGGTCGTGCGTCTGGTTCCAGTCGACCAGCTCCGCCACGACCTGGCCGTTCCATGCCTCGTCGAACTGGTACACCAGCACCCGGTGGAACTGCGTCAGATCCTTGACGACCCCGACCGTCACCTTCAACAACGTGTCCACGTCGGGTGCGGAACCTAGCTGCTCGTTGACCTGCGCCATGACAGCGAATACGTCCATCATGCCCGTGACGCCCGCTCCTCGAGTTCGTCGATAGCTCTCCCGTGCTTGAGCGTTCATGCCGGGGACAGGAGACCGTGTGCCGTCGATGGGCTGCTTGGTGCGCCGCAGCCGTTCGAGCGCCAACAGCGGTTTCGAACGACTCGTGGTGCTCTCGAGAATGTCCTCGGGACTGGGCAACCATTCCTCATCGCCCGGCACATTGTGCGCCGGGAATAAGGAGGAAGGCTCGGGGGAAAGCGCTGATGACGACGGTGTACTGGCGCCCGGGGATACACTGCTTGTGAACGGCGGAGGCCCAGCCAGCTCTGCACAAGTTTCCAGCGCCACGCTCTCGTCAGAGTCCGAGACGAGCGTCCGGCCTGAGCTTCCCGAAGCCGGCGCGGAGATGTCTGACGAGGAAGATGTACCAAAACGCGCCTGTCCATCCCCCGGCATTGGCGGTGGAGGGTATAGGGGGTTGAAGGGATCATGCTCGAGCTCGAACTCGAGAATGATGAGTTGGTCCTCGGCATTGTCCTCCCCTGCAGGAGCATTTCCCGGAGCAAGCGCGTACGGCCTGTGAGCAGCACACCAGCAGGTCCACGCCCGCCTGTTGTGGATATCGCCAGAGGGCTCTTCGGGCAGCGCAGACCCAGGCTCTCCCCAGCCGCTCACCATGAACACGTGCAAGTTCTCGGCCTGCTCTTCCACCGTCAGAGCCATGTCGCTGAGATGCTCGATGTTTTCAAAAAGCGCATCCGCTTGCTTCTCCGGGAATGTCTGGGAGAAGCACTCCAGGCCGAACAGGTACGACGGCGGCAGCCCCAACAGTTCTGTCGAGTTCTGCGTACGAAGGGTGAGCATGTGGCTGACTGGCCGGTGGCATGAACATCTCACCTCGGAAACTTGCCTGACAATCAGATTGCCCGTCTCGTTGTCCTCCTGCACGGCAATGAGGATGCCGAAACCTTGCACCGCTCCCGGCGCGCGTATAGGCTATGCAAAAGATCTCCCATGAAATGTCCGGGTAGACGACAGCCGCGAGAAACGTACCTCGTCTTCGCACTTGGTGAGCTTGCCTTCGCGCCCAACTATAAGGTGGTGTCCGTTCTCGTCTTCGACATGCTGATATCGTGATGTTATATGGGCCAGCGGGGAGCCGGATGAGCTGCTCCCATTGCTTGGAGATCGCGAATGTGACAGCGACGAGCGGTCGGAAAACGAGTGAGAGTCCTCAGTGGAAGCCCCGCGTGATCCGAAACTGCCGTAGCTGGACAGCATCGGGGGCCTCGTCGAGCCGGCCGAGCAGTTCCCAGGATGCGACACAATCGGACTGCCCCATCTTCCAGAGCCGGGATGGCCAGACCTAGACCAGGAGGCGGGCTGAGGATCTACCGGCGGAAGGTGAACAATGCCTGATTGCGAGAAGTTTGCTGAGTGAGTAGCAGGGGGAGGAGGCGGAGCGGATTCGGCAGAGACGTCGTCGACATCTCCTTGAGGGAGTCCGTCCAAAGCATCTCCTCCAGGGGGGCTGTCCAGAGCGACGGAGCCCGGAAAGAGCAGAACGGGGGAGGAAAAGTCGCTGAATGCCTCCGCTACGACTTGCGGTAGAGAGGTCGGATGGTGAGGGTTGTCGATATCGTCGACAATGGGAGGCGCGGACCTCGCACCGGTGTCGGGGAGATACGTCACCGCATTTTCGCTCACCTCGTCCTCCGAGTCGTTCGGCCCCGACGTGAAGAATGCATCAGCCCCGGTGGGGAGATACAAACTACGAGAGGGAGATGGAAGGGCGGAGGAGAACGTGCGTGGCAAGAAGGGGCTCTCGTTCGGAGGGAAGTCGCGATAGTTTGAGATGGTGTGCCTGATGCGCTCCCCGCTAAGAGGGGGGCGATCTTGGAGAAGAGGTGCGGACCCGAGGCTAGCGGCACGGCCCAGCTGCCCCCGAAGTTGTCCGGAAGAGTCTGAGATACTCGCTAGGTTGTTCGAGCTGCTCGATCGCGACATCGACATCGTTCTAGCGACTGCACCGCGGCCGCCGTCGCCTGACGGGGAGTTAGGAAGAGGTGAAGACAGTAAAGCGTGGACCGTGACGTGCCATGGATGTTCGGTACTCCTCGTCCGGGCTGGATCCTGCCGAGGAGCGAGCGGACGGGGTAGACGTAGCTGGATGCAGGTCCGGGACTCGATGCCGCGGCGTCCTCCCGGGCGAGCTTGTCTTCCGACATGAGGGAAAGAGAGGAAGAGGACAGCCGGGGAGGACGGAGACGAAGGAGAGAGCATATGAGGCACCTGGACCAGCACCCATGCTGCAGTCCGCTGCGACTACAAGCTTAACCTTATGTAAGTTATAGCTGGCTAGGACTCGGAGTGACAGAGATCGTTCGATGACGTCGCTGTGCTCTCCCCGTCTGGCATCTCCTGCTCGCGATCCGCGAGGTGCGCGTAAGGGTGAACGTCGGGGCAGGTGGCTGTGTGAAACGAGCGCTGGGGCCGATGGCAGCGCCGCAGCGGGGTTGTCGGAGAGGCAGTCGGAGTCAGTCACCTTCTGCAGCTTTCTGCTGGGCCGTACGTGGTGCCCTGCCTCGAATATCAGCCGGGAATCCCATGGGGGAAGCCAGCGTGGAGTTGTCGCAACCTGTGGTATACGGTAATAGCTGTGGACGAGGAAGATGAGACTCATGAGAGACACGTGGTGTACAACACTGACGTTGACCGTTTCAATCACTCTACATCTGGGGACAGTCACCGATGCTATACTCGTCAGGAGACTAGAACCACACATCCAGACCGCCGATCTCTGCGGCCTCAACGGCCAACTGCTCCCGGACACACCGTCCACGCTTGACCGAGACCGAGGACGGCTGTTTGACAGTGGTGTATAGGCGAGGTATCAATGCGTATGGTAACAATACAGGAGAGCGCGCGTAAGCGGCACAGGCCCAGAGCAAAATCCACAGAACGGTCACGGCCAAGCGTTGGTACCAGCAGCGACAGCAGCAGAAGCACGATTAGGGGCCGAGGGGGAGGGTAAGGCACATATGGTACATCCGGGCGTGCAAGGGGAAGAGGATGGAGGGAAGGGGGCAGAGGGTGAGCATTGATGAAGGCGGGGAGGCGGGGCGGGTAGCGGGGGCGGTGAATGATGCGTGGGGAGTGAAAGTGGGAATGGGGAGATGCTGGTATTACGACGGTGGGGTAACGAGGGGCGGTCCACTCCAGATGACGAACGAACGGATGGGAGAGACTGTGATTACGACGGGGCGTCAGCACACTTTCGAAACGACGGAAGCTGAAACGGGGAAAACGCCGCACCTGAGATACAAGATCCAAGCCAGCAGGACATGTACATTTCGAGTTCGGTATAACTTAAGCTGGGAGCCGGTATTGCGTATGCGCATGCATACACGCACCCACGCCGCTCACCTCGTCGAGCTCGACGACGGCCGCGAGCTCGACGTCGCGGCAGGCGCGCTGTCCGTCGAGCTCCGGCTCCGGTGCGGCTGTATCACCGAGAGCACCGGGACCGAAAACCGCTGCGCCTTCTGCGCGCCGAGGAACGGCCAGCCGTCGAACTGCTTCAGCTCGCTCGCCGAGCGCTTCAGCGGCGCCGTCGCCGTGTCGTCCGCCGCGCGCGGCGGCGGCGGCGCCATCGACTGCACGCGCCGCGAGAACAGCTTGCGCGCGCGCCATGATGAGGACGCCGCTGGGGCCTTGGGCGCTTCTTGCAAAGCGATGGTGGGGATGTCGAAGGTTGGGGATGGGGGTGGGTTAGGGATTGAGGGTGCGGGCGGGGGCGCGTCTGATGATGGTGCTAAGAGGAACGTTAGCATCTGGTGGTACGCTACGGAGCACGCATATCGGACGCACATGCAGTTATTTGGCTTGATGGCCGGTCCTCCACAGGAGCGGAGGGTATGGGTGGGGCGGACACCGCACTGATTGCGGGCGACACCGGCCTCGTCTCCGAGAGCTCGAGGAACGAGCCCTCCTTCTTCGGCGCAGGCTCGGGCAGACGGATGATGGGCACCTCAGGAACGTCCTCGTTGGAGGGCGACACGGCATCATTGCGCTCCGAGCGGCGGCGGATGCTCTTGCTGCGGCTCCGGCGGCGGCGGAGCGAATAGATCGACGAGCGGTCGGGCCGCTCCGTGCGCTCGCCGGCGCCGCCCGTCGGGGTCTTCGGGATGCGGAGGCTCGCCTTGGACGCGCGGCTGCTCCGCTTCTTCGCCGCGAACACGCGGCTCGTGCGGTCGCCCTTCGCAAGCTCGGCGCCCCCAGGGGAGATCGTCGGGAGGGTCGTAAGTGTGGCCTTCGTCGCGACGGCGGTGCCCGTGATGTTGAGCACCTCCGCGTTGTGCACGCTCGCGACGGTCGACATGCGGTCCATGTCGTTGTAGATCTCCGCCTCGAGCGCGTCCGCGTCGTGGTCCTCGTCGTCGTCCTCGCCGTCGCCGTCGCCGTCCTCGTCGCTGAACGCGAGGTCGAAGTTGTCGAGGTCGTCCATCTCCTGCGCCATGTCCTGCGCCATGCTCCACGCCTCCTCGAGCTCCGCGCTGAGCGCCTCATTCTGCGCGCGCGCGTCGCGCAGCTCCGCGGCGCGCTTCGCGTACGACGTGTTCAGCTTGCGGAGCGCCATCGAGAGCGCGGACGCGACGTGCAGGTTCTGCACCTGCTGCACCTGCGCGCGCTGGTCCGCGAGCCGCACGAGCGTCTCCATCAGCCGGTCGCACGAGGCGGTGAGCTCCGCGAGCTGCGTCGTGAGGTTGTAGAGCGCCTCGCCGTCGCTGTTGTCCGAGTATTGGGACTGAGAGAGGGCGACGAGCGACTGGAGGAGGTTCGTGCGTCGGTGCATGTTGAACCGGTATTGCGCTTGCGTCGTCATCCTGAGCTGGAGTGAAGCCTGTGAGCGGCGTAATTCGCGCAAACCGATATCAGGGTACGTACAGATTCTAATCGCTCCAGTTCTTGCGGCAGCTCGACGTCAAACGTCTGTGTGGGCACTACACGAATGAAAGACTCAGACGCCGAGTGCCTGATCGCTCGCGAGACAGTTTCTTGCAGCTGCTCGGAAGTCAACGTCCACTGTGCCGCCTCGAGTGTCATGCCCTTCCACGCGATCGGCTCCGCCTCGAAGTTCAGCGCAGGCGGGGCTGCGAGCGGCGGTCGCTTCTGCACGACCCGCACCAGCGCCGGAGTCGACGCGCGGGTCGACGCGGGCGTAGACGAGCGCTCTGTCGGTGCGGGGGCGGGCGCGGCGATGCTCGCCTGCACGCTCTTCTCGGACAGGCTTCTGCTGTGCGCGCTCGCGCCCATGCTCACCTGGGCCGACGGCGGCCGGCTGCCGACTGGACGGGGCGGGGAAGGCAGGGGCTCCGGCGCGGACTCGGGCGGCGGTAGCGTGCCTGCGGCCGGGTGCTCTGGGGGGTCCGTGTCCTCGGGGGTGCTGGGCGTCGAGTCTGCATCGTACGGGAGGCCGAACGGGCTCTGCACGCCCTCGGGCGAGAGGGGGAGGGGGCTCTCTGCGTGCGCCGACGCTGTCGTGTCGTCGTCCTCAGGCTCAGGCTCAGGCTCTGGCTCGCCGGCGGTACCGGCGCTGTCCTCGGGTATGGCGGGCTGCGGCACGCTCACCTGTTCCGAGGGCGGTCTGGTGAAGACGGGGGACGCGGCGCGCGGGCTGGCGGAGAGGAGGGGTTCGGGGGAGGCGAAGACTGGCGCAGGCTCCTCCTGGAGGCGGGCGCTGAGGTCGAGGGGGATGATGTTCTTGGGGGGCGCGGTGCCAGCTCTGGCGGGGCTGCGGGGGCCGATGGGGCGGCGGCCGAGGGAAGCGGGGGGCGAGCGTGCGCGGGCGACGTCCATGGCGAGCTAGCGCATGAAAAGCAGAGGCAAGGAGAGCAGCGGCGGCGAGGGCGACACTCAGAGGGCCATGGAGGGATGGAAGAGAACCGAGCTCAGCGCATCGCTCCCACCGAAAAGCAATGATCGCGCTCTGATCCCACCCCGTCCCCCGCTGACGCCCGTCTATCGTCCAGGCGCCCAGCAATTATGCGTATACTCTATTCCCCCTGTCCCAGGCACGCGGTCGCGGAACGACCCACCAGCACACGGCCCAACGCTTTCCAATACAACGCAGACATGCACACGACGCCGTACAAATACACATGCACCCAGCGGGCTACCGTCGTCCTCCGCGATCCACGTATCCGCCGCCGCGTCTTCCCCGCGCGGACGGCCATGACGCAACGTCCGGGCAGCATCACCATCACACCTTCGCCGTTCAAGAGGCAATCAAGACCTGGTTCCCGTCTCGGGGTCAGAACGCGTCCCCACCGGCAGATTCAGCCAAACGCACCGCAGAAGGCGTCAGCCCCAGATCCCGCAACGACCGCGCCATCTCTTCTCGCGTGAACGTCTTCCTGCAGAACGGACACCCGCGTCAGCACGCAGCACGGACCCACACTCTCCCACCGCGCACGGAGCCGGGTGGCGCACCTTGGGAACGTCAGGGAGAACTTCACCGTGTCCACGTCCACCGCGAGGGTCTGTGCAGCGACGTACTCCGCCACCGCGCGCAGAGCTGTTCCGGGGTCGCGCGCGTCAGCATCACCCGTCGCCATCAGCGTAAAACAAACGGGTCCGCGCACGGGCATCGCTCGGGAGCGTGGTGGTGTAAGGCTGTCCCCCGCCCGCCATGCGAATTTGTAGTCGCGTCTCCGGGTAGTCCTTGCCCGCCGTCTTGGGCGCCGTCGACGCGGCAGCGGGCGCGGGCGCGGACGTCGACTGCTCCGGGGGAGCCTTGCCCTCGCGCAAGGCCTTCTCCCGCGCTGCCTTCGCCGCGCGCTCTTTCTTGTCCGCCTCAATCTGTGCCTTCACAGCTGCACGCGCCTTCGCGTCCTCGATCTTCTCTGCACCGTTTCCATGAGCACCACTCTACCGCAGCAAGCCGCACGCAAATGCGGAACTGTGACCATACCTCGCCGTTTCTTCTCGGCTTCCTTGAGCAGCTCCTTCTGCTGCATCTCTTCGCGAATTTCGTTGATGTCCTGTGCAGCCACCAGGTTCACGCTGTGCCATCGGGAAGGTTAGAGGAGGAGTGGCTTACCCGCCCGGCTTTCCTGCGAATCGCCTCGTTCGCGAGGTTGTCCTTCGCGTCCTCCTTCGCCTTCACCTTGCGCTTCTCCGCGAGCTTCGCCCGGAGCTCGGCCAGCTTCTCCTTCTTCTCCTCCTCGGTCAGCGGCTTGATCTGTACGTCCCCGCACGCATCCGCTCAATGAGTTCCAGCCCAGCATATATAGAGACGTGAAAGGCAAGAAGAGCGCGGCGCACCTCTTCCGTAGACTCCTCAAATTGGTCGTGCCCGCTCTTCTCCGCGTGGAAGTTCGCGAGCTCGACGCTCTTGAACGTCTTCCCGCACACCGTGCACTTGATGCTCTTCGCCTCCGCGCCCGCGCCCTCGCTTGCCCCCGCGCTGCCCTCCCCACCTCCAGATCCGGCAGCGGCCTTCTTCCCGTAGACGGCCTTGAGCGCCTCGAGGTCCTCGTCGTCCTCGTCCATCGGCTCCCCACCTCCGCCGCCGCCACTTGGGGCAGACGCGGAGGAGGCGGAGACGGATGAGAGATCGGGCACGGGCTTGCCCTCGTTCTCGATCAGGAAGTCCATCGCGGGCTGCAGGCCGCGGCTGCCTGTGGCTTTCAGGGCCCCTGCGAAGCATGAACGCGTGTGTCAGTAAAGTATGCGAGATGTGCGGAGAGCCGTGTGTATGTGAACGGTGAGGCGTACATTCGACGCGGGCGGGGTCGAAGCCCATCGAGAGAAGGACGTCCTTGTCAGACATGGCTTCTTGGTGCTTTAGAGAACAGTAGGTAGATGAGTGCGATGTAGGTGGAGAGAGGCAAGTGAGAGGAGCGAGTGTGCCTGTGAGATGCTGCAGCGGCGATCGAGCGTACGCGCAATGGTATCATTCTTGCCTATTGGGGAACCCTAACCTCTCCCCCTTCAACTCAGAGTCGAGGTCAAGTATAGTACTGTTCCACTCAGCAGCTTGAATGCTCCAGGATCAATATCGGACATCGAGAACTTATGGCGGACAAGGTCTCGCGTTACAAGGTGTAGTGTTCGGATTGACACCACTCCTCAAGGCACGAGCTAGCCGCAATGAACGGATACAGAAACCGACGAGCACCCATGCAAGAGAGACCTCTAGGGGAACGAGAACATGCATCATTGCTCAAAAGCGCAGATGATCAATCACAAGCATCTTGAGCATACTATGGTCGGCATACTATGTATCTCCCTGCGAGTGCTGGGCCATGCGTCATGAGGTCTACCGATCGACAAGTCGCCCATAACCGTGAAAAGTCCGTGAAGCCAATGGCGACCGATTACAAACACGAGCTATTGTCTGTAAATGCGGCGGTGATGAGGCAACTCGAAGTCAATACGGGACCAGCACGCGGAGGAAGAGCACGGCGCACCAGTCGGCTGGACGACGAAGTCCGCGCTGCGTCCACTCTGCCCCGCCGAGTCGGTCACCGAGAAGAACACGACGGTGCCTGTACAGTGGGACATTATCAATACTACTCCACCCTTGGATAGCGCACGGAGCCTCACCAGCAGGAAGGTGGGTGAAGTAGGTGCTCGAGTGACCGGTTATGTCATGGCGGCTCTCAAAGGTCCTGTCGAAGTTGATTCTATCACGGTGTTAGCGTCGCAAGGTAAGAGTAAAGAGCGAGGTAGGACACTTACTGCTAAAGAAAGTATACAGAAGGACGTTCATTTAAGGTCAGATGTTACAATAAGCCAGTCTGATATGCGCACCAGGTTGTAGGGAGCTGTAAAGGGCTGTGGTCAGCCAACTAACATCTCAGTAAAATGCACTGCTTGCAACGTACGGGTACCACCAGTCCACTGAGCAACGGTGTCACCGCACTGGGGGACCGACGTGCTGCAACGACATCAGGGCGCTTCACCAGGACGCAGCAACAGCTGCACTCACGGCGTGTCGACTACGATGGGGTCGGCGGCGAGCACCGCGGCGGCCATGGCGAGAACAACGGAGAGAGTGAAGCGCATTGCTGGTAAACCTGAGAGTTCTAGAGTAGCTCGGAGGTGAGGCGATGGAGAGAAGGGATGCCCTCAACGCAGAGCCCCAGACCTGCTCTTTATACACCGCAACGTGCTGCGCCGTCTACAGGCCTCTTGTTCGAAGTCCGTGCTGGTGCTGCCAGATATGCGCATGTATGCTGAATAACTAGGAGCGAGTGCCAGTAGCGAGTCGGCAAGAGTAGTCCGGACATCGCAGCCCGACGGTGACAAAAACGAAGCTCAGAGAAGCGACGCCCAAGTGAGGTGTTGCAGGTGCATCACTTCCGGTCGGGATTAGGGAGCCAGAAGCGATGACACATGTAGCACCGAGTCGTACCCGCACTGAGAAACGCAAGCGGTGGCGCAGCAAGCAGTGGTGCCCTCTGCAATGAGCAGCCATCCTTGTGCAGGAGAGGTGGTGCGCGAATGGCAAGACTGTCAGAGTGGCCGTGTTAGTCTACAAGTGGTGGCGAGAAAGACAGGATTCTGCACCTGATCGCGGCCATAGTCCCTTCAACTCCAACTCGTTGGTCGACCCACTTCGGATATATCTTGGACGTTAGAAGTTGCGCGTGCTGCATGAGCGGCGACCTCAGCCGGCACGAATATGGAATGCTCGACAATGCATGCCGGAATGCATACTGCCGAACCACGTACGGACATCGGATGCCGCCACTAGAGCGTTTAGAGGGCGGGGTATAATCCAAAATCATTGTAATGAGTGGTAAGAAATGGGATCGTACAAAGTATAAGTTAGGCGGGACAGTGATCATGGTGATGGGGATGAAGGCCAGAACCATGAGGATATCTTCCACAGGAGCCACAGTCCCACCAAGGCTGCAGCGCAGTAGCCTATGGTTCGCCACTGCTTGACACCCCCGGGGCCGAGTCCAAATGCTTGACTTGCGCGCCGTGAAGATTGTGCAAGGGAGGACCCAAACGATGAGAAGGCGTCGCGCTGATACAATGATCGTGAGGGACACGAGGGACATAAAAACAGTAAGCGTGGCACTTACTGCGGTATCCAGAGCAGAGTTCTGTCTCTCAACATCGTCGTATATGTCGGTAGTGACCTAACATATTGCGGTCAGTACATGGCAGAGAAACGTACTGTTCTCGGCGTACACCACGCAGTGTCCGAAGCTTGGAGTGCAATTCATCCAACCTCTGGTCATTCTGGAGTTCGTAGGTGTCCTCAACACGGTCACGCGAGGAAGACATTGTGAAGTCAAAGTCTCAGGTATACTCCGGCGCCAGAGATGGCGTTGAGAGAGCAAGAGGACGTCTGGAAGAGCGAGAGTGCGGCAGAGGTTGTGAGCGCAATTGTGCAAGGGGTACGCCTCAATAGACGCTGGGAGGCGCGCAGTAGGCGCACGTGGTTCCCAGGAATAGCACCGCGACGTGTCCAGCGCGTCCGTGCAAGCCTGTACGCCCATCCCCACCCCGCTCCTTCTCTCCTTTTCTCCAACACACCCCGGCCCTCGTCAACGACGCGCAACGCGTCCCCGACTCCGGCCATGCCGCTGGCATACTCCCTTGCGAGCAACCTGTCGCCGGCGACGGTGGCGAACACGTCTTCGCTGCTGCGCATCATCGCCCTCTCTCTCATCTCCGGTGCTGCCATTGCGTCGCGTTTGTTTGCGGTCATAAACTTCGAGAGTATCATTCACGAGTTGTACGTCCTCCTTCGAAACTTTGTGAGCGTTGGACGGGGCTGAACCGTACTGCAGTGACCCGTGGTTTAATTAGTGAGTAGACCCGTAATAGCCTTGCCGTGTCCTGGGCTTAGTTCGGGCGAATTCTAGTCGTGCCACCAGGGTACTTGCAGAGAAGGGCTTCTATGTATGTCTTTCTCTCCTCGAGGTCTTCAATGACGTTGCTGAACGCACATGTAGGAATTCTGGAACTGGTTTGATCCTACGGCCTGGTACCCCCTCGGACGTGTCGTAGGTGGTACCATCTACCCTGGCCTGATGGCGACCAGCGGTGTCATCTACAACGTCCTCCACGCGTTGCATCTCCCTGTCGACATTCGCAACATCTGTGTTCTCCTTGCTCCGGGCTTCAGTGCTCTTACCGCTTGGTCCACCTACATGTGAGTAGCGGACGCTCCATCCATAGCTGGTGAACTTACCGTGGTTTAGGTTCACAAAGGAAATGAAGGATGAGAGTGCGGGTCTCCTTGCTGCCGCATTCATTGGTATCGCTCCTGGATATATCTCGCGCTCGGTGGCGGGGTCATATGACAACGAGGCTATCGCGATATTTTTGCTCATGTTCACCTTCTACTGCTGGATTAAAGCCCTGAAGACGGGGAGTGCCTTCTTCGGCACGCTTACCGCGTTGTTCTACTTTTACATGGTCGCCGCATGGGGTCCGTGTATATTCATTTCTCCCACTAAACATATCATACTCACATCGCTATCTTACAGGTGGTTATGCATTCATCACGAACATGATCCCCTTGCACGCGTTGACGCTGATCCTCATGGGACGCTTCAGCAGCCGTCTGTACGTGGCTTACTCGTCATGGTACGCGATCGGCACCTTGGCCAGTATGCAAGTCCCGTTCGTCGGGTTCCAGCCCGTCCGCACCAGCGAGCATATGGCAGCATTGGGTATGTTCGGCGATCGTCGTCCTTGCTGCATTGATGCGACCCTGCCCGCTCCACAGGTGTTTTCGGTCTCTTGCAGATCGTGGCATTCGCCGAGCTGGTTCGCACCCACGTTTCGTCCAAGCAGTTCCAGAGCATCCTCTTCGGCTCAGTCGTTGTCATTGGGCTCCTCGGTGCGCTCGCCTTTGGCGGCCTTACGTACAAGGGCTGGATCGCGCCTTGGACTGGTCGTTTCTACTCTCTCTGGGACACAGGCTATGCGAAGAAGTAGGTGTCTGTAATCCCTTGTGCATCAGGCTTGCAGCTGACATATCTCTGCCTCAGGTACATTCCTATCATCGCCTCAGTGTCCGAGCATCAACCCACCGCGTGGCCTTCGTTCTTTATGGATCTGCAGTTCCTCATTTTCATCTTCCCGGCCGGCGTCGTCCTCTGCTTCCGGGAGCTCCGGGACGAGCACGTTTTCGTTATCATCTACGCCCTCGTCGCCAGCTACTTTGCCGGCGTCATGGTCCGGTTGATGCTCACGCTCACCCCTGTGGTCTGCGTGGCCGCTGCGGTCGCGTTCTCCTCGCTGCTGGACACGTACGTTGATCCGGTCGAGCCTGCCGTAGCGGACGAGACTGTCGCCCCGGCCGAAGGAGACTCTACTGCGGCTTCTCCCGCGAGCGGCACTCCCGCCGGGACGGACGCAGCCGGACCTGGTGCCAGCAAGAAGGCGAAGAAAACGGCCACCGCGGACACCTCTTCCGGCGGTCTGGCGTTGGGCCTCATCGCTGCTCTGTCGCCCTCCGACAAGAGCAGCGCCAAGCCCCGCGGGATCTTCGGGCTGGACACGCGCACGCTCGTCCTATTCAACGCATTCGGCATGCTCCTGTTCTTCGTCCTCCACTGCACTTACGTCACGTCGAGTGCATACTCGTCCCCGTCCGTGGTCCTCGCGTCTACAAACCCCGACGGGAGCCAGCACATCATTGACGACTTCCGCGAGGCGTACTACTGGCTCCGACAGAACACGCCCGAGGACGCAGTGGTCATGAGTTGGTGGGACTACGGATACCAGATCGCCGGTATGGCTGACAGGCCGACGCTCGTCGATAACAACACCTGGAACAACAGTGCGTGTTTCTCCCCCGCAAGGCGGCCTTCTGTTCGCCTCGCTTGATGCTAAATTGCCTCATTCTGCGCCCGTTCGCAGCGCACATCGCGACCGTCGGGAAGGCCATGTCGAGCTCCGAGGAGGTCGCGTATCCGATCCTGCGCAAGCACGATGTGGAGTACGTGCTCGTCATCTTCGGCGGCCTCATCGGCTACTCCGGCGACGACATCAACAAGTTCCTCTGGATGGTCCGCATCGCCCAGGGCGTCTGGCCTGATGAGATCCAGGAGCCGAACTACTTCACCGCCAAGGGCGAGTACAGGATCGACGACGCCGCGCCGCACGCGATGAAGGACAGTCTCATGTACAAGATGTCGTACTACCGGTGCGTCGCCCGCCCCCCGCGGCCCGCGCGCGGCGCGTGTACGAGGCGTGCTTGCTCATCGGTCGCTTGATAGCTTCGCGGAATTGTTCGGTGGCCAGAACGCGGTTGATCGAGTGCGCGGCCAACAGGTCCCGAGAACAGGCCCGACCCTGGATCATCTGGGTAAGCTCCTATGTCGGTCACGTTGCCGCCGCCGCTCTAACCGCTCCGTGGGCCGGCAGACGAGGCGTTCACCTCCGAGAACTGGATCGTGAGTTTCCCACCGCTGCAGGGACGTGGGCGGACTGCTGACTGTACGTATCCATAGGTCCGCATCTACCAGGTCCGTAAGGAGGACCCTCTGGGTCGCGACCTCAAGAGCGCGAACGCGTTCGAAAGCGGGAAGAAGAGGAAAAAGACGAAGCCCCTCGCCAGGCGAAAGGCCGTCGTGTAGTGTCAGCCCGCTTGTTGTTCCCGCGTTGCATAATTTAACTCGCATTCTGTGCTATCCCCTCGCCGAAGGCTGCGGGTGGCCGACCGTCTGGGCCAGGCTGCCTAACACGACTCTCGGGCGCGCATCAGTAGCACTTCCGGCCAATTCGTCGGCTCCCATTGGCCTGCCATGTTCAAACCGTCCTACCGGATGCTCAGCCTGCCTGTTCCAGCGAGACCCCCACACCTGAGGCGAGCTACCGTCCACAGGGCAGCCGAACGCCACAAAGCTGCTGTGCGTCAGGGTCGGCCACCCATGACCCCGCACGCAGGGGGGAGATCCAATCCCACGGACATTGACGCGGACAGGCGGCCTTCCGCTCGCGCAGCCGGTCGAGGTTGGGCCCAGTGCGCCCACGACGCCCCTTCGCGCGCGAAATTTGCGCGGGGGTCATCCAGCCCTGCAGCCGTCGCCCCTAGGGCGCTGCAGCCCCTACAGACACCGTGCCGGCGGGGCCCCCTTGCGTCGAGTCGCGGGAGGCGTCGCGCCATCGTGTCGTTCCCCCGCGCAGGTTGAACCCTCCTCTTATCCAGGTGTTTCGCTCATCCCGGGCTGCTGTTGCACCGCGTCGCGAAGCCGTAGACCGCGACCAGGCCCCTGCCGTTACCGCAGCCGCGCCCCAGGTAGGCTTGCCGTTGCAACCGGATTCTTGATCGCGAGGATTAGCGGCTGTTTGTGGGCGCGACCTCGCCGCGCGTGCGTGTATTCGTGCCGTGTGTGCACCCGAAGACGCAGCTCTGCGCTGGTGCTGCCGCACACCCTCCTGCTTCCCTCCTGTTGCGCAGACCGTCTCTCGATGACTCAGGGCTGGCGTTAGCCGAATAGCCAAGACTTGCACGGCGTACTGCCCCCTGGTTGCGGAAATTGACCCTTATTTGGTGCTGTGAGGCAACCTTTTGCGGTACGTGGTACATATTTGTACTTCCAGCGGTGCCACTGGCATTCGACGCATCCTAACCCAGTGCTACTACGCATCTAAGTATCGCTCGCAGCAATGGTTCGCGTTGCGGCTAGTTCACAGAGGATAGAAGCGTCTGTGAAGGAAGTATCAGATAGTAACTGGTGCGCACCCGTTTTCATCTTGTACATTGTCGGGGATACTACTGTACTCGCACTGTTGCGCAGGATAGGACGCACGGCAACCCAATTCTACATGACTCGCTTCTTAGGGTCACACTGTCACCCACGACTCGGAGTATCCAAGAACCGATATGAGATTCGAAAGCTTCGACAGCGAGCCAACAACTTCCTAGTACATAATACGACAGCACGGATTAGCTCGGGAGCGCAGAAAACAGTACAAGAAGGCACCAGGCGAACACGGCATGCGAGATGAGACCGGGACTGCCAAATACCGAAACCTAGAGAACGTTCCATGGCGACGGAGACGGATACCACTGGAGGAGGCGATTGAGTTTGTGCCATGCGGCAGCGAGGTACGTCAAGTTCGACTGACCTCAGGGACTACGTCAACCTTCAGACATCGTCTGGCCCGATTTCCTCGGGCCCCTCCTCCACGCCGACCCACGGGGCGGGGTTCGCGAGCATCTCACGGTACTCTGTCTCCGTGATGTTGACGAAGCGTATATTGCCACTTTGCCAGCCCTGGAGGAGTAACTCCAGCTTTCCGAGGTTGGGGACGTCGCTGAGGTTCTTGAACGGAACCTCGTCCAAAGGCCACCCTTCGATGCGGACGTGGTAGCGCAAGACGACGTCCTTCAAGTACGCGGCGCGCGCCCACTTCATCTGCGCCGCAGGCGAGCCGGTGATCTCGCCTGTCGTGAACAGTCAGAACGTATGGCCGGGTGAGCAGGCAAGCAAGGTCTACGTACAGAGTTTCTGGCGGACGAGCCTGCGCACCTCCGCACGCGTCTCGGTCATGCGCTCGGAGTACGGCTTGGGCGGGTTGACGCGGAACTTGTGGAGAGACATGCTCGCTTCGAGAGTGCGGGGGAGGTGCGGGGGCGGGTGGCGAGGAGCGGTGAGACGGCTGCCGATGGACCTACCGACTCAGCCGTGGTGCGCGCTGCTTTATAGCTGCTGCTGCCCGACGGTGCCAGCCCGTTTCCTCAGTCGGATCGTCCATTCGGGGGAGCGTGCCCTCGGCCATGGCGCAATGACCCGCGCAGAGCAAGGCTCGAGGATCGGCTCGACGGAGGGCCCTTCGCAAGCTCTGGGTGGTGAACGTTGGGGGATCGTTTCGGGCCGTCACTCATCGGGCAATCGAGGAGCTATGGGGAGACAGGAGCGTGCAGACAAGTGAGAGGCTGCCCGTCGTACGCGCCTCCTGGCCGGTGCATGAGTTGTCATATAGGAACATCTCGACGCGATTCGCAGGCAGGCCCTGAGCACCGGGCACGAAACACCGTCCGAATGGGGATTCCGGAACGTGGGCGCGCGCACTGCACCAGGCGGAGCGGCCGCGGCCAGAGGGGGCCTCGCGTCGCCTGTGTGTGTGAGATCGTGGCCATCGGATGGGCAATCAAGGAGCGACGCACATGAGGCAGCAGCGGGGGCTCGCACGGCGGGTCAATCGACGGAGGGGCCGCTGAACGCGAAACTTGCCGCGTAAACTGGCTGGAATTGCAGGTAGGTCGGGTTGCATGCGATCCCGTCCAGATCTGAGAGGCCCGAGGTGCGCAGCGACAGCAGATCCTTCCTGCACATCGCGATCGTCCTTCATCTTCCGCCATTTCTTGGCAACCGCAATGCCTGCACGGGACGCCGCGTTCTTCTACTGCATCATTATTCACGGGCACAGGTAGTTAGTGTTTATCGTGGCGCCGCGGACCGCAGGCTGCACTCAGGCTCCTCCGCCCACGTCGCCTCTCGTTCAGGACGTCCACCTGCTAGTTCGTCACGGCAACCGCTCGCGGGCACGATCAGCTGCCCACGTTCCGCCTTTTATGCTCACCTTTACGTCGTGCGCCACACGCGAGTGTCCGCGCAGCACTACAAGATGGATGCGAACCTTACGAAGGAGCAGACGTGGTTCCACCGGACATCAAGCTTCAATGAGTGAGCCGCCTATTCGGCCCAACCTGCACTGGAGAGGCAACGTTTCGATCTGAGAAGCCCATGATAATTTACACCGAAAACGTCCCTTCACCCACAGAGCGAGCTTAACGGGAGCATACGTGCGGCGTCGAAGCTCTATAGCTCGTCCGTGGCGTGACCCTTCGTCTCCTCCGCAGCGGCTGCCGTCTCGGTTGGCGCCGCCTCCTCCGCCGCGGTCGACGCTGTCTCGCCCGCGACTGGCGTCTTCGGGTGGCCCGTCTCAGCAGGGTCGAAGACAATCTGAGCACCGTCGCCGGTCTGCGCCATCTTCGGCCGCTCGGCCTCCTTGCGCGCCTCCTCTTCCTGGTGCTTCAGTATCCGGTGGATGGGGTCCTCCGCCTTCTCCTCCTTCGCGGCCTCCTTCGGCGCCTTCATCGGGATCTCGGCGTGCGCGCCGCCGGGCGCGTGCGGGTTGATGCCCGCCTTGAGCGCGGCCTCGAAGTCGATCATGTCGTTGTAGCCGCCGTGCGCGAGCTTCATGCGCTGCGCCTCCTGCTCGCGCTCGATCTCCGCCTCGCGCTCGTCGAGCACCTCCTCCGTCTCCTGGGGCGGCGCGGCCTTCTTGAGCTCCTCCAGGTCGATGGAGCCGTCGAGAATCGAGTCGAAGAACTTCGAGAGCGGGTCGTGTTTGTTGACACCTGGAGCAGGTGACAGTTAGCAAGACGATTGAGCGGCAGCGAAGAGCCCGTCGCGCACCGAAGTAGCGCACGTAATCGGTAGCGCCTGGAGGGTAGTAAAGCACTTTGGAGGACTTCGCCGGGCCCTGCTCGAGGCCCATTTCGATGGAGCTCTTCCCGTAGCGGTCACGGTGGACGGCGAACGTGATCTGGTCCTTGTACTTGTTGCCGAGCGTTTGCCAGAGGAGGGGAATGCCCTTTCCTTGGTTGAGGAGCAAGGCGCGGGGTTTCTCGACGTGCTGGACACAACATTGCGTCAGAGCCAATCAGACGGCCACGGCGGCAGAACCGACCTCGTTCACCCAGGCCGGAAGGTCTTCGAGATGGTAGATCTTCTTGACGTTATGTGGGATGTTCCGGGACGCCCAGTAGTAAAACGCGCTCGCGGTCCGAGTGGGATAATCGAAGTCAATAGGCTTCACTTCCTTCCCGCGCGGAAATAGCTAGGGTTGCCGAGAAGTGTAAGTACGAAGGGTGGACTGCAAAGCGTGGTGGACATGCCTTGAGCGTCGGGAAGCCTTGCACCCCCTGCTCCGCGCATAGCCGCTTGTTGCTCTGCTTGTCGCAGTCGACGGCGTAGAAGGGAATCATGGGGTACACGCCAAGCGCAGCCTGGCTGAACTCGGGCGCCATCTTCTGACAGTGCTGCAACGGATGTCAGGACCGGTTACGCGCACGGCGATGTTCGAAAGCGATGCTTACCCCACACCAAGGTGCGACAAACGCGACTACTGAGGTTGCCTGTGGAGCGCGGGGGTCAGTCTACGATCTTGCCTGGGGGTGCGGACCAGCGCCTGTCTCTCGCGACCACTTGGCCGGCATCGCTTTCACCGACACGACGCGTCTTGCGTGCGCGTACACGGAGCTCGACGCGCGGGCGTCGATGGCACACGCGAGGAGAGATGCTATGAAGAGGTACGCACGTTCTCCTTCATCGTTTTCTTCCAGTCCTTTGCGTCGATCATCTTCACGACGGTGTCCTTGGGAAAGAGCGCCGCCGACGCCAGCGAAGGCGTGAGGGCCACAGCGAGGGGGAGCCAGTAGTGCAGCTGCATGATGTCGGGATGTGGGGGATGCAGACAGACCTTGGAGGACGAGCTGAACAGCCGAGACGCGTCCTTATACGACCGTCGCCGCGCGCGTGGGGAATCAGGCCGGCGCAGGCTGACGTGGTCAATTCAGAGCTGGGCGTTTCCCACCGCCCCGGAGCTGTCCTCTGCGCTGCCGACGCCCCTCGCGACTGTCTAACACGTCGATTTACCCACGAAAGAGCCCTCCTGCGACTCCGTGCGGGCGGGCATCAGCTCGAAGGCGGTGGGATATGTGCAAGCCTGCGCCCTGCCCGCTCTCACTCGTCCGACGCTCGTGTACGTGGCACCCCGCCGGCGGCTGGTGGGAGTCTGGTTATTCCCATATACGGCAGCCCCCAGCACCGTTTCTCCCACGCCCCGCTAACAGACCTTTAGACAGGAACACGTTTCATGCCGATCGCCCCAGAGCCACACTCATTCTGCTACGACCATGAGAACTGCGAGCACTCACTTGTTCAAACGCACTCCCCGAGGTTGTCGAGCATCCCCGGTCTTCACGCCCTCGCCGCCTCGGTGACTCGACATCGCGTCCTCAGCTGACCCAGTCGCGATAGCCTTGATGAGCCCCACACGTGTTGTGCTAACTGCACGCCTCATGTCGGCGGCGAGGTACACTGGATAGTGTCCGTACATAAGCCAGCGACGCGCACAACGTCGCGGTTTCACTCTTTCTGCCATCTCGCCTCGATAGACCTCGCTCGCGCCCTCTCTGGAAGCTTGCACTCACACCACCATGTTTCCCCTCAACAACCTCAATTTCGTCGCAAGCGCGCTTGCGACCGTCTCGGCTGCAGTGGGCTACCGGGTTTCGCGCGGGCGCACGCGCGGTGGGAACGGGTATGCATCTCGTCGGACGGATCGTCGCACCCCGCTCACTCTCTGGTGCATCTTCCTGCCAATCGGACCTGGGCGTTTTGCGTCTCCTGGGCAGACCTGCCGAATCGGACCGGGCCCAAGGCCGCTTTCGCTTTCTGAGGTTCCATCGCAGAAACAGCACCGCGAGCGCACGCGCTGCCAGCGTCGCCGCCACAGAGTTCGACGGGACAGAGCCGCCGACCTCGGACTGCGGCACGCCCCTCCCTGCGAGCCAGGAGAACGTAAGTGCATCGCGGTTCCCCGAGTTCTGAGCCACGGTACTGGAAAACGGCTTCACCTAAATCCGCATGCGAAGGCTATGTGCCTGTCTGCCTGCCCATCTGGAGCGCTCTGTGTTGACGAAACGGGCCTCCCCCAGTACTCAGATGAAGTCGAGGAAGGCTCCCTCAAACGGAAGCGCTCAGCCTCCCCGGCGGCGACAGTGAGTTTGCACTCACTTCGGATCGTCCGCATCGCCACGCAGGGCGCTGATTGGACTGCCATAGCACCCTGAGGATTCGGCGCCGAAGCGGCGCAAGACGTCCGAGCCAGAAGACCGCCCCGAGGCGCCTGTCAAGATGGAGGAGATCGCCCCCACGGCGCTCGACATTCCCTGCGCTAACGCCGCGCAGACCTCCGCTGCAGAGGAGGCAGAGGAAGCCACCCAGACGGACGCATGTGGGACCGCACCCGCTTCTGGACCCCACAATGTGTGCCTTCTCGATCTCCGCGCTCGCTGTCGGACGCTCACTGAGTTCGCGCGCCTGCCGTGCCCCTCCAGCCCCCTGCCGCGGAGCTCGAGACCCCGCCGAGGCTGCCCTCCCCTCCCCCTTCTCCCGTGGCGGTCATGGCCGGCACCGGATCGCCGCCAGCGTTCTCCCGCCCGGCGCCAGCGTGGCCCAGCAGCCCCAGTGCGATCGTTGCCGTGAGTCCCTCTGGATGGGGAGGTTGAACTGTCACCGATGGCGCACCCTCGCAGGCCAAGCCCTCGTCGGCTTTCCAAGCGTTCTCGGGCACGTCGTCTGCCTTTTCTAGTGCTGCCGCTGGCTTGTCTCCTACTTGCCCGGTGTGGTCGACGTCGACCAGGGAATCTTCGTCGTCGGTACCGGAATCCGACCCACTGGCAGCGCTGTCATACGTCACCAGTACGCAAACCAGTACGTCGCATGTCATTCCAGGAAGATGGCGCGCTGGGACTGACGGAGCGCGCACGAATCAGCCTTGACAGGAGAGGAGGACGAGGAGAGCGTCGTAGAGCTGAAGGGCGTCAAGGTGTTCATCAAGCGCGGGGAGCGCGAGTTCTGTGAAGGCATCCTGGGCAACGTGAAGCTGCTCAAGCACAAGGAGAACGGCCAGGAGCGCATACGTGCGTTTCCCGCCATCCCCCTATCCCCCGATACGCACTGAACGTCAACGACTTCCAGTGTTCCGCCGGGTGCCAGTGATGAAGGTGTCGATGAACGTCCGCCTGCGCCCGCTCGTCCGGTGCTCGTTCGACGAGGGCCAGGGCCAGCTCCGCGTCACACTCATGGAGCGTGAAGAGGACACGCAGCAAGAGCGCGTCGTCGTCTACGCACTGAAGGTTCGTCCGGTTCCGCAAGGGCAGGTGGCGCAACACGTTCCCAAGTTGACGCGCAACGCGAGCAGAGGGGCAAGGCGTCCCGGACCGAGTTCGCGGACTTTGCGGAGGCGGCCATGGAGAGCGCGCGCTCACTCCGGGAGCAGCTGCCGGCGGCATGATGCATGAGCGCCCACACAGATACCCTCCGCGCTGGTCGCGGCGCTGCGTGCTCGCAGCGGCCCTAACTTATCATTTGCTGTATCACTACCCGCCTATATGCCGCATTCATGATCATTATGCTCATGCTGTGCGCCCTTCACTGATTGAAGATGCTTCGACTACCCTGAATACACTAACTGGGAACAAGAGGTCCTGACGCTGGTTACCCGGCTCTCTAACCCCGAGAGCTTTTGTGGCAGGTTCAATCCCCGGGTCAACACGTCGAAACGTCGGCCCGACCGCAGGTGCAAACACAATAAGAGTGCGAGTAAGTGCTCCAGCACCCGCCTCGTGCGTTCTGCCTGGCATTTCTAGTGCAGGATACATTGCTCTAGGCGGGGGGCGGGCGAACGCTAGTCGCGAGCAAAGACAATTGCGTGGGTGTACTCCGACATTGACTCGCGCTGCCACGCCTAAGGGCAGCGCTGATAGGCAAGCGATGGCGCGGCAGATTGGAAGAGAAGTGTGGCATAGAGGTCATGCGAGGGCGGCTTATTGTCTCTGACGACCGTCAAGCAGCGCGGACGTTGTTCTGCGAAAGGCAGGCGTTGTACTTTGCCAGGACCCCGGCGCACCGCGCAGGCAATGCCGCTGCCGAACAACAATAAGCGGGGCGCATTGTGCGGTACCGGCTGTCCGGGGTCCGGGCGTGCCTGGGGATGTGGGCGCGCGTTTACGCGTTTTGGGCGGGGGCGGGATAGGCGCCGGGCGTGTTTATAGACGATGTTGATATGCCGAAGCGACCCAATTGTCCCTCAGCCGGGGCGAGGTGGGCGCACTTTTGTCCACTCTGTGCTCTTAAGCACCCGCTGCGTCAACCTAGACAGCCATCACCAGCTGAGCTAGTGTCCGCCGCCTCCAACTCTCTGCTCTCCGCCGCTCTACGCATCTGCCGCCGCCTTTTACCAGGACTTGCCCTCCTCTGTAGCCCTATCCAGCACCTCGCCTTCGCCCTTCGTCCATACCCATTTTACGAGTCTCAAAACTCACCCAGGTCCCGTTACGCCTCTCTCAGACTCTTGTGAGTATTTTTCGCCTGCGCCAAAATGCAATGTTTACTGACATCGCTACCAGACGTCCCGCACACGCCCCGTTCCTCTCACATCTTATTCATGTCCGCTGCCGTCTCGACCAACTCCACTTACACGAACTCGGCCAACGCCCCAACTCAAGCAGCACCCGCCTACGCTTTCCTCGCGCACCCGCCGCCGCAGAAGAAACGCCCGACGCAGCCTCTTCCGTCTCCTCCGGCTCCCAAGCTCCTGTCCTGCGCACCTGCCTATCCCAGACGCCGCTCTGCTACAACCTCTGCCATCGCGGCGTGGGTAGCCGCAGTCTCGCCCGGCTCTCCTGCACCGCGCTCGCCGCGCCGCCGCTCGTCCATCTCCAGCCGCCGCTCCTCCGGCGGCTCGCCCTGCATCGTCTCCCGGCGCCCGTCCGTCAGCGGGGGCACGCCGCACTCCGCGTCGTTCCTCAGCTTCTCGGAGTCGCCGACCGCGCCCTCGCGCATCGTCATCACGCCATCTGTCAAGGACTTCAAGCCGGACCTTACCGCAGTCGGCTACACCTCCGTCTTCGTGCACTTTCCCGAGACACCGCACTCGGCTACCGTCTTCACGAGCAAGACCCGCCCGCCGCTGAGCCCGCAGCGCGCGCCGCCACGCTCCCCCTCGAGCCCCGTCAGACCCGTAAAAGGCCTCAAGTCCTTCCGGTCACTTTCTGCTCTTAGACCCGCCCGCCGCGTGCGCTCGAAGTCTATCACCATGCGCGGCCCCCCTTCCCCTCCCCTTTCCCTCACCGTCCCCGCGAAGAAGTCGTCCGCGCACTCCAAGGCGTCGCGCGCACAGGACAGCGCTGCAGTCAGCGCGTCCAAGAAGTCCAAGTACGCGAAGTTCCGGCCCCCGCCCCTCGCGACGGAGCTCGCGCTCGCGCAGCTCGCAGACGGCGGCTCCATCGAGGATCACATCCGGAGATTCGCCGAGGCGCAGGCCAAGGCTGCCGGCGCGACGGAGCTGACGCGTGACGGCCGCCTCGTCGGCGTAGCGGACGTGTACCGCGACGGCGCGGGCGGCCTCTGGCGCGACCAGGACGAGGAGTGGGAGTACGCGCACCTGCTCGGCGGCGATGACGAGTGGTGCGGCAGCGAGGAGAGCTGGGTGCGCTTCGGCTCGCCGACGAAGGCGCGCAAGGCGTCCGTGGTCATCGCGGGTGGCGACGTCCGCCGCGGCAGCGTGTCGAGCGAGGACTCCGACCTCGACCCGCGCTACGCGATGCGCGCGGACGAGGACGCGGACGACCTCGCGCGCTTCGGCAGCGCGCTCGCGCCTGCGTGTGCGCGCCGGCCCGGCATGTCCGTCCTCGCCATCCCTGCGCGCACCCGGCGCACCGCCAAGCACCTGCGCAAGCCCGAGTTCCTCCTCGACGCCTTCCCCGTGCCTGCCTCTCCCTCCACCGCCTCTCCACGTGCCGCGCCTGCACCGCAGCTGAGCAACAGGGACAGGGAGCTCGCGGCGAAGCAGCGCAGGCGGCCTGCGCCGCTCACCCTGACGCCGCCGAGCCCGGCCTTCAAGTGCCCGACGAACCCGATGGACGCTGACCGCGTGCGGGACGACTTCCTCGCGTCCTCGTTCGCCCCTGCACACGCCGCGAAGCGCACACACGCGTACGCGCATGCGCCCCAGCCGATCGTCCCGGCCACTCCGCGTGAGGCAGAGCCTGCTGCGACGATCGCAGTGAAGAAGGCGCCCCCGAAGCCCGTCGTCAAGAACGTCCGAGGCTTCCTGCGCGCGATGGGCGTGAAGAAGGGCGATCTATAGGCGCTCCCTGGGGTCCCCCTGCGCTGGAGTGCGGCCGGGAGATGAGTGCTCATGTAACTGATGAACTTCTGGAGTAGATCCGCCGCTGCCCTTGGAATACCTGGGTTCCCTTGACTGTACAGTT
Source organism: Trametes villosa (assembly GCA_002964805.2). NCBI lineage: Eukaryota > Fungi > Basidiomycota > Agaricomycetes > Polyporales > Polyporaceae > Trametes > Trametes villosa. Next base: position 914,793 of record PUDQ02000016.1, on the reverse strand, counting down.
CCCCGCTGCGGTTTCATTGACGTCCCTCGATCGGTGTATTATTTTATGTATTCTCGTGTAATCTGTAGCACCATTGCTGTCTTGCGGTTTGATACCTCTTGATTGGATTGTAGCCAATAGAGCCATTTGCGTCTTGACGATCGAATACCTGTGAGCATTGTCAGACACCATGAGTTCAAAGTAAAGCTGCGATGATCATGTCTAGCTCTCAGGAATTCAATGTAGCAGACGTCCCCTCATGCTGGCCTGCATGTTGTCAGCATGAATAGATCGTCAGTCCCGCACGAAGGCTTGCCACTGGTGCATAGTACTTGGTGGCCGCTGCCGCGAGTCCAAGGAGTCAGCGGGCGAACTGGACGTAAGCGCTTAAGCAGTCACTTCTGCCAAACAGAAACAAACTGCGCGTCCGTGGCGCGCCGCTAGACGCGCGACGCGTCTCGTTCTCCGCCTAAGCCGCGACGAAAGCCACAGCCTCCACTGCGGGCTCCTCAAGTCCATACACGCACCCCCGAACGACCACCGAGTATACTACGAACAAGGGCATGTCAGTTGACGATCAGCTGTTGCGCGACAAGGCGCTGGAAGTCATTGCCGCGGTCGTAAAAGACGGTGAACTCCAGTAAGCGTGCTCGGCGGTTCTTTGCCGCGCACTGTCAACACGCGACTGACACGTTGAAACATAGCCAATTCACATATGGGACGTACAGGAAGAAAGTTGAAGAAGCACTCACGCTCGATGCGGGTACTTTGAATGACCCCGAACTCAAGGCGGTCGTCCACCGTATCGCCAAGGACTATATTGTGCGTAGAAGCCCTGATGTACCCGGCGAGTTACGCGTGCTAACACCGCCACGTAGAGCAAGATAGAAGAAGATGGAGAAGAGTCGGCGAAAGAGGAGCCACCCGCGAAGAAGAGAAAATCCACGGGCACCGCGCCGAAGGAGGCCAAGCCCCGAAAACCTCGGGCGAAGGCTGCAGGGGCTGGCACGACGGCCACCAAAAACCCGGGCAAGGGCGCAAAGGCGTCCTTCCGATCTGCGGTCGGTGCTAACTGCGCGATCCTCGTTCTCGACGTCCGCGACTCACGTATGCCGGCATAGTCAGTTGTCCCTTCCTCGGACGAAGAGGCCGGCAGCGGCCCCGGTGCGGGGCCGTCGAGCAGCAAGCAGAAGCCCCGGGCCAGCGCTGCGGCGAAAACGCAGCGCGTGGAGAGCGAATCCGAGGTAACTGAAACCGCGCGCCGCACCGCGCGCCGAAGGCTAATCCGGAGACTCTCCCAGGGCTCGGCCGCCGATCAGCCCCCCAAGCCTGCTTCTGCGCGTGTGAAGCAGGGCTCTCCACCGCACGCAACATCCACCGCAGCCCCCGCACCGGCATCGGTCCCGGTAGATCGCCGTGGCGAATCTTCTGAGCCGACCAAACAGGAGGATGCGGTACGTTTCCCTGCATAATGGGTCCGGCAGGCGTTTTTATCGGCACGGTACACAGCAGAAGAGCGAGTCGGAGTTGTCGGTGCTGATCGACGAGCCTCCGGCTCGGAAGCGCAAGCGCAAGGGCGAGAGCACGGTGCGTGTCGATCCAGAGACGTCCGGGTCCCCTCGACTGACCGTGCCTCGGTCCTACAGGAGTCACAGGTTCGTAGCGGTGCTTGCTTCGTTCGCAAACATCAAATTCATCTCCACAGAAGACCAAGGGTTCGAAGGCCCCTGGCAGGAAGCGGAAGGAGCCCGCAAAGGAGCTATCCAAGGACGAGGAGACCATTAAGAGGCTTAAGGTCGGCATTAGTTACGTCACGTCACATGGCACCCGCGCTCACATTCTTCCGGCTGCTCTAGTCTCTGGTCGTGGCTTGTGGAGTGCGCAAGGTCTGGGCGAAGGAGTTCAAGGATCTCGAGAAGCCCTCGGACCAGATTCGACGGCTGAAGCAGATGCTCGCCGACCTCGGCATGACGGGGCGCCTGAGCCTGGAGCAGGCGAAAGCCATCAAGGCGAAGCGGGAGTTCGAGCAGGAACTTGGTACGCGTCGCGCATATCTCCCTCTCTTCGCTGCTCAAACTCGACTGCGTCGCGGTTGCAGAGGACGTGCAGGAGTTCGCCAGTAAGATTAGCTCAGGCCCGTCAGCGACCCGGAGTCAGCGAAAGAAGGCAAACGCGAAGGAAGAGGAGGAAGTTGAATCCGAGGTCGAGGCCATTCCCAAGCGCAAGGTTCGTGTTTGGAATCAAGTCCCTGCATCTCGTTTTGATCTCGACACCTGTGTTGTCAGAATGCCCGTCAGAGTATCATGGCGTTCTTGGGCGACGACAGCGAGTAATCACCGACGCGCCCGTGCTCTGATTTGTTATTTGTTTTGCCGCTTGGGGCCTTGTGGTTCACTCTTCATGTCGTATGTATCTATGCGTAGTGCTTTCCTGGTCGTCTAGTATACAGTACATAGAACATTGATGATGAGGTCTCGTCGTCAAACTGATAATACTCTACTCTACGTGCTATTCATCGCTGTGTCGTCGACACCCGTCACCCGCACACACCCTGGGGATCGTGTCCAGGTAGGCTCATATCTATCACATCTACAGTCTGAATCACGAGGCGGCGACTTAGTACTGTACACAGAACTCTAAACCGAAACCAGTTGTATGCCTTTGACGGAGCAGCAAAAACTCTCTGTCGGGGAGTCGAACCCCGCTTTCGCGCGCACCATTGCATGACAGGCGCGTGTACTAACCGATATACTAACAGAGACTTGCTGTCTTCCAGCGTACTTTGCAAAACATCTCTGGTTCAGGTTTAGGCTCGTCTCATTATGACCTTCATCCAGTCAACCAGTGGTTGCACAATACCCATTCGTACGCCAGTAACGCTCCCAGCCTTCATCCGCAAAAAAATGCTGATCTAGAGTGATATCGAAGACCCACCGCCGAAAACCCAGTTTGGCCTAACCCGCTACCGAGAGCACCGCCACCGATATCCGATTGAGTTTCCTGCTCATGTCCCGAGGCTGGCAGCGGTTCGAACAGCACCCCTCCGAGTGTGAATTGTCGTCGGGCCGGGCTTAACAGAGCAGCCTAGTTCGCTACAGCCGCCGAGCGAGGCCACCGCGTAAAAGTGAGATCGAGGAAAGGAAGCTGCGCTGCCGTCACCCGGCGGAACCTACTGCTCCAGGGAACGTACAGCGGCCGTAAAACCACAGCGACGCCGGTTTCTGTGCGCGACATTTCGGGAGAACGCCGTGGAATGTGGGGGGAATGGCTTGGGGTTCTGTTACGCCGCGCTGCAGCCGATCCGAAGTGTGCCGCGCGCGTGCGGGGTGGGCTTGGGTTCCCTACGATATGCCAAGTGCAATTGCTGCCGCTGGCGGATTCCGTTGGAGGCGCCATCCGGCATCATAATATCGCGGTAAGGTTAGAGGAGCTTGCGGAGACCTCGAGGAGGGAATATGCGGACCTGTCGTTTAGGATGCGGAGGATCCGACGACTGAGAGTACCGGAGTGGGTTCGAGGGCGGAATTGCTGCAGAACGGCGCGAATGTGACGGGGAGCGCGTGTATGAGTTTCTTGCGCTGTGTTCGAACGGTTAGATCATTACGCACCGTGGTAGTTCTCGAGCGCCGCCGCGACTGCTATAGCTCCGGCTGCGCCGTTTCAGCATGTAATGCGGCGCGAACACATCGACACTAGGCTCGGAATAGCAGGGCGCAATGCAATGGAAGAAGCCTGCAGGACATGAGCGGCAAATACGCTCCCGTCCCATCTTCGACGATCGGACCGCTGCTGGGGGACGGGGTCCCTCTGCGGCGCCCGCATGAGGCGGCAAGCATCCAGGGCCTGAACGCACAGAAGGCGGCGACCTGCGGCGCACCTGGGCCCTGTGCCATCCGGACGTCACTTCGACATATGATGATGCGCCAGCGCATCCCGGAGCCAGTCAGAAGGCGAGGAAAGACGTACTGGGGCCCCGGCGAACCGCCGCTGCTCCTTCGCCGCCCGCGACTCCCCAGCTCGAGATGCCTGCAGGCAGCAGCGCGCTCCAAGCCGCCGAGCGCCCTCGGAGGACGCGACACGTTTCCCGAGCCAAAGACCGGGGACGGCGAATACCAAGACAGCAATCGGGCCGACCAGCAGCAGGTGGGGGGGAGGACATGCCCTGGGTCCTGGGGTGGAGTGCCTCTGGGCTACGGTCTGCGAGGGCCCCATGTCATGCGATGTCGATGCCCTGCTATACAGAATTCGCGGCCGGTAGCGGGAAATCGGCGGATGCGGATAGAGGAAAGTAGCGCAGGGAGGAGAGCATAGCGTGCAGCATAGGGCGATGTAGCAGACTCGCGGCTTGGGGGAGATGGGATGTCATCATCGCCAAATTGGGTTGAGCGCGCTCACGTCGAGGACTGGCCATGCCCTCCCCGAGCATGCCCATCCGACGTCTCTAGCGACGAGTAGGATTGCGTCGGCCTTCGCTGAACATTTGCGCCGCTAACTATGAGGGTGGATGCGCTCGTCGACAACACCCGCTGCGGATGGAGACTCCGAGCCTCACGCTCGTCAACCGACAGGAACACCGAGACTTGAGGGCTCGATGGTTGGCTAGCCTTCCACTGAACTCGTCCCGCGTTTCAGCATGGATGTGGACCACAAAAGATCTTGCCACTTCAGGGCCACGACACTTGAAATTAACGTATAGGATATCCCAACCATCCACCTCAGAGCTGTTCAAGATCACAGCTTGAAAGGGAGGTCTCCCGATGAACTCGCATAGGAGCTTCATAGGATGTCCATGTCTCGGTGAGTGCATCGTCGCGAGCGTCGCTCTGTTCAGATAGGCACTTCAACATCTCCGTAAAACCCCGCCTCAGGCTCGAGATAGCTCAGAAGAGGCGGTAACCTCGTACATGCTGAAGCGTGATACCTCAGCATTCGACGACAGCATCTTCCCATCCCTTGTCCTGCTCATACAAAGCTCAGGCAGGGGATGAGATGAGCTATAGCTTCCTCGATATCAACACGAAACCGAGAAAGTGTTGAGTGTCCACAAGAATCATGAGCCCTTCATGGGTACTGCGGCCTATCGTGCTGTGTCCACTTGTTGAACGCTACTTGGGCGCAATCGCCCATGGCCAAGGCACTGCGGTCGACGAATGCTCATGGCCGGCGTAACGGCTGGTGGCTTACCCGTCTGCGAGTTCGGACATACCTAGGGCCCGCGCCAAACATTACGCTGAGTACTCCCCGACTCTAGGTCATAACGTCCCCCATAGAGCGGCAGAGCCAGGACCTCTCGCTCGCGGAAGAGGCCTGCGCTCGGTCTGGAGTGCAAGCCATCATCGTCGGTGAGGGACCGGGGTACATGATAGCTGGAAAGCGCACCTGGCTACCAGAGACCATGGTCGACCTCGCTCATTCTGCAGTTCTTTCCAGATTCCACCTGCAACGCGACCGGCGCTGGAGGGACAGGTGCTCGGGGGGATGAGACAGGGTGGCTGGTTGGTGTGTTGAACCAGAGTGGGTCCGAGTCGAGCGCGCGAGGGGGAAATATCGGTGAGCATCGAGCCCGACGCACTGGCGAACGGTTCGCAGGCTGAACACGGCGCCGGGGACAGGGTCGCGCAGGGCGTGTGGTCATCTGCAGGCGAGCGCGCTGGCCGAGCACGGACGATAAATACTGCCACCGGCGCAACCATGCGGCGTCTCGACGGGGACCCACAGGTTGGCGCGGGCCTACGCGAGCGACGGCAGCCACCCGCCGCGGCCGAGTCGTCTTGCGCATGTTTCTTCCACCGTCGACGCCGCCGTCCTGGTCTTTGGCGACTCGTGTGGGCAGACTCAGCATTCCGGACGATCGCCTTGCCTCCGGACACCGCTCATATTCTCGCAATGCTCTGCACCGCCCAACCCGTCCCTTTTCCTCCGACCTCTTCCAGCACGAGAATGTTCTCTGGCACCCCCTTACCCATCAGCTGCCGGCTCGGGTTGATTACTACCTCACTCATCGGGGATTCCTTTGCAACTGCAGACTCTGTTCAGCTTTCCCTCGCAAATACTATCACTCCCGGCTCCTGGGTCGCCTGATACACTCCACCGGTCACCGTCTGTCGTTTGTCAGTGCCTTCAAGGCTGGCAATATAAGCGCGATTTCTCGCGACTGCATCCGTACGGCAAACCGCTGAGGCTTGGAGCAAGGGTTGGGCGACTCGGGGTTGCGGGGAGGCATGGGAGAAACGCGCCTGAGCGTCGCCGTCTCGTTTTGCGCGCGCTGCCGTACATGGTGCCAAACACGGTGCGGTTCTCTTTGACTCCCTCGCGGGGATGACTGCCTCTGTCCCCATCCGTGCAGCTCGAGGCACGCAGAACCGCAAGTTGCATCATCCGAAGCTGATACACCCACCTCGCGGGCTCCGAGTCGCGCAGGCAAGTAAACGACACGATGGCGCGGAGCCTCGAGCACGCATTGGGGCTTTGAGTTCGCCCGTCATCTGCCGCCGGCGGAAGTATGGCTTGCGCAGGCGACCTGTTCCCCGTACATTGCCTTGGTTCCCTTCTTTACTTCATTCGGGTTCGGGGTCTACCCAGGTGAGTCTGCGTTCGTTCGCCCTCCATGCTGATGCCATGATCAATGGCCCGTGCCCCACCAACAACTCACGTCGCGTCTGCTTGTTATCTGGCCCCCCTCCCTCTCTTGCCTTGCTGCGGTAGAAATGTACTTTGGGTTAGCTGCCCCTCGGGTCTTTGGGCAACACTCTGCGAAGGACATCCACGTCAATCGTCCCCTTACCTCTCCAACTAGGTGTCCCAGCAGGACCGCAAGTTTCCGGCCTCTATCGCACACTTAATTCAAGCGATACCGATGACGAAGATCGGTCAATTCCCTCGCGCTGAGGCAACAAAGCACTCCGCGGCCGGCCGTCGAACCCCACACGGGCAGGAGGAGGGTGCCGGCGGCGTGTTTACTTGTTTGTACTGGTGTATGCGTACACCGCACCGCAGAAGGTTTCAATGTGATCATCGTGAGGATTCGAGACTACTATGAGAGCATGCTCAGCCATTCGCGGCCGGCGCCTAGCCCATAGGAGGTAGCGCGATTGACACTTTGGGCGTATACTACACAACAGCGGCGGCCGGATACGTACCTTCCCGGCGATCTTCGCTGTTTCTTACCGTTTGCCTTCGCACCGCGCCAGGATTGCGTCGTATAGCCCTAATCCCCCTCAGTTCGGCTACGAGCAGAGAACGAACGTCTACAACGCCTCTGACCTCCCAAATTCTACCGAATTCAGGCGTTCGGACGTACGAGCACACAGCCACATCGCGACACCTGAGGCGGACGCGGACACGCCGGATCAAACCTGTATTCAACGAGCATGTCGTTCTCGACCCACAAGACACAATCGGGTGAGATATTCACATGTGCAACGCATCGCACCAGGCGGAGCTGAACGCTTCCCATTGCTAGGCTTCGTTCTTCCGTCCATCCACGCGGCACCGCCCTTCTTCACGCAAGTGCCCATACACGCGGTCCTGACTACTTTGCTGACCTCGGCATGTTTTCAGACAGCAGCCGAACCCCGGGACGCAGGCGACCGTCTCCCAGCATTGGTCCCGGCTGCTCCTCTCGTATGCGCGCCATCGGAACCTGTTCGTGCTCCGCGCGGAGGACGCGGACGTTCCAGGCAGCGAGTGGGACGAGATCCTCCGCAATCCGCGCATCAACCGTGCGTCGCCGACCTTCGCCTAGGCAGTCTCGTCGATGTGGCAGACACTGATTTTCTGCTTGTGTATGGCCTAGGGCGACTGCTCTCGTCGCATCTCTCGGCGATACTCGCGGACATGGTCGTGAAGGGGCATGCCGTGTACGAGCCGCCACGGCAGACCTCGTCCGTGCTCCTATACTGGCGGTCCCCAGACGAATGGGCTCAGGTCCTCTACGATTGGGTGCGTCCCCCCCCCCTCCCTCCCCCCTATCCTTGCTCTCGTTTACAAGATGTACTCATCGCGCGCGTCTGGCAGGCGAGCTCGACAGGGCAGCTGAACACGATCATGACGTTCTACGAGATCGTGGAGCCGCCGGTGCCGTCGCCGCTCTCGGGCATCCCGCTCCCGATCCTGCGCAAGGCGGTCGCGGTGCTCACGAAGACGAATCGCGCGCAGGTCATCGCGGTGCCCGATGGCGAGGGCGTGCGCTTCCTGCCTGGGGCGGCGGGGAAGTGAGGCGATGGGCGCGATGGTGGCGCGTTTGGGAAGCTGATGCTGTCCGGAGACGGCGTTGGAGCGTTGTATATTGGTGAGATGGATTTACGATCTGCTGTACTAGAAGTCATGGATTCAGAAGACAAGTTGAGACTTCCGACCAGGAACGTCGATCATAGGAGGTGGGGGAGCGCACTCGGCCAGACTGGCTCAGGAAGGGGGGATACACGGATGAGCAACTGTTTCACTAGTACACATGGAAGCCCTGGACACGGCCGTGCGAGGGACGCGGAAGGGGTCCCCGTGTGGGGCGTGGCCCTGGACTGTGTCCAAGTGCGCATATAATCCAGCCCTGAGTATTTTACGTTCTAGAGGCTTCCGTTTCACTCTGTGCATGCGGCTGGGGCGGGGGTGACGGCGGGGGCGGGTGCAATTGCAGGTTGTCAACAGGTCTCAGTATTCTGCGTAGATGCTCTTCGGACATGTGCTCTACTGTAATGTGTGTAGAGCGCGATTGCACTATTCGATTGTGCGGTAGATATGGCAGTGAGTCTGGGATTTTGCTGTTGTACACGGTGATAATACAGGAAATACATGGGTCGGCATGAAAACTGGGGAAGATCAAGTACGATGACGGAGCAGGGGGTGTGATGTCGAGCAGCGGTCTAGTATACAACAGTGATGGTGATCTTGGGGGCGGGGAGTGGGGATTATACCGATATCGGGGCCCATTATACACTCGAGTAGGGTATCCGGGAGAGGCGCCAGCGCAGCGTACGTGTATATCGCGCGTGGCGCGGGGTGTAGGGGTGGCAGTCGGGAGAATACGCCATCGAGTGCAAAGGGCGCGCGCACACGGGGAGCGGGTCCGGGTCCGGGTCCGGGTCCGGGTCGTCAGAGGGAGAGCGAACTCCCGAGATAGCTCGCGATCGCGGACCCCTCTGGGCTCGAGGCGAGGGGCGCGAGCGTGGGCGACATCGAGTGCGAGCGCTTGATCGGCCGCTCTGGAGTCTCGTCGTCGGCGTCCTCGGACGGGTGCTTCCGCTTGCGCTCGACGCAGTCTGGGCACTCGGAGCAGAAGCTCTCCTCGCTGAGCGTCGGCGAGGGCATGCGGTAGAGCGTGCGCGAGAGCGGCCGCTTCTCCAGGTCGAGCGACGCGCGCGCGATGCTCGGGAGCAGGCCTGCCTCCTCGGGGTCGAGGTGCGGCAGCGGGGGCGTGTCCGCGCGCAGGTCGGCAGAGCGGGGAGAAGGGGGGCACGAGGATGGGGTTTCTGGCGGGGTCTCGGGCGAAGCACTAGCGCACTCTATGAGCATCCTGCAGGCGGGGAGGAACGCGGGGAAATGTGGGGCTTACATCATCTTCTCGTCGTAGAGCCGCTTGAGCTCGTTGTACTTTTCCTCGAACTCGTCCCGCTCCTTCTTCATCTTCATGCCGTAGTCGCGCGCCAGCCGCGCGAGGCCGACGAACGCCATCGTCGCGGTCGCATGCACGGCCGCGCGCTTGCGCCAGACGACGCAGCAGTTCTTGAGGGACGTGTTCTCGGCGAGGAGGCGCGCGCACTCGGCGTTCGTCGCGGACGTTTTCAGCGGGATCGGCACGGCGTACTCGAGGTTGAGCTTGCGCACGGCCGGGGTGACGTGGTGGCGGAGATGATGGGGAATGAGATTCGGATCGACGTTCACTGTGGCTCGGCAGCGTGAGGATGGCAGCGATGACGTGGGAGAAGGGGAACTAACATATGGTATATGGGTGCTTGCACGTCGGGCACAAGTGGTTGGGGGTATATGGGGTGACGGAGCGGATGAGGCGAATCACGCAGTCGTAGCAGAACACATGCCCTAGCGGTCGGATATGAGCCCCGATTCGCGACGATGGGAGGTATAAGGGTGACTCACCACAAGGAAGGGCTGCAGGGTTCTTGAGCGTCTCGAGGCAGACGATGCACGTCGGCATGGGAGGCAGAGGCTCGGACTTGAGGTTGGTGGCGAAGGGTTGGAATGGTGGATGTGCTGGGCACGCGGGTGGACAAACACGTCGGAGGCCGAGAGAATCATCCTTTATAGAACCGGAGGGTGCGCGGCGGGCGTAGGATGGGAGGGAATCCGTAACCTGGCGGTTCTCGTATCATGCCCGCAATCCAGACTGACCGGCGGGGAGGATGCAAGAGGCAGTTGCCAGATACAGCTCATTTCGTCTCCGTGGAATGCGCGCAGGCGTGGGGCAGGGCCCGGCAAGGGGCAAATACGCACCGCTTAGAGCGGGCCTGGCCTGCGTGGAATGGTCCGACCCCGCAAAGCTACATGCGAGTGCCGGTGTTCTAGACGGCGTCCTCGGGCGGGGTAAATACGTACTTGCCCCGCTTATTTTTCCCTATGGGCCTGGCATTGCTATCGAGTCATCCGTACTCTTACGCGAGTATCAGCACGGTATTCCCAACTCACCGCAGGGGCCTGAGGAGGACGATGAGAGAGGGAGATCGCAAACGGGCACCCACAAGGAATAACAGGGCGGTGGATGGAACGCGCTCTGGTCTGGCCTGGGTCGAGTCCGAGGCGACCGCGGCGGATCCCGCGCGAGTCTCGACCGCCACTCGCCAGTGGCACCGCCCCGGGCCGAACGCCGGGAAACGGTACCGCTCCCCGGCTACCCTCGCGGTGCTCAGTGCGTCACCAAGCCTGACCCGATGCACGCAGGCTGACTCGCTGCCGCAGGCCGCCCGCAGAGGCTGCGGCATTCGACGCCCTTCTCGACGCTTCTACACGCTCGACCGCATATACGCATCCTGGGAGAACTATGCTGTATGGGAGGCTAGCAGCGCCTCGTCTGGTAGGACCTAAAGTAGAGGTACTTAGCTACACTGCGGTCCAGGACTCAAGTCTAGTGCGTGATGTGATCCTACGTAGCAGGATCCGTGGAAAAGTACTCGGGGCGGACACGACACGCCTCCTAAGAGGAGCTGCGATCCTTGCCAAGGTCCATCCTTCTCTGTATGACCGCCCTTGCCTCCTCGCCGGGGTCGCACTTTGCCAACTTGTCGTAGTCATACCAGACCACGACAGAGTCAGACTCCGTCACAATCCGCCGCTGCGCGTACGACCAGATCGCGCCCATAACGTGAAAGTGTGTCTTCGCCTGCCGCCGCGTCTTCACTTCCGGGCTGTCGACTCTGGACGAGGAGCGCAGCGGTCCGGGGTGGGGTTTGTGCGCAACAAGGAGGGTGTCTGGGAAGACGACAGGTCGTTTGTATTCGAGGGAGACGGACTTCAGGATGAGCGAGACGCCTTTGCCTTTGATCATAGCGTCAGCCCTCGCGGGTCCGCCGATCTCGTTGCCCAGCGCGCGCATCCAGTGTATGCGACCGGACTCGAAGAAGCGGACTGTAAACAACTTGCGCAATCAGATTGCAAGCTCTCGGTCAGTGGGTTGTAAGGAGGGGCTACGCACGATATCGCACGTTATTGACATGCCTGCGATGGACTCCGTGAACTGGGCAAAACATATGACAGGGTGTCGGTACTCACTGGAACGAATCGTGGTCACCCCATACAACACGTTGCTCCCAAAAGCTATCAGGGTCGTAGCCAAGCTCGATCAGCTTTGCACGCCCTTCGTCCGCGGCAGATACCTCGTCTTGCGGAGGGTCCGGAGAATCAGGGCCTTGGGTGCCGGGCGGGAGATGGAAAGGGGACGTTGGGTCCTTGAACCTATCCTGCAGAGCCTGCACGTGCCAACATTGTGAGCCCTGAACCCAACGTGTGCGGTAGAGCAGGCTGAAGGATGCTCACGCGGATGGACGAGTGTCGAACGTGCCGCGATGCCCGTAGCACGGGTTGAACGGGATGCACTCTGCAGCGAATCGCACAGCGCAGGGCGTTCATGGCGTTCCTCCGAGTTCGAGAGAGCAAACGTGCGACGAAGGTGTGTAGGGGTCGCAATATGGGGGGAGGTCAAGGACATCATGGCGGTCTCGGGTGTCGGGGTGTCGGTCGCCGGCCCTGTGGCCCTGTGGCGGAGGTAGGTTGCGCGCCGCTGTGGCGGTAAGTCGCGGACTTTACGCGCTCGCGCTGTAAGTTTCGCTCGCAGCCACAGTGCACTCTTTGGACATCTTCCACTACCTACCAGTTTCTCAACGCGCCATTTTCTCGTGGCCGCTCTCTAAGACACGCGTACTTGCATCCTTGAGTCTACTGTAATCGTCGAAAGCGCGCCAGCCATGAGACCATCCCAAGCAATGCAAGCCCAGTGTTTCTCTAGCCTGTTCCGTTTACCCCATTGCTGACATCTTCATGCATAGTACAATGAACGTCTTCGTCCGCTCTCCTGACACTCGGTCGGAGAGGCGATTCGATCTGTCCCTGACAGTCGGGCAACTCAAGGCAAGCCCTCACTGTATCCGCAATTATGGTGACATTGACCTTGCGTGTGAATGCCCACAGAACAAACTCGAGCTTATCACCGGCATCCCCGTCCCGAACCAGGAGATCTCTGTCCTGGCGTCTGAGGATGCCTCTGAGTCGTTGGGCGTGCTCGCCGACGATAGCAAGCCGTTGGGATTCTACGGAATCCGCGACTGGCAAGTGCTGAAAGTCAGTGTAATGTTCGAGACTGTCGCCGTAATACATGCTCACGTTCCCTCGTGAGGGGTGCAGGTTGACGATCTGAACCCTACTACGTCCTTCACCGGGCAGCTCACGGACACGTCTCAAGTAGACAAGTTCGAGCTGACTGCCACGGAGTACGCTCAGAGGCAAGGTAAAGCAGTACTTTTCTCAGACTGCAGTGCTGTAATCTGAGCAAAACACAGATACGGTGCTCGCATACAAGCAGCGCAATAAGATCGGGCGTTTTGCCGATAAGCCCGCCGAGGAACCGGAAGAAATTCAGGGTGCGGACATCCCGATCGGCGCGCGCTGCGAAGTAGAGTCGACCGAGGAAGACTTCCGCAAGCGCGGCACTGTCCGGTTCGTTGGACCTACCGAGTTCGCCAAGGGTGTGTGGGTCGGGATCGAGTACGACGAGCCCATAGGCAAGAACGACGGATCGTGAGTGAATATGCTTCCACTGTTGTTAACAGCTGATGTCGAGCTTCCTCTGTAGCGTCAAGGGGAAGAAATACTTCGACTGCCCACCAAACCGCGGCGTGTTCGTGAAGCCCGAGAGGGTGAAAGTTGGCGACTTCCCCGTGGAGGAGATCAACTTCGACGACGAGGAAATGTGATGTGAGTTTTTCCATCATGTATTCCACCTGCGGTAGCTGAGTAGCTTGCGTTCATCCTAGAATCTGTCAAGATGAAGCTTAGAGCTTGCTTGCGCCAGTACTTTTGTGTGGGCCCCGGGCTCTCGCATACACCTCGGACGCTACAGTTTGTAAGATATATACTGTGTGATCGCGTAAGTCATACACCGCACGACATCTCTACTAGTACCGCAGCGGCGTCGGACTCGTACGTGGTCAAACCACCTGAGCTCCTCAGTCAGCGCGTCGCCGGAGAGAGCGACTTTCCGCCGGGCGTTAGCATCCTGGAAAGGAAGGAGTTGCCCCATTGGGGCCGGGAGATAGCCCTCGAAGGATCCGGAAGGCCGGGCATTATCCCACGCCCCGGAGAGTGACGCGTCGAGTAATGCTGAGGGGACGCGCGTCGTCCTTGTCCCCAGACCTCATAAGCCTCTCCTCGGTCTTGTCCACTCACTCCTTCTACTACCACCCTCACGACCTTGAACGACATGGATCCCAGCGGCGCACCCTCTGCCCCGGGCGAGAACGATACTAGCACCGCGATCCTTAGAAGCAAGAAGTCGTACGTAGTGCAGTCGCGGTGATTGGTGCCAGGAGATGACCGTGTACCACAGGCCCAACCGTCTGATCGTCGATGAGGCGACTTCCGACGACAACTCTGGTGAGTAATATGTGGACGAATCGTGGATATGGCAGGAGAACTAACGAAAAATCCAGTTGCCACTCTCAACCCCGCAACGATGGAGACCCTCCAGCTCTTCCGCGGAGACACCATCATCGTTCGGTAGATACTAGCCGCGTCTGGCGTCGACTTTCAGCTCATATGTATGCATACAGGGGGAAGAAGCGGCACGACACCGTCCTCATCTGCCTGAGCTCCGACGATGTCGAGGAGGGCAAGATCCAGATGAACAAGGTCGCGCGCAACAACCTCCGCGTCAAGCTCGGCGACATGGTCAACGTGCACCCGTGCTTGGACATCAAGTACGGCAAGCGCGTCCACATCCTGCCCTTCGACGACTCCGTCGAGGGCCTGAGTGGCAACATCTTCGATGTGTACCTGAAGCCTTACTTCCTTGAGGGTACGTGTGTCAATTGCGTTCTTATCGACATAACCTAAACTCGATTTCTCTCAGCCTACCGGCCCGTCCGCAAGGGCGACACCTTCCTCGTCCGTGGCGGTATGCGGACAGTCGAGTTCAAGGTCATCGAGACAGACCCCGCAGAATACTGTATTGTGGCGCAAGACACGGTGATCCACACTGGTGAGCACCTCCTGTTCATTTTGTTGCGACGCCTCTAACTCGTCGATGTAGAGGGCGACCCCGTGAAGCGCGAAGACGAGGAGGCGAACCTCAGCGAGGTCGGCTACGACGACATCGGTGGCTGCCGCAAGCAGATGGCACAGATTCGTGAGCTCGTGGAACTACCCCTTCGCCATCCTCAGCTCTTCAAGGCTATCGGTATCAAGCCCCCGCGTGGTATCCTCATGTACGGCCCACCTGGTACGGGTAAGACGCTCATGGCACGTGCGGTCGCGAACGAGACGGGCGCGTTCTTCTTCCTCATTAACGGCCCGGAGATCATGAGCAAGATGGCGGGAGAGTCGGAGAGCAACCTGCGGAAAGCGTTCGAGGAGGCGGAGAAGAACTCGCCGTCCATTATCTTCATCGACGAAATCGACTCCATTGCGCCCAAGCGTGAGAAGACGAACGGCGAGGTCGAGCGTCGCGTCGTGTCGCAGCTGCTCACCCTCATGGACGGCTTGAAGGCGCGCTCGAACGTCGTCGTCATGGCCGCGACGAACCGTCCTAACTCCATCGACCCTGCCCTTCGTCGGTTCGGTCGGTTCGATCGTGAGGTCGACATCGGCATTCCCGACCCCACTGGCCGTCTCGAGATTCTCCGCATCCACACCAAGAACATGAAGCTCGGCGACGACGTGGACCTTGAGCAGGTGTGTGCCGCTTGCAAATGCCCTACGTCACGGTACTGACTGTATGCGTCAGATTGCTGCCGACACCCACGGTTACGTCGGTTCCGATCTTGCTGCACTTTGCTCGGAAGCTGCCATGCAGCAGATCCGTGAGAAGATGGACCTCATCGACCTCGACGAGGACACCATCGACGCGGAGGTACTCGACTCCCTGGGCGTCACTATGGACAACTTCCGCTTCGCGCTCGGCACCTCCAACCCGTCTGCGCTGCGCGAGACCGTTGTCGAGGTGCCCACCGTCAAGTGGGAGGACATCGGTGGTCTCGACAAGGTCAAGCAGGAGCTCCAGGAGACCGTGCAGTACCCCGTCGAGCACCCCGACAAGTTCATCAAGTACGGCATGTCTCCATCCAAGGGTGTCTTGTTCTACGGCCCCCCTGGTACGGGTAAGACGCTGCTCGCCAAGGCTATCGCGAACGAGACGCAGGCGAACTTCATCTCCATCAAGGGTCCCGAGCTGCTCACGATGTGGTTCGGTGAGTCCGAGGCGAACGTCCGTGACGTCTTCGACAAGGCGCGCGCTGCGGCGCCTTGCGTCATGTTCTTCGACGAGCTGGATTCCATCGCGAAGGCGCGTGGCGGCTCGTCCGGAGACGCCGGCGGTGCGGGGGACCGTGTGCTGAACCAGATCCTGACGGAGATGGACGGCATGAACGTCAAGAAGAACGTCTTCATCATCGGCGCGACGAACAGGCCCGACCAGATTGACCCCGCCCTCCTCCGTCCCGGCCGTCTCGACCAGCTCATCTACATCCCCCTCCCCGACGAGCCCTCGCGCCTCTCCATCCTGCGCGCCGCGCTCCGGAAGAGTCCGGTCGCGCCGGACGTCGACCTGACGTTCCTCTCGAAGCACACGCACGGCTTCTCCGGTGCGGATCTGACGGAGATCTGCCAGCGCGCGGCGAAGCTGGCGATCCGCGAGAGCATCGAATCCGACATCCGGCGGGCGCGCGAGAAGAAGGAGAAGGAGGACGCGGGCGACGTGAAGATGGAGGAGGACGAGGAAGAGGAGGAGGACCCTGTCCCCGTCATCACGAGGTGCGTTGTGCTTGCTGTAAGTTGTGCACTGTACATCTTTACTGATGCGTCGTTGCAGGGCACACTTCGAGGAGGCTATGCGCTTCGCCCGCCGCTCGGTGTCGGACGCGGACATCCGGAGATACGAGATGTTCGCGCAGAACCTGCAGCAGTCGCGCTCGTTCGGGTCGAGCTTCAAGTTCCCGGAGTCGTCTGGCGATGCTGCGCCGACGGCGGCGCCCGCGGCGAGCAACGCCGGGTTCGGCGAGGACACGCAGGACGACGACCTGTACGCATGAGCGGCGCTTGTCTCTTGCAACGCGGAGTGTCTCGGTGGACATGGATGGCGGCATGGTCTTGAGTTCGCGCTTTGTAGTTTTGATGCAAAATGACTAGATCGTTTGGCCAGTGTGTAGTATATCGAATCTCATTTCTTCTAGCTTCGCGCTGTGCGTGGGACGCGTGTAGACATAGACGAGTGAGCGGGTGAAGGAGGAGAGGCGCCGAGTGACGCCATAGGCGTAGGAGAGAGACGGCTTGCGGTGGCACGCGGCCGACACAGGCTCAGGCACTCCGCCTCGCTTGGCTTGGCTCCGTCTCACTCGTTCTCGCTCGCCCTCCTGTTCTCGCTCGCTCTCGCTCTCGTTCTGCCGGTTCGGACGTGCATCATTCCTTGCCCCCCCCTCTCACCTGTCTTTCTGTCTCGCGTCTCCTACTCCCGCCCGCGTTCCGACCCTCGCACTTCTATCTCCCCACCTCAGGCTGCCGCCACTGACGTCCGTCATCGAGCTCGGATCCGCCAACGCGCGCGCACGCAGCCCGTACCTCACGCGTTGAGCCTCCCGCGATGGAAGTCCGGAAAGTGTTCACGTCCGCGAGACGCAGCGTCTCCACCACCTCTCTGCGCGAACGCCTCAGCAGCCTCAGCAGCCTCACCTCCACACCCCTCAAGCCCGTCGCGAACCTTCACGCGCACATCGAGTGCGGCTCCTTCCTTCGCGCTCAGCTGCGCTCGTTGTTAATCGCAGGCCTGCTTTAGGTTCGTGCCCGCGAAGATTCCACGAAAGAGGCGGCTGCAGACGCTTGCAGTCGCGATATGGTCGACGACGATCGTGTGGAGTTACACTGTGTTCCTCTTCCTCTGGTGAGCCATCCCGCTATCCTTGGGCCATGTCGGAGGCCGACGCCAGCGCAGTGGTTTCCCGCCATTATGGCCTCTGCTGGCTGCATACATCATATGGGCCATCTACATCGACAAGAGCCCCGAGCACGGTGGGCGGCTGAGCCCCTGGTTCCGCTCCATGTCGTTCTGGCGCTACTTCGCCGACTACTACCCCGCATCGTGAGTCGCATCACCCTCTGAACTCGTCCCTCACTAACGGTATGCGCTGCCAGATTCCTGAAGGTGTGTGCGACGCGTCCTCCTGCCGCGGCGAGACTCTGAGCTGAGCGCCGCCCGGAGGCAGACATGTGAATTACCCCCCGACCGGCCGTACGTCTTCGGCTATCACCCACACGGTAGGCAGAACCTCTCGAGCACATGTACGACGAAGGGCTAGACTGATTGCGCGCGTGGCAGGTATCATCGGCATGTATGTATGCTTGTGTGCGCCCATCCCGTCGGGACAGAACCTATCTCATAGTTATTGTGCAGGGGTGCGATATGTACCTTCGCGACCGAGAGTATGTCGCTTTCATGCATGTCTTCGTGGACATGGCGTTGACGTCTCCTGCCTAGGTACCGGGTTCTCCGCCGCGTTCCCGGGCATCGTCCCGCACCTACTGACGCTCACGAGCAACTTCCGCATGCCGTTCTACCGCGACATCATCCTCGCGATGGGCATCTGCTCCGTGTCGAAGCAGTCGTGCTCGAACATCCTGAAGAAGGGCCCGGGTAACTCCATCACCATCGTGGTGGGTGGCGCGGCTGAGAGTCTGAGCGCGCACCCGGGCACTGCTGATCTCACCCTGAGGAAGAGGTGAGTTCGGATGTCACTGACAATCGCGGAGTGTGATGCTGACGTTGGTGTGTAGATTGGGATTCATCAAAATCGCCATACAACATGGGTAAGCGGACATGCATGCATACCCAATACTGTCCAGATATTGAAACGCCTCGTAGCGCTGACTTGGTCCCTGTATTTTCGTTCGGAGAGAACGATGTGCGTACCGCCGGTTCTACGACTGGGGATGCTGCTGAACACATTGGCCTCCAGATCTTCCAACAAATGCCCAATGACAAGGGTACGACCCTATACACGCTCCAGAAGAAGTTCCAGAATGTGTTCGGGTTCACCCTTCCGCTTTTCCATGGCCGAGGCCTACTGAATTGTATGTCCTCTCCCGCCTCGCACAGTTCTTCCCACTTCCTGCTAACGTGCAATCTTGCGCTAGACAACCTCGGCCTAATGCCGTACCGTAAACGGATAGTGGCAGTCAGTAAGTACTGTTGCATGTACTCTCGTTGACGTTCGGGTGCTGACCGTCCGGCTTGCGAAGTCGGCCGTCCAATACACGTCGTGCAGTGCGACAAGCCCAGTCTAGAAGAGATCAGACACGTGCAAGAGCAGTACATAGATGAGCTGATGTGGTGCGTACCTCGCGTTCATCTTAACTGCGACGTCTCTAAAGCCTATGGGGGTTGCCTAGGATATGGAATACGTACAAGGACGAGTTCGCGCGGACGAGGACACGGGAGCTGAGCATCATCGAGTAGTGACCTCGCTCGTTCTCTCTTGCGTGGACCCTTGTGTAATATGGATGGTGATTGCTTGCGGAGCCTTGCGACTGCTTACGCACGCCCACGAAGTTGCCCTTGCGTGAAACGCGCTGGTGAGGAGGAGGTTATAAGTTAGGGCATCGTTTCAGCTATCCCTTCCCATTTCACGCTCTGCCGTGGCTTCCTTCTGCGAAAATCCCATGCGATTGCAGGGCACACCTCCCGAACAACCATTCTGAAGGACCGCGGGGTCTTGGTGACTTCTCGTTGGTGACAGTCATGCTCATGCTGCGCTCGAGTACCGCGCTATAAGAACGGGAGTGGCGACCACGCCGCGCGAACACAGCTATTAGAAGTAGCTATAGGTTCCGATACCCTCGTGTATAGATGACGAGCCCTTCGTTCAAATGGAAGGAACCAAGAGCACAGAGACTCGGTGCCGCCCATCTAGCGCCCGCTCAGTATTGAAACCTTACTGAGCAGCCCATACTGAACCGATACCGAGACGATGTCGGAGGCCTGGATGACCGCCAGCTGGAAACCAGCTGGCCTCCAAATGGGTACGCTGTGGCTGAGAAGCGCTCACGAGACTAGTGCGCGCGATTTGTCTCAAAAGCTCTTTGTCTAGCATCCACATCGTCGTCAGCTTCGAGCACCACTCACTTGCGCATTCCTGACGCACCATGACCACTCCGACGAAAACCTTCGACTTCCCGCAGGAGCTACTCCTCATCATCAAAGAGCTCGTCGCCGCGGACGACCTCCGGACGCACGTCTGCTTCTATCTCAGCAGCCCTAGGGTCGCAGCGCTCTATGACACAGCGAGCCGCGCGGATACGTTCTGGGAGCTAATGTGCTGGAACAATGGCCTTTCTGGCGACGTCGAGGACCCGCTCCTCCCAAAAGCTTACTCAAGATATCTGGATGATGAGATCGCACGCGAGTACCCCACCCGGCCGCGCATCGAGCGCCTGCCTTCCTGGAAGGACGTCGCGATCAAGTACATTATGCAAGACGGATTCTGCACGCACCCGCAGTGCGGCGAGGCGCTCCTCGAGAGAAACCGTAAGCGGACTTCTTCTCGCTTGAAGCATTGTAGCACGACGCTCGCTGACTTTACATACTATAGGACAACGCATGCGCTCCGTCGCGGAGCACATAGAGCCACTCGAACCCGTCGAAATCATCGACTACCGCGACAAGCACCCGCCGTTCGCCGCGCACGACATTTTCGAACACATCGAGTACAAGTTCCTGGACCAGGACATCCTCACGGAGCCTCCTCCGGCCATCATGGATGCCCACCTCCGCCCGGTCGGTGGCCCGTTGCGCAAGCTGGGCGAAAGGTACGAGTATCGTTCCAAGGCGGACGACTACTCGGGGCTCTACCTCGCAGAGCACCCGTTCGTGACGCGGAGCTTTGCGGTGTTTCCCCCGGTGACCTCCGTGATGCTCCTGTATCTCACCGGCCAACGCCTCCCCAACGGCACCATGTCTCGGTCAAAGGGAATCGAGGTCCACGACGTCGTCTGCGCAATCCACGAAGTGTATGTGTTCCTGATTGCGAGTGGGTTGTAATGCGTGCTGAAGTGCGGTGTGTACAGGCTTGACAATAGCATTACCGTGTATGATGCACAGGACTACGTGAACGAGCACCATGAGTGCTTTCCCAAGGAGTGGACTTTCGATGTGGCGTTTAGCAGAATGACTAACACACGCTCGATGCTCTCGATATGGTGCGTCGGATCACATCCTTCACATCCGTATTCTAGATCTGACGCGCATGCATGTACTATATCTGTAGCCCCATAACGTGCCTGGAATACGAGGAGCTCACCGAAAATGGACCGGTGTTCTCTTTCACGCAGCTCTAAAGGCGTAGTTTAGTGGAAATACGGTCACTCCTCTATATCGGCCACTGGTACATCCTCTACAGCCAGCGTGTTGTTCATGTCCGGGAATACACGGTTGTTTTTCATCCTTCTGAGCCAACCTGCGTTTTTAGACAAAGATGGTGGAGTGATGGAAGAGCCGCCATGTATGAGCTTGTCATGACACGTCAATACGTGTGTTTCGTGGAATTACGCATTACCTTGCCTTCGAACAACTAGGATCTCTTTGTCTCGGCGGGCAGGGCCTCGAGTCTGCACGCTTGCCTATCAGCGTTGTCCATTGCGGGCCATGACATCTCTTGTCTCGCAGAAGTCCCTTCTACTACGCCCGACCCGCATCGCACACTTCTCGCTCATAGGGCCCGCGCGACATCGCGCTGCTCAACATACGCACGGCTTCTATCTTACCTATACAGCATGTACTCTCGCATAGCTAGACTGTACGCTACCGTACGGCTGAGCGGGAGGCCCACAACTTCTAGCGACGCTTGTGTTGGTATAACGGCATACCGAGGATAAGCTCAGAAGCGCCCAATCGCCGTGGATTTCGCAACTTGTCTTCCAACGTCCTTGACGAACAACCACCGTGTCGAGTCTCGAGCGTTCGATCACTCATCCTAACACTTTCAATGACCACCTCGACGATCATGGTCAATTTCCCTCAAGAACTGCTGCTCATCGTCAAAGAGCTTGTCGCCGCTGATGATCTCCGAACACACGTCTGCTTCTATCTGAGTAGCCCTAGGGTCGCTGCACTCTACGATACAGTCGACAGCCCGGATGCCTTCTGGGAGCTCGCATGCTGGAACAATGGCCTCGGCGGCGACGTGATAAACCCGGATTCCTCAGCAGCTTTCGATGATGTGATGGCCCGCAAGCACCCCTCCTGGCCGCGTATTGAGCGTATGCCTTCCTGGAAGGATGTCGCCATCAAGTACATATCTCAGGACGGATTCTGCACACATCCGCGCTGCGGTGAAGCGCTTTTGGAAAGAAATCGTAGGCGAACTTGCCCCGCTTTCATTCTTGCAGAGTGACATTCGCTGACACTGCATGCTTAGGACAGCGGATGCGTGAGGCTGCGAATCACGTAGAGCCACTCAAACCCGTCCACTACGAAGTCTATTGTGCTAGAGACCCCCCCTTTGCTGCGCATGATCTCTTCAAACACGTCGAGTACGAACACTTGGAGCAAATCTACTACTTGGAGCCTCGCCCTGCTCTCCACGATGCACACCTCCGCCCGGTTGGTGGCCCGTTGCGCAAGCTGGACGAAAAGTACAGGCGCGATTACAAGGCCGATGACTACTCGGGACTGTACCTGGCGGAGCATCCGTTCGCGGCACGCAGCTTTGCCGTCCTCCCTCCAGTGACGTCCATCAGGCTGTTCAACCACCTCACGGGCCCACACCTCCCTGATGATACCATCTCTCGGTCGAGGGCGATCGAGATTCACGATGTCGTATGCGTAGTTCACGATGTGTATGTGGTCATGGTTCATGGCTGCTCTTCGAGGTGTGCTGAAGTACGGCGGGTGCAGGCTGGACAACGAATTATTAGTGGGCGACACACAAGACTACATCGATGAGCACCACGAGTGCTTTCCCAAGGCATTGGCTCTCAATGTGGCGATTAGCGCGATGTACAGCACGCGCTCGATTCTCTGCGTGTGGTACGTCCGCTCGTATCACAGTTCAGCTATGTTTCTGGAATTTGATGTGCATATGCATCGATAGCCCCATCACGAGCCTGAAGTATGAGGACCTCACGGAACAGGGACCCGCGTTCTCCTTCACACAACTCTGACGGCAAACTGTTTGATCATATCGCGAACGGGAACGCGCCGGGTGCTGCTCCTTCTCCAGCCTCTAATGAATGCGCATGGCACAGAAGCTCTCGGACATGCAGTTCATATTCTTCTCCACCCTAGTCTGTCGACAGTCTGTGTCCCGAGTTCGGGGCTGCGATGTTCACGTCCAACCACATGCATATGTAGTACTCGCGCGACCGAACGTCCGAGTCTTGACCCACTGATGCATCTCCGACAGTCATAGCACTGTCCGTGGCACGCTCCGTGCATGAGCGACCGAGACCAAGGCCCCTCATGATCCTGGACCAGCCTGCGCGATGTTCAGGTAGGATGATTAATCAGGCCGCCGCGGCGGTCGATACGAAAGAGCCGCATGCCACGATACGCGAATTTGTGATGGTACGATCACCTGACCGGGTGGCCGCACGCGTTTCGCGGAATTCGAGCGCGAGCGACGCGCTACACGCATCACCTTGGTTTCAGACAACCTCGATCTGGCGGCCTCTCTGAGCTGGCACTAGTCTCTCTCTCTCAGGCTGTACGGCTGCCCGCCCGCGCTGTTTAGTGCGGGTTATCCCATCTCTCACCTCACCATGCAGACTGGGCAGGCCCTGCCTCTCGCCCCTAGAATCCCGTCTCTGCGACCGTTCCCGCTCGAGATCTTCCTCCTCATCAAGCGTGACATTGCCCCGCTCGACATACGCACGCACGTTTGCTTCTACAGCACGCATCCTCACATAGCCGGACTATACGACTCGGAGCAGGAGGCTGTTGCGTTCTGGCGGCGCCTGTGCTGGTACAATGGCATTGGCGCATTAGGGGAGGATAACCTGAGGGACCCTCATTGCTGGCGCAAGATTGCCATAGAGGCCGTGGAGGAGGATGGATTCTGCCAGCATCCACGGTGCGGGGAGGCGTTGCTCGCTTATAATCGTGAGTTTAGTCAATCATCCGTCCCCAACGTCTCTACACAATGTTACGGTTTGTGCACAGGTCGGCGCATGGCACGGGCAGCGGAATGCATCAGGCCGCTGACCGTCTTCTCCAATTGGAACGACGAGTTCTACGACGGCACAGACTCGGACTCTGACGATGAGAACAACGACACCGGCATGGATGTCGACGGTGAGGATGACCCCGATGGCACAGATGACGACGAAGACGACGAACCCCCACGCCTTTTCGCGCATCGCAATCTGCTGCACCTCGCCTTCCGCACAGAAGGGTACCACGACGTGCTCGAGGATGCGCAAGTCAAAGCGGACACAGAAGGTGGAAATGGATACGGCGGAAGTCTCTTCCTGCAGGACCACCTGCTCATGCAGCGGAGCTTCGCCACCGACATTCCAGTGAACAGGTTCTGCCTTGGTCCGCTGGGCCTACATGATTTCACTCAAGAGAAAAGCAAGCGGCGGACCGGGGTGACCGTGCTTGACGTCGTAACCACCATATGCCACGAGTGCGTGCGCCGGGCTGCTACTAGGCGCGGTTGTACTGTCATGAGCGTGCTGATTCTTTTTGTCCTTCAGCCTCGACATCCCCCTGACCAGAGGGGAGCAGAAGGAGCTCGTGAACATGCTGGATCGCGGCTTCTCTGGGGTCCTGACGGCAAACGACGTGTATGGCCGCCGGTTCCATACCTTGCGTGCTGTGCTTGCGGAATGGTATGCGGCGTGTCTCTGTGTGCGTTGTATATTCCCTCGCTGATCTCGGACTTGAACCAGCCATATACGCGAATTCCATTTCGACGGAACTCTCATCAATGGCGCTCCTCTCTTCCTTCCCACCATCGCCGAGAACTAGGTGCCAGCGTTTCTTCCGGTGGTGTTGCTCATGCTGCCCGTTTGCCCACGACGAGACCTCCCTCACAGTACTGTGTTTCCGTCGAAGGCTATCGAGGATCGCCAGGACGTCCTTGAGACGTCCTGCTGTGTGTAGCTTGGATCTGCCTCCGAGTTCGACCGGTGCTACGGAAGGCCAATGAGGCTGGGTGTCTATAGTAATCCTATCTTATGCTAATCAAGTTGTCCCGCACCCTCAGGCTGCAGCGTACGCCTCCATTTCGCGGCGTGGCGAACTTCGTGACCACTCGGTTGCAACACCGGGGTAAACACACGACTGCATACCATAATCCCGAACGCCTCCCTCCTCCTGCCCCCGGCAACGCCGCTCCAGACAGCGAAGGCGTAGTCAGACCGAGCCCTTGAGAGAAGGTAGGCGGCGTTATCCCACGATGCAGCAGTGGCGTGCGGCGCCGGGCTATGAGGATAGCTTCAACCCTGCCGCTTTGGGCGGTCTTGACATTCCCTCGTCCGTGTTGTCTGACGTCGGGCATTCTGGACGGTCGCCAAGCTTTCGAGTTGCGCCGAACCGTGTCGCATGCCTATGTGGCGCCTTGGCTATTGAACTCGTTTAAAAGCTACGCAGAGACAGTCCATGGACGACCAGACGAGCAACGCACTACCCACTGAGCAACTCACCCAAACGTACGTCAGTCATTATACCCAATGGGCCCCAGTACTCCTATGCTGACGAGCGTACAGCCCAGTATGTCCGACGGCAACCTCAAAGTCACTTGGACCGCCAAGGCGGATGAGCAGGTCGCTCAGTTGAAACCGGAGGATTTCAGCGGCCAGGACCCTCGCAAGTGGGCGGAGGATATGGTCAAGCAGTTCCAGCAGGAGCAGCCGGAGCTCGAGTACGCGACCAAGGCCACAATCAGGTCAGTTGACGGACGTCTTGGCACGCGCCGCGCCGGTGTCAGGCTCACGAGGAAATTACTGTTGTTGCAGAAAGGTCGCGCATACTGGAGGGACCGATCCCAACGAGCCGGAGCACTTCACGGTCAGCTTCAAGGAGGGCAACAAGAACCTGGACTCACCTCACTCGGGTGCTTGGCACATCTACACTAGCCGCTGAGGGCGCCGTGCAGTAGTATATTTGACGTTGTGCGAAGTTGGCGTTGAAGTTTGTCGCTATAATACGACCACCTGACCAGGTGCCTGCGCGCGTCTCCGTGGGATACGGACTCAATACGCGCCTGCCCGGAGTCCTTGCCTTGGCCTCGGACCATGATCTACCGCTCCTCATACTGAGCTCTCTCTACGCTTGCATACCTGCGGTGCCGACTGCGGGCTACCCGTTTTCTCACACCAACCATGTCAACTGAGCAATGTTTCCCTCTGAGCGACGAGATTCCGCTTCAACCCTCGCTCCCGTTTAATATCCTCTTACTGATCAAACAGAGTATTCCCCTTGACGATATACGCACTCATATCTGCTTCTACCGGACGCATCTCCGGATCGCCGCTATGTACGACTCGGAAAACGACGCCGACGTCTTCTGGCGGCGTGTATGTTGGCATAGCGGCGTTAGCGCGGTAGGAAAGGATAATCTCGAAGACGAACGCTGCTGGCGTAACATCGCCCTAGAGGTCATCAAGAAGGATGGGTTCTGCCAGCATCCACAGTGCGGAGAGGCGCTTCTAGAGTATAACCGTGAGTACGACTGGTGGATTATTGGACTGTTCTCCGCAACATATTGATCCCTACACAGGTCAACGCATGGCGCAAGCAGAGGAGCGGCTCGAGCCACTCGCCATCTTCTCCGATTGGAGAGACGAGGCTCATGATGGCTCGGCTTCCGACTCGGACTCGGATTCGAATGCGGGCGACAATGACAATCTGGGCGACGTCGACACGCGCACCGCAAATCAGGACGGCGAAGATAGCGAAGAATACGAACCTCCCGAGCTCGAAATCCACCGCGTCCTTCTTCGCCTCGCATTCCGCTCCAAGCCGTCCGGATGGTACTACGGCGTATGCGACGACGCTCAGCTCGGCGCGCAGACAGACGAAGAGCGCGCGTACGCCGGAAGTGTATTACTGCGCGACCACCCGCTCGTGCAGCGAAGCTTCGCGACGGACCTTCCCGTGAACAGGTTCTGCCTCGGCAATCTGGGCAAGCAGGCATTCAGCAGGGAAAGGATCAAGCGGCGGAATGGGGTCACTGTAATTGACGTCGCGGCCTCGATTTACCTCGAGTACGTTCGAGGTGCCAACAGTTGCACGTACCATGCTGATCCGGTTCAAATCTCAGCCTCGAGGTTCGTCTCTCCAGGCGCGATCGGGAGGAGCTTCTAGACGTCATCAGCTACGGCTTTTTCCCCAGTCGCGTCAATGAGGACGACGATCAAATGCGGACTTTTCGCAGTGTGCTCGCCGACTCGTACGTACAATATATCGCAGTCGTGCTTCTCGTAGTGCGCCCTGACTGATTGCGAACCGGCATTAGCCACTTCGGCGATTTCTACTACACGGGGGACCTCCGCGATGGTGCGCCTGTCTTCGTTCCCTCCATCGAAGAGAACTAGATCAGTCAACGCCAAGTGTGTTGCCGTTTACCAACTCGCTCACCGTTAAACAAAATCAGTCGCCCCTACTAGATCAGTGCATACAACCACTCTCAAGGCTCACAGTTCCTAAGTCCGCGGGCATTAATGTGTCCTGCATCGCCTACAACTGTCTTTGCGCTCGTGTTCTGGTGCCAGCCCCTCGTCGCGCGCACCCGCCACACGTCCGCGCGGAAATGCAACCTGGCGCAACGCCAGTGTTCGACGAGGCCTGACAACCGTGTACTGCTTTTTTGGCCCTTGAACGAGTCGCAGAATTCGCCTCTGCGAATGGCAGCGAAGAGGTGCAGGGCATGTCGGCGTGGCAGCCAGTCAACGTGAACTGCGCTATCCGCAAAGTCACTGGCTGCCGCGCTGACAGTAGTACTCGTTTCGCTGCGTACTCTGATTCGGAGAGTCAGGCGTACGCACCGTAGATGACGGCTCATCCAGACCTTTGAGCCTCGTTACATATGCAAAGGCTCTCCAAATATGAATCGCGCAAGGTGGTGTAGCGCACTGCGGACTGCGTCGCGGCGGCGGACTGGCAGTGGAGACACGCGAGCCTGCGATGATACGGTCACCTGACCAGCTGTTTGCACGCGTCTCGCAAAATTCCTGCGGCCTCTTGCTTTGCCTTCGGACCACAACCTGCTGCTACTGGCTACACTAGTGCTCGTATCCCTTCTTATTGACGGCACCTTGGATTACGGGCTCGCTCTGCCACTATGTTAACCGAACCGCCGCTTCCCTTGGTCCCCAAAACGCCTCTCCAGCCTCAGCTCCCGCTTGAGATCTTCCTGCTCATCAGGCACAGCATTCCCCTCGGCGACATTCGCACGCACGTCTGTTTCTACCGTGCGCATCACCAGATCGCCGCGATATATGATACGGAGCAGAACGCCGACAAGTTCTGGCGACGCGTATGCTGGCACAGCGGCATCGGCGCGATCGGAGTGGATGTCCTCAAGGCCCCTCATTGCTGGCGCAACATTGCTCTGGAAGTCATCGAAAAGGACGGCTTCTGCCAGCATCCTCAATGTGGGGAGGCCCTACTCGACTATAACCGTGAGCCCGACTGGCTACTTACTGCCAAAACATTCCACTCCTGACCAACATTCGGCTACAGGTGGACGCATGGTGCATGCAGAGGACCGCCTCAAGCCACTCACTGTCTTCTCTGACTGAATAGACGAAGATTACGACGGCTGGGACTCCGATTCGGACTTCGACTCAGACTCGGACACCGAGTCGGATCCGGATGTTAGCGACAACGATACGGACGTCGACATGGACGCTGGCGGTGAGAACGACCAGGAAGATGAGGACTACGACCCCCCGGACCTTGCTTTCCATCGTGTTCTGCTCCATCTGGCCTTCCGTACCCAAAGGTCGGACTGGTACTACGGCGTCCGCGAGGATGCTCAGCTTTCTCAGCGGACGGACGAAGAGCGCGCGTACGCCGGAAGTGTTTTCCTGCGCGACCACCCGCTCGTGCAGCGGAGCTTCGCGACGGACCTCCCTGTGAACAGGTTCTGCCTTGGAAGCCTAGGCAGGCAGGCATTCAGCAGAGAAAGGATCAAGCGGCAGACCGGGGTGACCGTTCTTGACGTCGTGACCTCGATATACCTTGAGTGCCTATACAGCTCCAGCAATTTTTTGCGCCACACTAATCCATCCTCACTTCTAGTCTAGACGTTCGTCTCTGCGACCGCGATCGGTATGAACTCCTAGATATTCTGAGCTGCGCCTATCCTACCGGGAACCTGGTCAACGACAACGACGCATTTCGCCGGTTTCGCACGTTACGCGATGTGCTTGCCGAGTGGTACGTACATGAATTGCACACATACTTCTCCTCAAGCTGTCTTGCTAATTGAAACCACGCATTAGCCATATCAGCCATTTCTACTACGATGGGGACCTCCGCGACGGCGCTCCTATCTTCATCCCCACCATCCAGGACAATAGCGCCCCTGTTCGCCGGTCCAAGAGGCGTAACCGTTGACAGCCCAGCTTAGAAACGCTATCGCCTGCAGCTAGTTGTTCATACACACACAAGAAATCCCTGGCGATGCTTTCATCACGTGTATACTACGTCGGACAATGGAGGTGAACGGTGTACAGTGTTATTGCTCGCCCTTTACTTGTGGTTGGCATGAACATGGCCGACTTCGAGCTCGTACGTGCCGGGTCTACATCAAAGTAACACACGATAACATCCGCCTGAATGCGTGTCACGAGACGTTTCACGCATTGGCGACACGAAGGTGTTGGTCGCTCTCCTAGACCGTGGATATGGCCAGAGGCGTTCTTTTTCGTCCGTCGCCTCGGAAGTCGCCCCAACTGCCCGCAGCAGATCGTGAGCGCGATCCGTCGTTCAGTCCCGGCCTGCGGTCCGCCGTCGACTGTGCGAAGATGCGAACCGGGCCTGACATGACGGGGAGAGGCACAGTGATCTAAAATAGTGACACGAACGCATGCCCGTTCTATGAGTACTTGGGACAGCGTGCAGAACAACGTCACTCACCTGCGGTAGCGGGGAGCTGAGCTCAGTAGGTGTTCGCCACTGCAGCTGTGCGCCGACCGTCTCGAGTTCGGACCCCTCGAACATGCGAGAGTTCAGGGATGAGCGCGAGTTTAGCCTAGCATCGATTGATGTGCATGGTTAGTGTTCTCTTGATATACCTCCACGCCGAGGGCGGAACTCACACCACCAAGACCGCGTTGGCATAGACTAATGGTGTCGACAGTGAGTAATGGGATGTGCATTACGGTGGTGCAACTCACGCTTGTTGCTGATGAAGCTCACCGACGCCCACGTCAGATTATAAGGTTTCGCGATTGCCTGAGGACAAGCCGACGTTTAAAATGTTCGGACATGGTGAGGAGCGATGGAGAATATTGCTTACCAGTATGAATACAATGATTCCAACAACGCAAGTGACCAGACCTGCAATGCCATCAGCGATCCGTAACGACAGGGGCTGTGGGCTTCGAGCCTCGACGCCTAGGGGCGTACCTGTGTTCAGCGTATAGAGAACCAGAACCCCGACCATATCGTCCGTCCTGGAAGATGAATTGAGCTCTGGATACGGGTCGATTCATCGTGAACATGCGCTTACCTTTTGAATCCGGTGCGACTGCGAAGCAATAGATAGATGAGCTTGCCCGTTAGCAGGATGTCGACGACGACGGTACATCCGAAGGAGGCGGAGATCAACCACTGCGATGTTCGAGTGATAAGAGCGCACGGCCAAGGGCGTAGCTGGAGCTTGGGTCCTTACGCTATATTGTTCTACGGTCGCAACCCATGGCGAGCCAAATCTGTTGGGGGATGCGACGGTCAGCGTCCTCGAACGAACTGGTTATGAGCGTGCTTACACTTTCACAGTAGCCGCTAACGACGAGGTCTGTCAGTCAAAGCGGAGTCAAGCCGGGCGGCCGCGTACCTATGCAAAAAGCTGAGAAGTCGCGCCGTTAGCGCTATGATGCTCGATGATTTGCCGGAGGGGCCTGGAAATGTGCGAGTACGTACCCATTTTCCCAGTGATGAAGACGGTCTGCAACGTATCGCAAATCGCATGAGTGAGCGGAGGCGGTAGAGCGAGCTGATGGGAGTAAATATTCCGGTACTCACCGCCAGGGCGATGTATCGTAGGCGTAGCGAGCCGACTTCCACGACCATTAGTATGAGACGCAGTTATGTGGCCGAGAGCGTCGCGCTCACAGAGGTACACGCGACGTGCATAGAAGCTAAAGGTTGAGAAGTCTGTGATCAGCTTGTGACGGAACGTGCGAGGCTAGAAGTACGCACATTTGACAGAGGACGGTTGTCACTCCCTGTTGAGACATTTGAGTCTCGGAGATCCAGTACGGGTCATGTACGCACAGTGATAGGTATCGTCAGCTGTTCAGCACAGACGATGAGCACATGTAGGGGTACCCCGAAGACATAACGCCGCACCTTGGCTGTGCTGTACAACGTCCGCCGGAGTCAATCACGCATGTGCGAGTACGGAAGGCGTGTGCAGCAGGCTTACGGGTGAAAGCGAAGCAAGGCGGTCGGATTCAAGTAGTCGGTGACCATGTAGAAGTAGCTAGAGGGTAACAGTCATAGGTATCAGTAACGAATGTAGAACTTGCCATGCAACAGCTCACCAGGAGTCTAGAGTGCAGAACGTATGAAATGTTTCCAATATGCTGCATCGACAGTGAGTAGTTCCCCTCGTAGAGCGGCGGCGGCATCGTACAAGAGAGCCGGAACCTTACGACCGGGCCGGATCGTCAGCAAACCCTACTATTGAGCCGCCGAACGGGATACTCACGAGGATTCGGACAAAAATATGGTCCTTAGGGTATAACCTGTAGTACCGGAATGTCTGGCATAACGTTATGCCATACAATCTGCCAAGTCACCTCTGTCAGCGAGGAGACAAGTCGTGAGCCGGACGACACTCACATCGCAGCGATCATGCTCCCGATGAGAAGAGAGCCCAGGGTATTGTCGATCACGGAGATCGGTGGTAGTGCTGGGGCGGCGGCGGACATAGCTGTACGACTGGCAGGGTAGTTGGATCCAGAAGGGAGATCGGATCTGGTACGGCGTGCCAGGGCTGTACGACGTTTCCTACTTATACATCGTAGTGGGAGTGTTGCCCCTCATGACAACCCCCTACCACGGGCGGAAGTGACCGTCGGGGAGGCGAGCGCTGCGGGATGAATGGTATCGAAAGTCAATATAGGAAGCGCCGGGGTATGAAACGACAAAGTTCGACGCACCGAACAGCTTGACGCGGAATTCAAGTAGACACCGCGATGCCTAAATGCGAGAGGCGGTGAGTAGATGATCCACGACAAGACGCGAACGCAAGGATCACAACAACTAGTTGTCCTCTCCTATTGGCAGTAGAGCCGGAGGCAGACGAGTTGCGGAGCAGTGCATGCCAATCGGCCCCGGTGATAGCTCGAGCTCGGGTTCAGATCTCAGAGCCCGAACTACCTTGCGTCCAATGCGGCGCCACACCACGCTCTCCCTCAGCGAACGGGTGTCGCCCAAGGTTCGACACTGATGACGGCTCGCGCTTCTATCCAGATACCCCGTCTGAGAACGTTTTGCGCCGAAAAGCTGGTCAGTGGCAGCCCTCACCATCTCTCCGCGCTCTTACGCCTACGCCGCTCCAATGCATATGCCGACGGAAGCCCGCTACAAACAAAAGACTGGCCCCGTCAACGCAGGAAAACATCGCGAAGTGGGTTCGGAGAATCGGGGTGGACCAGTGTGCAAGAGGGAGGCCCGGACGTGGAAATGCGCTCTGGGGAGGTCATGCGAGCAGGAGAAATTAGAGGTACCGAGTACACGGCCCATGAAACCGGAAGGTATGAACACGAAGAGCATCGTATAGTGAACCTAGTGGATGCTCATAGGCTTAGAACAACGCACAGGAGGATGAGAACACTTGGTCAGCGTATGTAAATATTCGAGTCGATGTTGCACTGACTCTCGGGTTTGAGGAGGCAGCAGACGTCTATCCCATGCGTCAACACCGCGGCACATTGAAGTAGCCAAACCTAACTAGCGCCGGCGCTACGCGCGCAAAGCTAATTTTCGACGCCTGTTTCGTGTACGCCACCGCCGCGTTCCACCTGTCCATACATCATCAGCACTACTCCTCTCTACGGCACGTTCTCCCCGAGTAATGGAAAAGCGCACGCACCTTGTTTGACGCCGCAAGGTCAGATACGCAGCCTGCATCCCGCCATCGCGCGCACGTCGGCGCCGCCGCCATCATAGACGCGGTGGGACGCACGCCAAAAGACATCAGCGAGAGCAGATGTCCGTCACAGACGCGCGCCCCGAGGCCCGATGTTGAGAGCTCGTGCAGGATTACCCTACCGAAGTCCGTCGTCCGAACAGAGGAAGAGGTGGTGGGGAGGGGCGGGAGAGTACCCAGCGATGACGAGCTTGGTTATGCTGAAGTTGCCCTGAGGCGGTAGACGACGACCTATTCAGCGACAGTCATGTGGGTACGTCCGACACGACTTGGTTTGAGCTCCTTGTGGTGAAAACAAGGCAGCCGATAACCGCCTGTGCAGCGAGTGCCAGGCTTGCTGAAAAGAGCGCTGCATCGTCCAGAAACATGTTCGGATCCGCCACCGCCGTACAGATGGCTCGTCCATACTACAGACAAAGGTGCCGTAGCACCGCGTGAATAGCCTGAAGATTCGGGTGAGGAGCATGACAGGATTTGCACCCAGACTCGTCCTACTGCGTCGTTGTTATGACGAGGAACTCAGGAAGCGACTGCGAAGCCCAGGATAGATGCCTAAGAGTCTAGACTTCCATAGTTCAGTAGTCCCTTGGCCCCGACCTGCGGACGAGGAAATTGCGATGAGCACGGAGCGCACAGCGGGGGAGAAGAAGGCCAACGTCTTGGTTTGGGACTCGAGAACGAGGTCGCCGAGCAGAAGACGCGTAACGTCCAAGACGGAACGCTTGCGGATAATGGGGGTAAATGTATCAACACGGGCGGCATACAAGACCAAGCAGGGGCGCATGAAGCGGGCGAACGTACCTGGGAAACTTGCGAGATCCAGAGCCTTATGCCGGCAGTAACGCAGAGCTCTAGCTGCCTCTGGAGTGCCTAGGATCTTACGCGGCTGGACATGGGGGAAAACGTCGCAGCCCCGAGAATACTGAACGTTAGAAGCGCGAGGTAGCGCGTGCCGAAGAAGAGCCAGGTCGCGCCGGTTTTCCGGCGTCTCCAGAAGAGCTCAACCTCTTGATCGAACGTGATCGCGTACTCGTATACGAGCAGCGCTGAGGGAGAGTACGCTTAGCGCAATGTTGCCGCGAGATTGAGACGGTGGGGCTTACCTACTACCCCTATCTGAGAGCGAACTACGACGACCTTGGTGCGGGGAAAGAGTGTCAGTCCACGGTACCGTCTGAGGTGTGACGACAGGACTCACAAAGGAGACAGTATCGAAACGATACCAGGATCTGCTGCGGCAGCGGACATAGTTACAGAGAGCGCGGGGCGGTAGGCGTCGAAAGAGTGATGGTACCAGAGAAACCGTCACATTTATACTGAAGATCGGGCGTGCGTCCGCAGATCCTCTGCTGCCCGCGTTCAGCACCAAGGTTTGCGCTGAGAGGAGACCTCAGATTCCGGATACATCTATGACAGATAACGGGCCGTGCGATCCCGCAGCTCGTACACTGGTTTGGTGCCACAGAAACACCGGCATAACAAAGCAGCGAGTTGTACGCGCGTTGAGCATCGAGATGCCCCTGCCTGTGGAAGCAGTATGGCGGTGTTGCGCGTGCTCAGGTTGGGAAAAGGCGAGAACGAGCTAGAGTAGCGATCACCTGCGAAGAAACTATCAGTACGTTGTCGTTACTTTGTGGGTCCAAGTGGGAGTCTACTCACACCGTGCTTACCCTGCATACATGAGGTCCTGTCAGCTGGACATGAGTCGGATCTCCCTGAGTCCCAAGGTCGAGTGGCAAACTCGGGCGCGACACGATCCCAGATCGACAGACGATGGCTCCAGTACGTCGAGCGCAACGCGACGAGGCGTGTGTATTGCAGAGTATCTCGTGTCGATGGTGGTGGTGAGAGAAAGAAAGCAACAGCCGCCGCGCCGCGGCCGCGGTGCGCTAGTTGTGGCGCCCGGCGCCTAAGCGGCCGAACCCCATACCCCAGGTTGCCCGCGTGGTCGTCGTTTGCGCCCGCGCACTCCCGCCATCGCCACACATCATACAGTCAAGGCATACTTTGCAAGCTCAGTTTCATTGTCGCTCTTCACTGTAGTTTTACTCGCTCAGCCGGTTCTGCGTGAGGTGGTGTCGCGGCAACCAGCCGGGGACCGTCCACTCCTTGCCCTCGATGTCCGCCACGATCATCTGCGCGACCGCCTCGGCACTGTAGAAAGATGCTCAGGTACTGGGCTTCGAGTTAATGGTATGCTACAAGCTGCTTACCATGAGAATGCGCGGGGCATGCCGTGTCCGGTGTACCCGGCAGAGATGTACTGGCCCTTGTGAGCGTCGGGGTTCGCAGGGTCGATGACGGGCCCAACCTGCATTCAAGTTTCCGAGGTTAGAATGATGTGACACACAGCAGAGGGGTATTACACACGAATGGGTCCCCGGTCTTCGTGTACCCCATGATGCCACTCTGTGCGCGAACTCGTGAGCTGGTACACTTCCGTAGGCGCATTCAGACCCACCCATTCCATCTCTGGCTCCTTCCCGGCTTCGTACTTTCCCGGGAACACCGCAGGCAAGAACTTCCTCAGCGCATCCCCGATCTTTGGGTTCACCTTAGAGTCGTCCGCAACATACAGCTCGAATTTCGGCTTCGATGCCTCGCGTCCGCCGCCGATGACCACGAGCGGGTTCGTCTCACCCGCCGCGAGCGGACGCGGGAACCAGTACTCGAAGGCCTCGTTCCCGGTGAACGCGCTGCGCGTGAGGTTGTCGAGCGAGACGCCCGCGCGCGTCGCAATGATCTGCCCGCGCGTCGGCACGATCCCCGCAGGCCCGTGCAGGTGCGTGAGGAGGTGCGAGGCGTATCCGTTCGTGGCGTGGAGGACGTAGGAGGCGGATATGGGCCCGCGCGGGGTGGTGAGGTTCCAGCGCCGGGAGGAGGCGGCGGACGAGGGGATCGGGGAGAGTGCGGTGACGGGCGTGTTAGTGTGGAGGGAGAGCGAGGATGAGGAGTTGGAGGCGGTTTCGAGCGCGGAGGTGTAGAGGTGGGTTACGAGCTTGAGTGGCCAGATGTTGTATCCTGGCGTGCGGACACTCGGGTATGACGCTCCGTACTCCTACAAGTGGGACCGCATCAGCATATAGCTGACTAGTCAGGGTGGACGCTCACTTCTTCGACCTGCTCCTTGGTCAGGAATTCGACATCGGTAAGGTCGATGCCGGCCTTCTTCGCGGTTTCGTAATCCAGGTTGGCCTCGACAACCTCTGGCCCAGTAAACAGTAGATTGTTGCGCCCGCCGGCAACGAGATCGACCGCGTCTTCCTTGCCTGCCTCCTTGACGATCTTCACGATCTCGGAGACGGTGCGCCTCTCGAGAGCAATGGCGCGCTTCGCGTCGTCAACACCGAAGAGTGTCGAGTATGCGGCGAACTCCTGGAATGCGTTGGCGGCGAGATGTCCGCCGTTCCTGCCTGTGTGGTATCAGTATTCTGCTGGCGGTTCATTTGTCCTACGGGCATACCAGTTGCGCCGGAGCCTGATGTAGCATGTCAAGAAATTGTCAGCCAGCATAGGCGATATGGTAGCTCAAATTCACCCACAGAAATCACGCGCTTCGAGTACAACGACCTTAATGGGCTTCGAGGCGTCACCCTTCTCAGCGAGGAGTCGCGAGATGTGGTACGCCGCGGAAACACCAGTGATGCCGGACCCGATGATAGCAATGTCAGCATCAGCGGTAAGCGGGCCTTCGCTGCCCTCTTTCGCGAGAGGGTTTGCGCCTGGAGTGTCGATCCAGAGGGATTTGGTCGAGTTGAGGACCGGTAGGGGCGCGGGCTTGCTCGAGTCGACGGGAATCTGAAGAGCGACCTGCTGTTCGGCGAGGACGTTCAGGAACACGGGTAGGACGGCCATGGCGGATATCCAAAACAGCAGGCTCGGAAGTTTTGCAAAGAGCTGCATACGAATTCCTCTGGAGGCGTAGTGCGTTATATCGAAATCGGCGCACGCGGGGCGATGAGCGCAGGATGAGTCGACCTAAGCGGCTGTAATTGTCATTGAGCATACAGTCAGCTGAGCATGCTCCTTCAAGCGCATGGAGAATTTCGCCGCACCTATGCGCAACTCAGCACTATGGTCGCGGTCGTGGAGGAAGGCAGGAGGTTGGGCCCGCCTCCGCAAGATATACTAGGACCGATATACTCCGGGCCGGGAGGCCGGAGTGCGGGGGACCTACAAGATTGGGGCGCGCAGCGTCGACCCAACCTCTCGCCTTGCCTTCAGCCGTGACTCGAGTCA
Source organism: Trametes villosa (assembly GCA_002964805.2). Lineage (NCBI taxonomy): Eukaryota > Fungi > Basidiomycota > Agaricomycetes > Polyporales > Polyporaceae > Trametes > Trametes villosa. The sequence goes on along the minus strand of PUDQ02000016.1, from coordinate 877,543 downwards.
GCATTTGATTCGGCGGTGTCGCTTGGTCATCGATCGTCCCACACAGGCCTGCCTGATATCAAACGGGGGCTACCGACGCGTATAGAAATGGTACTTAGGTGCACGAGCTCCGCTGCTGCGATCGTTGCAGTAGCGGCCCCAGGTTCGAGATCACGCAGTCATGGCTGACTACTCCAACGTTTCCCCCGACCAGCTCAAGGATGTTCTCCTTATCGGCTACGGCGCAGCCGGCGCAGGATGTGCGTAGTGCTGAGCCTTATAGCGAACCGCAGCTGAATTGCGTCATCTTAGATGCCTTCTTGCTCAAGCGCAGCGGCCGCACCCGGCTCACCGTAGTTGCAAGGAGCAACTACGTACGACGCCGTTAACAGTCAGTGCTATTTCACGCCCTCAGAAGACAGTCTCTTACGATGCTGTGACTCCCAGCTCACGGTTTGGACCTGAAGAGCAAGACTATCGGCGACCACTTGGGCTGGCGCCCCGACCGACGTACGTCTCGGGCCTCCAACCACTCGCATATCTCGTACTAATACCCCAATTTAGTCTTTCCCTCAGTCGAGAAAGCCCTCGACAGGCCATACGACTACGTCGTGCTCGCCACCAAGGCGATCCCCGAGCTCGAGCGCACGCCCGCGCTCCTCCGCCCGCTCCTCTCCCCGCCCTGCGCCGACGCCCACCCGCAGCCGACCTACGTCCTCCTCCAGAACGGCCTGAACGTCGAGGTCGACCTCTACGAGGCCCTGCGCGCGCTCCGCCCCGAGCCGGAGGAGGCACCGCGCATCATCAGTGCTGCGGTGTGGATCGGCGCGAACTCCGCGGGCAAGAACGTCGTCGAATTCTCCGCCGTCGAGCATGGCAGCTTCGTACGTCCCCCTCCCCCACCCCTTTTATCATCCCAAACATCGAATGCTGATGCTCTTCGGGATGTAGGACCGCATCTCGCTGGGGACGTACCGCCCGTCGACGACGGACCTGACGGACACGCCCGCGCAGGCGGCCGCGCTCGCCGAGTTCACCGCGATCCTCGCGGCCGGCGGGTCGAGCGCGACGGCGAAGGGTATCGATCACAGGAATCGGTGACGAACAGCGAACTTGCAATGGGCCCGCTCACCAGGAGTCTAGAGTGCAGAAGGTATGAATAGTTTCCAAGAGGCTGCATCAAGTGTGAGTGCTTCCCCTTGTAGAACGGCGACGGCATCTTACAAGAGTGCCGGGACCTTACGTCCAGGCCGGATCGTCAACAAACCAGACTATTGAGCCGCCGAGTGGGATACTCACGAGGCTTCGGACAAAAACGTGGTCTTTGGGGTATAACCTGTAGTACCGGAATGTCTGGCATAGCGTTATACCATACAATCTGCCAAGTCATCTCTGTTAGTGAGGAAACGAGTAGTAAGACTGGCTATACTCACAACGCGGCGATCATGCTCCCAATAAGCAGAGAGCCCAAGGTATTACCAATCACGGAGATCGGTGGTAGTGCTGGGGCGGCGGCGGACATAGCTGTACGACTGGCAGGGTAGTTGGATCCAGAGGGGAGATTGAATCGGGTACGGCATGCCAGGGCTGTACGACCTTTCCTACTTAAAGTTATACACCGTATTAGTGGGACTGTTGCCCCTCATGACAACCCCTTACCCCGGGCGGAAGTGACCGTCGGGCAGGTGAGCGCTGCGGGATGAATGGTATCGAAAGTCAATATGGGAAGCGCCGAGGTATGAAACGACGATGTTCGACGCACCTAACAGTTTGACGCGGAGCTCAGGTAGACACCGTGATGCCTAAACGCGAGAAGCAGTGAGTAGATGATCCACGGCAAGACGCGAACGCAAGGATCACAACAGCCAGTTGTCCTCCCCTATCAGTGAAGCCGGAGGCGGACAAGTTGCGGAGCGGTGCATGTCATTTGGCCCCGGTGATAGCTCGAACTCGGGCTCAGATCTCAGAGTCCGAACTAACTTCCTCCAACGTCGGGTGCCACACCACCCTCTCCCTTGGCAAAGGGTGTGGGCCAAGGTCCGACGCTAACGCCGGCTTCCGCTTCTATCCAGGTATTCTGACCGAGCCCGCTTCATGCTGAAGAGCAGGCCACTATTCTTCAACTACCAGCGCGCACGCGAGACAGGTTTGAATACGAAGCGCACGCTGTGGTGAGCGCAATCGAGGCTGACTGGCCTGGAATAACGCACCTTCTCGGGAGATCACAGGCGGTCAGCGTATGTAAACATAGCGACACAAGGAACGAGAAGATAGCCAAACCTGACTGGCACCGGCGCTACGCACACAAAAGCTTATTTCCTGAGCCTGTTTGTGTACGCCACCGCTGCGCCCCCGGACCAGCGACCTGTCCATACACCATCAGTACTACTCCTCTCCACGGCACGTTCTCCCCGAGTAATGGAAAAACGTACACACCTTACTCCACGCCATAAGGCTAAGCACGCGGCCTTCATCCCGCCATCTGGAGCACGCCGCCAACGCACGGTGGGATCCGACGCACGCCAAAAGGCGTCAGCGAGCGCCGACGCGCGCCCCGAGGCTGGAGTCGGACGTTGCAAGCCCGTACTTATAGGAGAGATGATGAGGGGCGGGAGAGTACTCAACGATGAGGAGCTTGGTCGTACCGAAGCCTGACCTGAGGCAGTTGACATCGACCGACTCAGCGGCCGTCATGTTTCAGCTTGCGCTCCTTGCAGCGAAAATACGGCAGCGATCGATACCCACCCTGCATTAGCTTGCTGAAAGGAGGAGCGCCACATGTTTGTTTCCACCGCCGTCGTAGAGGTGGCTCGTCTATACGGCAGACAATGGTACCGTAGTACCGCGCGCAAGCCTAAAGGTTTGGAGGTGGGACATTTGGGGACCTTCCCCTTCGACCTGGTGTGGTACTGCGTTGTCATTACTATGGCGAGGAACGGATGAAGCGACTGCGTAGTCCTGGATGCCCAGGATAGATGCTGAAGAGTCTAGACTTCGACGGTGCAGTAATGCCTCGGTCCCGACCCGCGGATAAGATAGGTGCGACGAGCACGGAGCGCACAGCGGGGAAAGGTCGCGCTCGTGGGGAGAAGAAGGCCAACATATTGGTTTGGGACTCGAGAACAAGGTCGCCAAGCAGAGAACGCGCAACGTTCAAGACGGAATGCTCGCGGACACTGGTGGCAAATGCATCAACACGGGCGGCATACGACACCAAGCAGGGGTGTATGAGACGGACGAACGTACCTGGGAAACTGGTTAGACCCAGAGCTTGATGCTGGCATAGAAGCTGGGCTCTGGCTGCCTCTAGACTGCCCAGACGCGTGAGAGTAACGCTGGAGGAACACTTCCAGGGAAACAAGGTTGAAGTTGCCATCGAGCACAGCACAAACCTGAGTGTCTTCTCCGTAGTGCAGAATTCCAGCACCATCGCGGAGATAGTGCGCAGGGTCGCGATTTGAGCATGACGGCGCTGAGACGTCGAGCACAGCAAGCCTGGTAGGTCCTCGACACGCCCAGGAGGATCCTGGCTGTACGGCAGGGAGGGCGTGCACGAGGCTCGCCAGGTCGCGGTCTTGGAAGGTGATGCACGTTGCGGATGCACCTCACGGTCCACGGACAATCCGATGTTTGTTCATCGCCGGTGACGTCAGCGGGCCCACAGAGCAACATGCTGTGTGACAAGATCAAGAGTCTTTGTTGGCGAGCAAGGCAGCAGGCAAATAGTAGGCAAATCCGCACGACGAGCATCGCTGCAGATAACAGGTCTCGGAGCAGCTCGGAGTCGGAGGGCTCGCCCGGGGGACCTGAGAGGCTGAGACGTCGCCGCCGAGCGCAGAACAGTCAGACATCCCCGCCGCCCGCGCCGGGGCTCTGTTCGTTGCGCGGTGGATACGGGGACAACTGTCCCGCCAGAAGATTGTGCGCGGCGCGGTGGGAGCGTCGCAGTCGGGGGTCGAGCCACACCGCGACCGCACTGCAGTTTTGCGTGCAATCACGTGCGCCGCGCCGCTGCAGGCTGAGCCTCGGACGAAGTCCGACGCTTCGACTCCGAGGCGACCTATCCCGCGCGTCCACGGCCCACGACCAGCCCGAGATTCGAATCCTCTCTCCAATGTCTCCACGCCGCGCGGGGGCTTTGCTTCCTCAAATACCCGCACCGCCAGCCATGCGCCCCCATCCCCATCCACCCCCCTCGCGCTGCGCAACTTGAACCCACCACTACTGCCATGTCCGCCCTGAACGTCCTCCCGCCCGAGATCTGGCTGCTCGTCAAGGACGCGATCCCGCGCGCCGACATGCGCACGCACGTCTGCTTCTACCAGGCCGCGCCGAGCTTCGCCGCGCTGTATGACACGCTCGCGGACCCGGATGCGTTCTGGGAGGACGTGTGCACGCTGTGCGCGATCGGCAGGTTCCCTGGGGAGCACCCGGTGGTCCGCTCGTGGAAGGACATCGCGGTGGAGTGCGTCACTGTCGATGGGTTCTGCGAGGGCTCGTCGAAGCACCCGTGTGGCGAGGTGCTCCTGCAGCGGAATCGTGCGTCCCTTTGTCTTCGTGCTCGTTTGTTCAGAAGCTAATGTTTTGTAGGCGAGATGATGCGTGAAGCTGCGCTGCGCACCCACAAGGCGACCGCTGCCGGAAAGACTCCAGCCCTCGAAGCAAACAAACTATTGCGCCGCGATTTCTATGGAGACCTGGCACCTGAAGCAGACAAGAGACGTGCGCACCCTATCCTCTGTAGCCCGCCCCCCGAGACACTGACCAGTGGATGCCACAGTCCACCCCATATGCGCACGAAGCTACGCGACATTCCCCGGGGTGACGCACTGCGTCGCCGACGGCGACTGGGGTCGCGAGCTGCGGCACTCGCGGCTTCGCAGCGACTACGCGATCACCGTCCATGACGTCCTCCACGCCATCCAAGACGAGTGAGTGCCCGCATACATCGTTCTGAGTAGTGCGCAGCAGCTGAGCGTGGAAACTAGCATGGAGGAGCCGTTGCGCGTGGGCGAGCTTCTGGAGTACTTGGAGGATCACGAGCACTGCGCGCTGCACGCGCTCTCGTCGTCCCGTGGCGTGCGTGGGACCCTCGATCGCCTGCGCACACTCAGTGACATCCTGCAGACCTGGTACGTATCTCCGCGCGTCTCTCTGGGGTACAACGAATTCATATCTTCGCGTTCTGCCAGCTACGTCAAGGAGGTCAAAGTCACAGACAGCACTCAGCTGGAAAACGGGACGTACAACATCATGTTCTTCCTCAAGTAGATGCCTCGAGCATCCACCACCTCGTCGCGCTCCCCACCACATTGTCAATGCCTCCCCACTATCGCGTTATTCCTCTGAGCCGCGCTCACTTGCCTTGTTGTACCACTATGCCGAAAGGACGGCACCCGGGATTCTCCCTCCCTATAGATGTCTGCACACCTCTCAGCACTCCCCGCTTATTCTCGCATACTGCAACTGTATTCGATCGATTTCTCGTTCATGACCCCATAGTGCCAACCACGTTTTGTGCTGTACTCCTCTCAGCATGTCGAATTTCGTAGTGAGTAGGACACGGTCTTCAACGATGTGAGCTTATGCAGGCCTCCCAACATGTAGGCGTGGGGTGCAGAACGGTGCGTCCCGACGAATCCCCGCCCGCTGGGCATACAATGCTCACGCGACGGTCATCACAGGTCAGAGTGTCACCGTCGCACTCGCACGCCAGCCCTTACGCCCGCCTACGCCCGCCTATGATGCGCGCCATGCAGCGAGGTGTCGGATGAGTCGCCAGTAAGCCCCCACGATGACGGTAGGATCCGCCCAGGTGACTCTCAGCATTTCGATGTGTTTTCACTTACCGGAATATAGGGATACATGCTTCGTAACTTATCTTCCTTCAAGCTACCAGTGCCGAGCCACGCCGACGGGACACAAGGCCTTCTCCGCCAACAGTGTCCGAGATCGACGTTCGAGGAAGGCCAGTTTCCGTCTTCTGCGCCCCACGCCCGCACCAGGACGGTTAGATGCTCTGCTGTGGGAAGCACGGATTCAGGCAGGGTAGGATTGCACAGCCCTGTACCTCCAAGCTTGAGCTTGAGCTTAAGTATGATGTGTCGATGGTGCCCACGACGATCCTCGGTTCGCTCGCGTTTGTCAAGGGAGATCGACGCTGCCAGGCACCTGACGGTTTCCTAGGGCTTGGGCCACCTCTGCAGAGCTTCCGGCTTCCAGCATCCACAATACTGCCACCGTCCAGCTCGTCAGCCTCGCATTGAGTACTGCTAGCTGGAGCCATCCATAGGAGTGCGCTCACGAGTCGCAAATTGCGTGCGCTGGAAACGTAGCTATCGCACGCCCACGACAACCTCCGCGCTGCGGGTCACGCGAGCGGACGCAAGGCTCGTACACGTCGATCAAGGCCACGGTGCCTGCATCCCATGCGGTCATGAAGGTACGCCATCCACACAATATCGCCCAAGACTGCACTATTAGATGCTAATCCAAACCGACAGTGGCCGGAAAGCCCGCTGCGCGTCCGCGCTAGCTATCATTTACAGGCTTCTCTCAAGGCACGGATGCCTCCGCGAAGACTGCGCATGTGCTCTCTCCGGCATGTGAGGGTATATGACGTTCCGCTGTCTCTAGGCCCGTGATACCTAACGGTTTTACCTAGGTGGTGATCTGTGGTGATTCGTTCGACGAAATGATGTTGTGTCGATATCTCAGCGACGCTGGCAGCATCAGCATGCCACCGCCTGCCATGTCCCCAAGCCGGGGACTGCGGCATATGGCGCCTGTCGCGGCACCGACAGTTCGCTGTGCTACCCGGACAGCTCCCTACGGTGCACACGGCTCGTCTTCCGCCTTCCGGTCCAATCCACCGATCTAGGGCCGGATGGAGGGTTCCAATCAAGAGGCGAACGTTCAGACGCCGATGCTTCTATTTTTTGACGTGGCGTTTGACAGAGTATCGCCCCACACCCGCACTCTATCACGCTGCCCCGCCCACAAGAATAGGACGGCACGGTGCCCTGCTGCTGATCTGATCCGAATAGAACTCAATGGCTTTTACCTGGACGGCACAATTTTGGGCACGGTGGGTGTGCATTGTCCTCGGAGGTCTACATGACCTCCCGCACCGACGCTGCTGACAATCTGGAGAGACGGTGAACTGCTTTGCTCCACCGGGCGATGGGGAACTGCATCTCTTACCTTGGATGAGCGCGACCATCGAATGTCAAGCTGTCCTGGCTGCAGGACAGCGTCTTCCGCCGTTGCCTCGACGCCCACCCGAAACCCTTGCGACAGCGTTCACATGTTCAATCAACGCACCGTAATACACGCCCGGACGACGGATCTCATTCCAGCCCGGCGCGCCCACGGTGCGCTCGTGCAACGGTCACTATTGGCATCCGCGCGCGGAACGACAGAACAGCCCATGTCGGGGGACTGACACGCCCGCATGGCCGCGCGATACCCCCGCGCGCACAGACGCAGATACGTCGACGCATGTGCGTGACAGGGTGATGTGCACCCCTGCACGGTCCCGGGGACGGGGACGGGAAGCTGCAGTGTGTATAAGAGTCGCGATCGGCGCGCCCCTCTACGCCCCCTCGTCCCCTCGTTCGGATACGCTTCCTCATCCGCTCTGCCGCTCCGGGCGCCCGCACCAGCATCCGCACTCGCATCCGCGTTCTGCCTGCAGCTGCCTCCCCCTGCGCCGTCTCGTGCCAGCCACCGCCACCCCTCTCTGTCCGCACCATGACCTCCGGACCTCGTCGTCTGTGGCTGAAAGCTGCGCTGGTCAGCCTCGGGCTCGCCCACTTCGCGTCAGCCGCCCCGACTCCGGAGGCGGCGTCGGCTCGTTCGGCGCCAGTCGATTACCGTCGTGTCGAACGCCGAGATCGCGTCGTTCACGCCGTTCTCGCACTACGCGAGCGCGGGGTACTGCGCGGCGTCGGTCACGAAGACGTGGACGTGCGGCGCGAACTGCGAGGCGAACCCGGGGTTCAAGCCCGTCGCGGCGGGCGGTGACGGCGACGACGTCCAGTTCTGTAAGTTTACTATTAGAATTGGGTCAGCTGCGTATGTGCGGAGGCTGACGGGTGGACAGGGTTTGTTGGGTTCGACCCAACTTTGAACACCGTGATCGTTTCCCACCAGGGCACGGACACTTCGGAGATGTGAGCACGAGCGCATATAGAGCGGATGCGGAGCTGACTTTGAGCGGTGTGCGACAGTATGCCCTTGCTTACCGATGGTGATATCATCCTTGAGAAGCTGGACTCTACTCTGTTCCCCGGCGTTAGCTCTTCGGTCAAGGCGCACAACGGGTTCGCCGGAGAACAGGCAAAGTGAGCGGCTTACCTTCTGAACAGCCGTTGGGCGGGGACTCACCGGTATATAGAACGGCAAGCGCCGTACTGGCAGCTGTGCAGCAAACGATGAGCACGTTCGGGACGAAGAACGTCGTCTTCACCGGCCACTCGCTCGGTAAGCCGCGCACACCTCTGCCTGCGTTACGCCTAACTCACACTCTCGCTCGCAGGCGCGGCGATCTCCCTGCTCGACGCGGTCTTCCTCCCGCTGCACGTCCCCAGCGCGAAAGTGTCCTTCATCGGGTACGGCCTCCCGCGCGTCGGGAACCAGGCGTTCGCCAACTATGTCGACGCGCAGCCCATCTCCGTCACGCACATCAACAACAAGGAGGACTTCGTGCCGATCCTCCCCGGGCGCTTCCTCGGCTTCCACCACCCCGCGGGCGAGCTGCACATCCAGGACTCGAACGCGTGGGTCGCGTGCCCGGGGCAGGACAACACGAGCGGGCAGTGCATCGTCGGAGACGTGGGCAATATCTTTGAGGGAGATGAGAGCAACCATGATGGGCCGTATAATGGCGTGCAGATGGGGTGCTGAGTGTGAGCGCTGAGCGAGGAGGTGCGGCTGCGAGTTCGGGCTTTTTGGGTTTTGGTTGGGTTCTGGATATGCATTGTAGAATATGCAAGATCCATGGGATAGAAGTTGTGTATCCACACGTTGCGACTACGAACGTTTTAGGCCGAACACTCATGTAGTATCACCTAATGTCTGGTGGGTGCAGAACCCATCGAACTCGATACATACAGCTGTTGCCGGAATCTTTGGATCGGCGCCTTGCGCGACGCAAACCGCGTAAAGAACTCAAGCAACACAGAAAAATCGGGGAAACCGCGAGCACCTCCCACGTATACTAGGCGTCCTGTATGCTGTATGGATATACTTACTAACAACTTCGCTCGGTCGGAACTGGGCTAGAATCTCAGTGAACCATACCGTGAGAGGTTAAAATGCGGCCAGGATCTTCACAGGTTCTTTTGTATATATATGGTCCTTCAAGTGAACGGTAAGGAACGAAAGGTCTTTTCCAACGTTCGCACGGTGCACGACTGAGCAACAGAAATCAACGCCTCAGGGAAATATAGGGGATCACTGGCATACAGCACCGGTACAACAATGCGTTTTGCGGAGGTGCCGTGGTGAATCACGGTGAACCGCAAGGTGTCGCTATGAACCATTCGTAACGGGGAACGAGCACGAGTGAGGGTGTAAGTAATACGTCGCATCGGCAGGGATCGTAGTGAGTTCGTGCGGCGATTTGGATCCTGTCGAGTAAAAGGCCGTATAAACGGTCTCATAGTCAACGTTTCAAGTCTCAATTTCAAACACTCGTAAAGGCGTTAGGGTCTGTTTCCCGGAACACTGAGCGGTGCCGAACATTAACGGCTAGGGTACTGTACCGTCACGACCTTAGGCGACGCGACAAACTCCTAGTCTAGGGTTTATACGAGCGTCTACGCTCGATTTGGCAGGTGAGATACCATATATGGCAGGTCACCTGCCATATGCGGTAGGCGCCCGAGGGCCTCGGGACATGGGACGTCGCCTAAGGTCGTGACGGTACAGTATTTGCACATATGTAACATACGTATCATACATGAGGGGCGAATATTATGGAGCCAGCTGCAGTCCGAAGGGGGGGGGGGGCGGGGGGAAGGTGTCAGACAACATCCCTAACACGCCAGGGACGATCCACCACCTGTTTACATAGTACGTACAACGGAGCAGTGGCGAGCACGCGTGCTTGGCCCACGTTAGTTTCCTCGTAGATACATCCATAATACACCCTTTCGACAAGGTTATAGTTTTCTGGCTGCACAGGCAATGCGGCGACGACCGCGCCCGCACCAATCAGCGCCGCCCAGTCCGCCCTTAGCACCATCACGCTTTCCTGACACGAGATGACAAAGAGGCTCGACTCGGGTAAGCGGGGAGTCTCCTCAGGTCCGCACTTGAGACGCATTTTGGCTAACTCGTCCCAGGCCTTGGTGCGGCATCGAGTTACGTCGAAGTAGTTGGACAATAGCTGCCTTTCGGGTAATGAGAGGCCGTCGAGGGTTGATCCGGAGAGCAAAGTATGCATGTCAGGGCGCTCCAATCCGAGCTCGCGCAGGTGTGCGACCGTATCCAGGGGAGCGAGCATAGTGCACGACTGGACGGTGCCGAGATCCTGGAGTGGAAGGGTGACACCCGCTCGCGGTAGCTTGTAGTCCGCCATGATAGGGAGTTTGGACGACGAGACGTTTCTCCATTCTTGTGATGAGTCGACGGGCCACTCCACGATGTGCTCTGGTTTTGGGATCAGACCCATGCCGAACTTGCGGGTCCGACAGGGAATGGCGAAGCACCAAGGGATCCAGGTGTAGTCGCCAACCGAGATGGCCGCCTGGTAAAGCTCGAGTAGCACAACGTCGAACGACTTGCGATACGAGGGTTCCACCTGCGAGTCAAGGCAGACGATGCCAACGAGAGAATAGACGAGATCGTGTTCCAAAGACGCGTCGCGCCGCCAGACGCATCTCATCGCATCGCCGAGATGGAGTAGGTCTCTCCGGTGCTTGGCGGAAGCTAAGATACGCATGCCGTCCCAGAACGCGCCACCTCGTCCGCACAGTGGCAGCACGTCCATGACATTCGCGCGATTTATTCCCTCCTCCAAAACGGGAAGATACTGTTGCAACGCCTTGACGATCGGGTACCTACTAGTACCCCATTCTGAGTCGATGCCGACGAGGTACGTTTCGGGGTTGAGCATCGCCTCCTGGAACGTCCACGCGCGCTCCCACCACCGATGCGCGAACAATTGCTCAACCAATTCCTCCTTTGTGAGTGCCTTCTTCATCGGCTCCTTCGGCGTTGGCCTCCGCCGCCAAGGTGCGAACAGCTTCACCAGTTTCTCTCTTGTGATCGCTTTCTCTGTCGCGTCCCTGCCAGTGGGCGTTGGCCCCTCTGTAGCATCAAGGGGATCGCGCCCTGCGGTTCCACGAGTGTAGGGGTATCTTCCGGCTCTCTCGTCCAAGGCAGAACACGTCTCAGAATCGAGGGTCTCAAGGAAACACAACACCTCTGCAGCCCCCCGGTAGATGTCCCCCATCTTCCGCAACTCCTCTTGTTTCTCCTGCTCGTTATCCTGCCAGATGCATATCGCGTCGATCCAGAGCGGGTAGGGCGTGCACTCGGCCATTTTCGCGGCGAGAAGAAGCGCTTGGGTCGTTACGCGACGGCCCCACCGCATGACGTATTTCGGGTTCGGGTCCCAAGTGTACGAGATAGCGGCGTATGCAGCAGGAGGTGTGCTGGGATCTTGATTGACGCAGCGGAGACGGCCGTCGTAGATGAGGTAGCGGGGACGCGCACAGTTGCCGGGGATCCTTGCGCGCGAATGAGGTGGCCGAATCGAAGCGAAGCGAGTGACGTATGGAAGCGGTGGAGACTTGTCCGCGGGCAACGGCCTTGAGGACAATACAGACGAGAATATAGTTGAGGCATCCTTGAGTAGGTTTCGCGTGGCTCTGCGATACGGTCGCGTATGAGAACAATCGCGTTCTGCGGCTATGTAGTAGCTGACACATACCGCCTAGCGTCATCAGGCTGGGTAGTCGACGGCGCGCCTTGTGCGTCACTCGACTGGGTAGTCGAAGACGCGCCTTGTGCAACTGAACTCGAAGACGGGACTGTGTCAACGTCATTGAACATCTTCGGGGGTGTGGCATTTATCTGGGATAGCGACATAGTGGAGCAAGACAGAGGATGGGTTTGCTGGGAGGCGGAACCGGTTCCTTAGCCTACCCGCGCACGACGCGCACTACTAGTAATATGCTCCTCGGCAAGTCACTCGGATCTCGGCTCACGCAGACATGTACCACTGCATGAGCGCATTCCACTCCTTAGCTTCAAGTGCTCCCGAAATGAAGCCGGGCTACTTGTATGCGGTGAGGATGTTCATGTATTCGGATGGAAGCCTTGACACATGAATGCAATATTGGCATCGGCACGCAAACACGTTGCTCGAGATGGAACCTTGAGTGAGCATCTGTGAGCATCTCACTGCCTTTCGGATGATCTGCTCCTCGTCGACGGGGGCAGAAAGGTCAGATAGCCGGGGAAGCATGTCAGGACGGGAGGCGTACAGACACCTCGGCCCTCGAGGGTACCGGTCATTACCGGGCGCGCGAATTCATATTGGACTTACGAATACGACCCTTCAGCCCAATGCGTGTTCTCTTCTAGGGTTCGGGGTAGGTTCGATACAAACACTGCGGGAAGCGGCGAATCGCACAGGTACCTGGCCATCAGCAAACAGGGAAATCGGATGCAGCCCTCTCCAGTGGGCGACGAAGGTGGGAGAGTGCTGCAGACGCCTGCATTGCTTACCCGGACGTCTTGCAGCCTTCAAAGCGGCTTTAACCCGACATCTCAGTCGTCCCGGATCGCGCCCACGGCGCAGTGCCAGCAGGAGAGGTCCTAGAGGCGATCCGGATTCTGCTCCCAGGCGTAGAATGCGGCGATGGAGGGGTGCGCCTTGTAGAGGCGGACGTGCGTGTGCAGGTTCGTCGGAGAGCGGTATGCAGGCTCTGGTGGCGAGCAGAATCTCGGGTGGGAATGGGAGTTCGGCGCCGTTGACGCTGCTAGGCGATTCCATTGCACTACTGTAGGTTTGGAGGCGTACTGATGGAGTCGATATGCAACGTTCAACGTCCAAACGTTCGCCCGAATGGCGCTTAAGAAAATACGAATGACGCACCGAAGAGACTGGAATGCCATATCGTCTATTGAGATCCTCTGGTCGGGCATGCACCACGCATTCGAGGGCAAGTGATGCGTAGAAGCCTGAGCAACACGAGAGCCGGGCCTAAGCCCGTCCGCCGCTGTATTGCGCCCCCCTCTCACACGCAGAAGCCTGCTCATTAAACGCACCTGGTCCAGACAAGGCATCCCATCGTGCCCTGAGCACCCGACCGAGCACTTCGCCGCCCCTTCCCGTCCACCAGCGCGTCGGTGCCCTCCTCAGCTGACGCGCGGAGGGCCGCATTCCCGGCGAGCGCGCCCACGTCCGCTGCATCCTACGAGCCCGTCGGAGAATTCACGGCATTCCAGAACGCACAGACAGCAAACTAGACATGCCAGCGAGCCACCGCGCTCGCCGTTCTCGTAAGAGCGGCGCAAGCGACGGGCACGACGTGGGCGGCGATGGCGGTAGGAAGGACGAGGGCCGGGTCACTTGACGCGGGGGCACGGTCGCGTGGGCGCGGGCCCGCGCGCGGCTGCCCCTTGTCCGCGCGCGCGTCCTGCTCAGAGTGCATTCTCGTGTCCTGCTCTCGCGTTCGATATGCTCACCAGCGCGCGCGTCGCCCGGCGCCGCCCTCCGTTCCACGCGCTGCCTGCTCTGATAGAAGACCGGAGGCTGACGCGTTAGGCTCGCAGCGGGCCTTGCGGGGCATGCTCGTGGGCACCGAGCCGTACAGGCCGACCATACTGGACGCGAATAGGATGTAGAGGGGAGTATTTAACGCGACGTGTTGGAGGCAGGTGCCGCACGCTAGTATCCCTGGCGTTCCCCCGTACCTCTTCGAATCATCCAATGCGGTCCTTGCTGGCGGTCGGTGCTGTCGTTGCGTCGTGTCTGGGTCGGGCGGCTGCGGCCATGCCGGACAAGATATACGGCGTAAACCTTGGTTCATGGTGAGCATCGCAGTGTCTTTGTGGAGAGACAGAGGCTGAGATCCAACGCGTTGATAGGCTGGTCTTGGAGCCATGGATGCTCCCAGCAGGTTCGCCCGTGCCAGTTGGCCATGATCCGTCTCGCGGCTCACGAGATATTGTTTAGAATGGGCGGCCATGGGTGGAGAGTCGTGCAGCTCTTGCGGTGATTGCATCGGATCCGAATTGTACGTCTATGAGTCCCCTTGTGTTCTATCCACAACTTGACGCGAACCGCGGGTAGCGCTTTCGCTCAGGCATACCCGAAGACGGTGGACAAACTCTTCGAGAAGCACTGGTATGTCCATTCACGATGGCGAGCGGGACACGTGGTTGAGATACTCTCAGGTCGACATGGTTCACTCAGGAAGATGTAAACCAGCTGCGCGACGCTGGAATCAACACCGTCCGGGTTCCGGTTTGTCATCATTTGTGCAATACTCGAGTAGAGTATTCCTAACCAATGCATGCAGCTCGGATACTGGATTGTCGAGAGACTCGTTGATCGCAAGACGGAGTTTTATCCACGTGGAGGCATCCAGCATCTCGTCAGTACTCAGTGTACTGTTTTCCCAACGCGTGACGCTGATTCGTTTTCGGGTCAATGCAGCAACGCGGTCTGCAGATGCTCAAGGACGCCGGTATCCAGGCTGTCCTGGACCACCATGCTCCCCCCGGTGTGCAGACGCCCGGGCAGTCGTTCACGGGCCATTGTACCTCGGATGTCCAGTTCTATGTGCGTCTTCATACAAATATTGCCCCATCCATGGCTGCTGACCTCACGAGCAGACGGAATACAACTACCACCGTGCGTTGGTGTGGACTGCGGTCATGACCGCCCTTTCACATCTCGACCCTGCGTTCGGCTCCGTCTTTGCTATCGAGGCGGTGAACGAACCTATCATGGACGCAAACCAAACTCCAGGATACGGCGATTGTGAGTGTCCGAAGATGTCTAGAGCTCATATAAGCTACTCATACCTTTACCTTATAGTCCAGAAGAACTTCGTCCAGGTGATCCGCGCTGTCGAGCTCATCCTCGGCATCCCGGTTCCGGGCATGTCTCTGGATGTCCAGCTGCACACCTCGAACTTCACCTCGGCGATCAGTGCAACGGTCGGCGCGAGCAAGATTTTCAACCAGGAGGTCAAGTCCGCCCTGTCGGAGGCGGTGCCGATCCTCGTCGAGCTCGAGTTCGAGCTGGCCCTCTCGTCGATATTCAACTTCAACGCCGCGGCGTCGCCGTTGCGCAATACCCGGCAACCGTTGGTGGCAAAGTGAGTCACTATGCCGCTCACTACGCAGTCGAAGACTAACCCTCGAGAATAGCTTCATGGATATCAACTGGCAGTTCAACAACCCTGCGAACCCCGCTGATGCTCAAATCGGGCCGCAAGGGTACGACAACCACCTGTACTACAGCTTTGGTGTAAGTTCTCCGCCCCTATGTATCGCGAATCGCATCTCATTTTCCTCAAGGGTGTCGCCGATGCCAATCCCGACGCGTACCTGGCGAGCATCTGCAACCTGAAGCGCGTCGAGGCCGACGCTGCGCTCGGGGACAGCCCGCTCTGGTTCGGCGAATGGGGCCTGCCGACGCAGTTCACCGCGACGGACGACTTCCTCTTCAAGTGGGCTGATGCTCAGAAGCTCGCTTACAGCAAGGGCAAGGGATGGGTCGTGAGTGCTTTCAAATCTACCGTATGTGTCGCCGAGGTGAACAATTGTCGCAGTTCTGGAATTTCAAGGTCGAGATCTCTCAGCAGGCCGGCGATCTCGCGCGCCAGTGGTACGTGTACAATGGTATTGAGGGTGTGTTCCCTTACTGATGTCTATGCTCAAGGTCGTATCTGGAGGGTGTGAAGCGAGGCTTCCTGACGAAGGATCCTTCTCAAGTACACGACCCCAACGTTTGCGCGCCTTACGTGAATGGAACGAATTCCTAGAAGACCGCGTAGCAACCCTACGAAGTCACTAACCGCACTGTATCTATCAGCTCATATGTTTTCCACTGGGCATCGAACGCGGAAATGTATCATATTCCTTTTCTCCGTACTCCTCCGACTTGGGGGGTGATCGCACGCGGTTCCGGAAACGGAAGGTGAGTTGCCCGAAATGGCCTCAGTCGTCAGCCTCTTCTGCTCGGGACGTCACCCGCAGAGGGTGACGGGGTAGGGGGTATATAAACCCGCGTCGCGGTTCGTTTTCCCCCATTCCTCTTCCTTCCCACCCCCCATTTTCGCTCTCGAGACCCGGGTGGTCTTTGCTATCGTCGCTTTCCTCGCTATCGCACCACGACTGTGTCGTACACATTCTACCCCCCACATCCTACGCAGCGCGCATATAGCCCCCACCCCATAGAGACGCATAGTTCACCATGGTCGTCCTCACTCCCCGTTTCACCCTTCTCGCTGCGCTCTCGTCCATCGCAGCCATCTCCCTTGTCCCGACGCCTGCACAAGCCGCTGCGATCCAGGCCCGGCACCCGGAAGCGTTTGGCCAGCCCATCGCTGCTCGCCACTCGGCTTCGCATGGTCACACTAGCGACGCGGACGACGATTCGCAGCACTCAGACTCGTCGGACTCGGACTCGATGAAGGCTTCCTCGTCGAAGTCGAAGGTGGCTGCGGCGGCGAAGAATGTGGCAGACAAGCCTCAGCGACACGCAAAGCCGGTCGTCCCTCTCCCTGCTCGGATGGCGCAGAAGAGCGTTCAGAAAGCATCGTCTTCGAAGAAGGCTGGCGGGAGCGCAGGAGGACATTCGGGCACGAAGGGGTCGGAGCATGCGAAGTCCAGGGTGCGTATTCCCGAACACCCAGATGAAGATCTACTGACAATGGTATTGGATTTAGAGAGCTGTTTGGAGCCCCTCCGATCCCGTCTCGCGTATCGAGCGGTTTTGGATGGCTTCCCAGGACGTCCGAGCACGAGGCATGCCTACACCCCTCGACAGGAGACATCACCACGACCACGACGATCGCCACCATGAGAAGGTGATCGTGGACGGCAACAACGACCATGTCGACGTCCATCGTCGTTCCCTCGGCCAGGCCAGGGTCGCTAGAGCTCCTCACGACGACCATGACCGCATTCTGGTCGAGGGCCATGACGATCATGTTCACGTTCATGACGAGGACCGCGACGGCGACCATGACCGTGTGGTCGTGAAAGGCGACGGCGACCATGTCCACGTCCACCGTTCGCCGAACCCTCACCACCACCACGGTTACGACCACGACGAGGTCAAGATCAAGGGAGACCACGACAGCGTCCACTTCCATAGGTCGCCGGAGCCGACACCCCATCACGACCACCACTCCGGCCACCGCCACGACACCGTCGTTGTGAAGGGCGACGACGACCACGTCAATGTGCATCGCCGCTCTCCTGCTCCTCGTCATCGCCATCACAGGGTCATAGTCAAGGGGAATAACCAGCACGTCCACGTGGGCCGCTCTCCATCGCCTGCCCCAGAACCCCACAGCCACGACCGCCACCATGGCGGCGACAGGGTGGTAGTGAATGGCGACCACGACGATGTCCACGTTCACGGAAGGAGCTTCCGGAGCGAACCCATCGTTATCTCCGGGTACCGCGGCGAGGAATACCATATCCATCCGGTGCCGTCCAAGGTACCAGCTTCCACCAACGATATCCTCGGCCTCGCCGCCACCCTGCATCTCCGACGGGATGCTCAGAACAGCGGCGTCCCCGGGTCTATCGAGATCATGGTGAGTGAGCTGAAGCACTCCGTATACATAGTATTAACACATTCTACACAGAGTCAGGTGGCCAACTCAACTGCCGGCCAACGGATCGCATCTCTCGTGCTCGCCGCTTCGGGTAACGGGACAACTGCCGATAACTCGACAAGCTCGTCGCCATTCGTGCTCAATGCCTCCGGGACGAACAGTACTCAGCTGTACTTGGTCCCCGTCCCGACATCCGACGCGGAAGCACTCTCATCCGACTCTACGTCGCCAGCGTCATTTATCAAGGTCGCGCTGCAGGTGCCTGTGTTCGACCCGGCGCACGCGCAACTCAACTCGTATTGCGCAACTTTCGACCCGCGCCCCGCTGCTCCGGCTGAGATGACGGTCGAAGAATGCTTACCCGGCTCTTCGGATGACCAGCACAAGAGCCAGGTATTCGCATACGAGCCCGGGACGGGTGCGATCCGACCGATGTGGTTCAACGGCGAGGATGACGGGGCTGAAGACGACGACTCCGATGACTCGGCTGTACCGACCGGCGATCCAGCAGATGACGACGACGGGTCAGACGACGATCTAGGAGGCGCGAACAACTCGACGACGGTGGATCCGACCACGCCGAACAGCAGCAAGGTGGTCAACGTGACTAGCCTCCAGGACGAGGCGCTGGACGAACAGTATGGCGACGCAACGCGCCCCCCGACCCGCATGGCGTCCGTCAAGTCGTTCGCTGCAGACAGCCCCGCTGGTGCCCGGAACGTTACGCTGGTGTTCACCCCTGCGACTCCGGAGGTCCCATCTCTCGCCCCTCCGAATCAGGAGAAGGTCATATCACCGCCTTCTAGTTCCGGAGAGGCGACCTCGACGGGCGCGTCTGACTCTGCAACCGCTACTGGGATCTCGAGCGCTGTCTCTGGAACTTCTACCTCTGTGTCTGTCGCCACAACCACGGACACGGCGACCTCCTCGGTAGCGGCCCTTGACGCAACGTCGACTCTGAGTTCTTCAGGCCCTGTGGCTTCGTCAGACACCACCTCTGCGACCTCGTCGTCAGCTACAAGTTCCGCGAGCTCGACTGCCACCGACTCTACTGCTAGTGCTAGTGCTTCAGCGACCGCTCCTTCCGCGCTCGAGGTCAAGGTCTACAACCCGTACGCGGAGGCCGCAGGTTCGACCAGCTCCTCGGCGACCAGCTTCTCGGTGACCAGCTCCTCGGCGACTAGCTCCTCGGCAACTGCTACGATGACGCCGGTCAGCACAGCGCCTTACGAGTGGATGTTCAAGCAGCGTTCGGTGGCGGACCTGGACTGATGTCTCGCAACGGATGGAAGTCTCTTGTACGGAGTAGGATAATACCAATGATGTTGTTTCTGGGCTATAACGCCGTATTGCGCGAACTGTCACCCCTGGGCATTCTTCGACATCTATGATCTTTCCGACCACAGAAACCGCAAGCCGTCGCGGGTGTGGTTACCTGTCCGAGTGACGAAGATCCTGTGGGCAGTAGCAAGCAACTACTGCGATTTTAAACGACTGCAGCTGAACCCGTCAGGCGGAGTGCAAGACACCTTATACGCAGGTGTTAGCACCGAAAGAGACTGCCTGCAGTATGAGGCCTCCATGCGCGTACTATTCGAGAACCCGCCAAGACGTTAGATCTTCAGACCTCCGAACGCATAGGGAATCCAAGAAACAAGCAACGCATCGCTCCATTAGATCGGGTAGGGTATAGTAACCAACATGTCTCGCTGCCTGGGATCGGCCCTCTGGCCGCGACACACTCATGCCTTCTCCCCGCGGAGCTCGGCGAGGTAGCGGTGCGCGCGGCCGAGCATCCAGATCGTGAAGTCGAACTTGAAGTTCGGGTACGAGATCGCGACGTTCTTGTTGAACACGCCCTCGATCGACTCCTGCGGCCACGAGCCGTCCTGTCGAACCTCCCGTCAGGCGTTACTGGGGAGGAAAGGGATTAGGGAGGGACTTACCGGCTGCTGGCGCGACATGACGAGCTGCACGCCCCGCTCGATCGGGCCCGCGTGCGGGTACTTGCCGTACATGAGCGCCATGACCGCCCAGGAGGTTTGCACCGACTGCGTCTGCGCGTGCTCGACCCACTCCGCGGACTCGCAGCTCTGCAGTGCGAATCATCCGTCAGCGATACACGATTCTTTATACGTGAGTGCGAAAGACGGGAGACGCACCCGGTAGCTCTCGCCCCAGCCGCCGTCGGTGCGCTGCTTCCCGACGATAAAGTCGCACGCGCGGCGCACGGCGTCGCTGTTCGCGTACGTCTCGCCGACAAGCGAGAGCGACTCAAGCGCGAACTGCGTCGCGTACGTGAAGCACACGCCCCACGAGCCGAACCACGGCCCGTCCGGCCGCTGCGCCTTGTGCACGTACTCGACCGCCTTCGTGATCACCCGTCTGCCGGGAGCATGTCAGCGCTGCCCGAGCGAGAGACGGAGGAGAGGAAGGAGTGGGTTGGGGTGGGGGAGGACGTACTGGATGTCGCGCGCGCGGTAGTCGGGGTTGTGTTTCCGGAAGATGGAGAGCGCGGTGATGGCGGACGTCGTGCACTCGGGGTAGCTGTACTCGGTCATGATGTTCCCTGCGCGCCCCGTCAGCTTCCTATGACACACACCATGAGATGAAGAGAGCGACGCACCGAAGACCTCGGCGGGGTTCAGGTACTCGAGCCAGCCTGGCGCGCGCACCAGCTCGTAGCTCGCGAAGCCGCCGTTGGTGTTCTGCATGCCGAGGATGATGTCGACCGCGTCGCATAAGCGGCGCTCAGACACAAGCTTCGGCGCGCCGCTGTATCCGATCGTCAGGCTCGGAGTACGAGCGCATAGAGACAGCGCGGCTACTCACGGGACATGGTCCTGGATGTAGATCACCGCCTTGAGGCCCTCGCCCGTGCAGTCGCTCACGGTGTACCCCTGCGTGCGCGTACTAAACGGCCACGCGCCCTTCGTCGGGTGCCTATACGCGCTCGCAAAGTGCCTCGGGTTCTCCCGGATCTGGTGGTGGTCGAGCCAGCGCACGATCCCGTGCACGCTCTCGCGGAACTCGTCCTCCGCCGCGAGCCCGCCCTCGACGACCGCCTGCGCGACGAACGCGATATCCCACAGCTGCGAGCCGTTCGTGCCGCACATCAGCATGCCCTCGGGCGCGGTCCACATGAAGTCCTGCCGCCGCTCGAAGTGCCTGCGGTACGCCTCGGACTCGCGCCCGTCGACGTGCGCGCGCACGATCTGGTTCATCATCTTGTTCACCGGTCCGAGCGCCTGGTAGTCCGTGTTCTCGTCCTCCATCACCACGAGCTCGTAGCAGCGCTGCAGTGCGGCGCGTCGGAGGGGCGGGAAGGCGCACTGCTCGTACGTGTCGAGGACGCCGTAGGCGAGCTCGAGGAGGGTGGAGTGCGGGGTGTAGAGGTCGCCAGGCGCGACGTAGCTCCGCTGCGCGGGCCAGTCGATGGAGTAGTAGTTTTGCGTGTACAGTTCCTGCGCAGGGTCAGCGGGGGGTTACGCAGTCTGAACGGACACGCTTACCTCTCGGAGAGCGAGCACGAGGTCGTTCTCCTCCATTTTGTACCGGATGCCGTAGAGGTAGCCCATCGGGATGTAGACGTTCCGGGTGTGGATCCACCACTTATGCGGATGGAACGGCAGCCAGTCCGGGAACACCCTACAGGGCTGTCAGTCTCAGACTGTATGCGCGGGTCGCCTCGACTCACCAGAGCTCCGACGGGATGGGGTGGTTGCCGTCCCAGTCGTACACGTTCAGGATGGAGAGCCAGAACTTGCCCCATGATGGCACGCCGGTTGCACCTCCGAGCCTGTGGAGGCAGCCGCGCGCCTTGACCGCGACCGGGTGGTCGGCCTTGACACCGAGGACGCGCATGGCGCAGTAGTTAAGCGCAGTGCCGAACACGGTGCTCTGGCCCTCTATATGGCTGGAAGGTCGTCAGCATCTCCATGAAGGTGGTGGAAGCAGAAGTGTAGGCCGAAGAGGTGGGAGTGGCCGTTCAAGCGGGGCCCACCGCTGCCTTCGTTCCGACCTCTTGTGGCCGAGCAAGTCCAGTGTGCTTGTCTGTGCGTGCTGACTACATTCGCCGCGCGCACCCTAGAGCTCGCCCTCACTGCGCGGGCCTGTGCAGCCCACCTCATTCATGTCCTTGCACGCGTCCGCGTTGCCCTCAAGCAATGCGCGTCCTTACACCATCCTCTATACCGTTGCGTCGTCCTTATAGCGCAGCCATAGGAGTGGAAGTGGGACTTCGGCCCGTCGGCGCGCAGTTCTACCACCACTACTTCGGCGTGTCCCCGTTGTTTGCCAAGCCTATTGCAGAGACGGATACGGGCCAACGACCCTCACGACTTGCGTCCGGAAGAGAGAGTAGACTATAGCAACTCACATTCCCCAACCACCGTCCTCGTTCGCATGATTGAACAGGTAACGGATGATCTCGAGCCGCTCCTCGAGCTGAAACGGCATGCCGGTCACATACGAGCCAATGACCAGCCCCGGGATGAGGAACATGGGGCCACCATCCTCCGCCGGCCAGTGCCCATCCTCGGTCTGCAGGTGCTTGAAGAAGCGGTAGCCGTTCCGGGCGGCCTCGAGCGCGTTCGTCGGTTTGGGGAGCGCGGGGAGGTCAAGCGGGATGCCGAGCCAGTACTTGTCGCAGTCCGTCTGCGGCCATGCGGCGACCTCGTCGTCGGTGCGCAGGTAGTGCCAGGTGTGGTCGCCGTCCTCAGAGACGCGAAGCCGCCAGCGTGAGTAGTCGGTGAAGGGGAGCTTGCCGGATGCGGGGAGATCGAGCGGCGCGTAGGCAGCCATCAGTAGCGCCGGCCTAGAGGCTCAGAGAATATGAAATGAGAGGACGAGCGTCGAGGGTGGCGACCAGGGCGTTATATGCAGCAAAGCAGACAGAATCACAGGTCAGCGGCCGAGAGAGGCGGGGTGAACAGACGATGTGGGAGCAGAGAAGCTCGGGCATGGGCGAAGTCGGCCCACTTCGCATTAACGTCTGCCGTAGCCGCGGGCCGCTGACGTTGGACGCGTCGCGACGCGTTTAACGCACTAGCCGCCCGGCTTGCAAAAAGGTGCATAAATATTGAGACCCGTAGGTCTACCACTCCGGGAAAGCGTGTCATCCTTGTGCAGGGGCCATGCTAATCTTCTCTGTATCGTTCCAATTTTTTCGTATGTCACCCCGAAGGGGACATGGTTAGGAAGAAGTCAGGGCATCCGGGCGCGAGACTTACGCATTTTCCTCAACTCGCGGGTATATATTGCTGCCATCCTGTTTCTCCGCACCTGGCGGCTACAGGCATGTAGGGACTTCCGAGCGAGGAATTGTCCACCTCCACCCTCGAGTTTGTCCCTCGTACGGCCGGGTCAGTTGTACGTCAGGCCAGATTAGAATCCAGTAGAAAGAGCGAATACATTGCGAAGCGAAATATACGATTACAAAATTCTAAGCTCATATATAATCAGCGTCGACGTCGCTGTGAACCCAGCGCCCCGCCTCCCCTTCCCATCCGTCCCGCGATAAACAAAACACAGCGTACGCGCAGGACGTAAAGAGCTCCCGCGGTACCCACCGCCGACTCACGACCGCCACGACAGTGCGGGGTTCAGCCTTGGCGAGTGCGGCGGCGAGTTGTTCTGCGAAAAGTACGTCGTCGACTGCGACGGCGACGCGAGCGAGCCGGGCAGGTACAGCGGGATCGTCGGGATGAGCTCGAACACGTGCTGCGCGACCGGCCGCCCCGCGCGCGAGTTCGGGCCCAGCTGCGGCCCGTCCGCGACGTTCATCACGCCGTGCACCCGCGGCTCCTGCGAGATCATCTCCTGCCCGTACCCCTCCGGCACCGCGGGCGTCTGCGGCACGCCCGTCACCCCGCGCCCGTCCCAGATGCAGCGCACGTCGTTGCCCGGGATGATCTGCGCGAGCCGGCCCGTCTCGACGTGCCGGATCTCGATGAAGCGCGAGTCGAAGAGGAGCACGTAGGGCGGGTGCCAGGCGACGTGCTCTGCCGTGCCCTCCCACTCGATCGTCCCGATTGACCGGCTTGGGTCTCCGTGGCGGTCGACGTACAGGCCGAACTCTGCACAAAAATGCATCAGTATGCCTTCAGCAATGATGTGGGTGTCCCTCGTACCGTCGTAGCAAAGCAGGAATTCGTCGTTGCTCGACCGGAACATGCCCATCGGCCGACATGACTCGCACCGCTTCGCCAGCTTCTCGAGCCGAGGGTCGTCGCGTTGAGGGATCGTGACACTCTTGAAGCTGCAACGACGATCAGCCCCTACGGTCATACAGCGGACGAGACAGGAACGTACTCTGTGAGGTCCATGATCTCGAAGCCCTTCGTGCACAGGATGACGATCTTCGCCTTCAGGAAGATCAAGTCGAACGCCTCCGACGGCAGGAAGAAGTCCTACAAACCATCGTCAACACGAAGCGCATCTCGCATGTTGGAATAGGCACCAACCCTGTAGACGCGGAACCACTCCGAGCGCTGCGAGCGCAAGCCGAGCCTGGAGCCGAACGTCTGCGGCGCCTTCGTCCGCTCGTTGATCTTCCCCACAACCGGCTCCAGTACGCGGAACACGCTGTCCAACTGCCACAGGTATCAGCTCCGGCCATACGAGAACGAGACAACGAGACTCACCCCTTTCTTCTTCATGTATATGACGAGGGTGCGCCCGTTGAGGTTGCCGACGCTGAAGAAGTGCACATCCTTGTTCCCGCTCAGCTTCTGCGGCGTCTGCGAGGTGTGTGCGCTTTGCGGTGACGACGGCACCAAGGCCTCGATGTGGTACGCGAAGAGCGACTGCAGGGCGGATATGAGAATCTAGGATAGCAGGGGGCAGACCACCAACTAACCTTGTCGGCGAGGACCAAGAAGATGCCGAAGTCCTCCAACATGGCGCACTGTGTCACCATCTTGAGGTGAAGCACCCGACGGAGCGCTGTCTTCGACGTTAGTGCATCGCTACAATGATCATACGAAGAGGACTTACACCGCGAGTCGTGCCGGAAGCCAATCCACACGCCCTCGGCACAACCGATAGCGACAAGACCACGCCCGTCCGCGGTAGCTACACAGCTCGTCAGCACGCATCTCACAACATCAACGCACAAAATCAGGATACGCACTGAATGGCACCGAGCACGTCACCTTGCCCGTGAACGCGTTCTCGTGGTTCCACGACGCGTTGCCCGAGCTGGGCCCCATCGCGGGCACGAGGAACGTGTCCGCGCTGAGCGTCTCGATCTCGAACACCTTGTTCGAGTCCTGCACGACCTTGCGCAGCCCGATCGCCTCCTCGAGCTTCTGCTTCCACTCGTTGCGCGCCTGCGCCGACTCCGCGAACACCGTGTACAGCCCGCCGAGCCGCCCGTTGTGGTGGATCGTGCACGGGTAGACGAGGCGCGAGTCCGTCGACGAGTCGGGGGATTGTTGTACGCCGCCCGGCGTGACGACGTCCCCGGCGTGCCGCTCGGAGCGGCCGAGGCGCAGGATGCTGTTGCCGCGCTGCGTGGCGGGGTCGGTGAAGTTGGCCAGGGTCAACAGGTCCAGTGGGATGGGCTACAGCGCGTGGTCAGTGGATGTCAATATGCATGCAGATGCGGACTGACTCGTCTGTAGACATGATACTTGGTGGTACCGTCCCGGTCCTTGGGCTTGGTCATCACCACTATAATCCAGGTTCGGTGACATGAACATAGAGCGGTCCGGCGAGCAACTCACAATAGTTGTCGAACAGCAAAACGAAGAGCTCTGTCCAGCCATTCCATTCGAAGCCGGTATCCGGCTGTCGCAGGAGCTTGCCGGTGTGGATCAACGACCGATTCTCGTTGAGCAGGTCCATGTCCTAACACGAGATATTAGTATATCTCTCATTCACCGAAACAACGATGCTTACGATGACTTCACCGCTCTTGAAGACGAGGTTCGAGTTGTACCGCCACACCTCGACCTTCTGCTTCGCGGACACGACTCCGGGCTCCGTCTCCTTACCGAGCGACTTGATCACGTCGAGCACCTGTGGGATGTAGTCCTTGTCCTCATGCCCGTCTGGTGTCTCGTCGAGGATGTTCTTGAGCAGCAGCTCGTACCGCAGGAGACGGGGGATCGGCCGATTGATGAAGTTCTTCATGTCCAGCCGGTGCGCGTCGGGGTGCCTCGTGCATTGCTACAGAAAACCCACAGTCAGCGCAGTCTTGCCTCACAAAAGTAGACATCACATGCATCGACAAAGCTCTTGAACCCCGGGTTGTTCGCCATCTCGTCGTCGATCCGGTACGCCGCGATCGGGTAGTTCGGGATGTACTCCATGTACGCCTCGCGGAAGTTGAGCACCGCATCGTAGATCGCCGCGGTGATGCTGCGGATGACAGGGTGCTCCTCGCGCTGGATCTCGTGCAGCTTGTTGAGCATCCGCCGGTGGTGCGTGTGCAGCTCCGCGTAGTTGTGGAACACCTCCTGGATGAACTGCTCCAGGCGGTCGCGCGGGATGATCGGCGGGTCCATCTCGCGCAGCGGGGATACGTACATCTGGTCAATGCATATTAGCGAGAGCATGCTGGAGAAGCAGCGTGAGATTGCTTACCACTTCGATGTTCTCAAGATCGCGGACGTAGTCCATTTCACCCTTGATAACTTCGAAGATGATGCTGCAACGCATGTTAGGAAGCCGTCCGACACAAGTATGAACGCTGGACCTACTTCTGGCGCTTAATCTCCTGCTTCGAGAGCCCCGCAAGGGCCTCCTCAGCGACGAGGTTGTGCCACTCCAGCTTGCCGGAGGCGCCCTTGCCCATAGCGTTCTGCCAGGTCCATAGCTGGGCGACACCCTGCAGCTTCTTGATCGCGTTGATCGCCTCCTTGAGGAAGTCGATGTCGGGGTTGCCCTCCGTCGTCTCGTTGCAAATCGCCTCGAGCACGACGGGGTACTTCTGCAGGTGCTCTGAAGGCCGGCTGAGGAAATGCTTCAGGTCGAGCCGGTGGGCGTCCGGGTGCCTCGAGCATTGCTAGCGAAGCTGTTCAGCATGTAATGACCGGGCACTGGATGAGTAAGACCAACCTCGACGAAGCGCTTGAACTCCGCGTTCTTCTCCAGCTCGTCCTTCATGCGCTTCTCCGCGACGGGCAGGTTGCCGAGGTAGTTAGGATACGTCACGCGGAACTCCGTCGCAGCCTCGAGGAAGATGTCGCCGATGCCCTGGATGACCGGCGCCTGCTCGCGCTGGCGTACGTTGATCAGCTCCAGCAGGCGGCGGTTGCACTCGCGTAGGTCCAGGATGTTCCCGAACACCTCGTCGATGAACTCGTCGATCTCGCTCTGCCTGATGACCGGCGGGTTGGCGGAGCGCAGCGGCCGGATGAAGAGCTGTTTGCCGAGGCGTTAGCCTGTGAAGATGAAATGGTCGCGGAGGCTTACCGTCTCGATGGTGTCGAGGTCGCGCAGGTACTGCTTCTCCTTCATGATGAGCTTGTGGATGATGCTACCAGCCCGGGTTAGGGATGTCAAGGACAATGGTAGGAGAGTGCCTACTTCTGCCTGTTGACCTCGCTTTCCGGGATAGTGGATAGCAACTCCCGGGGAACCGTTCGTGTCCACTCATCCTGAACAAAGCTTATTAGCGCCAGGGTAAGGAGGTTCGGTGATCTGCTATATACCTTGTCCTCTTCCTCTTCCTTCTCCGAGGGGCTGAGGAGCGGTAGCGCACCCCTCTGATAGACTCGCAATTAGAGAGCAACCCA
The DNA here is from genome assembly GCA_002964805.2 of Trametes villosa. Classification (NCBI taxonomy): domain Eukaryota; kingdom Fungi; phylum Basidiomycota; class Agaricomycetes; order Polyporales; family Polyporaceae; genus Trametes; species Trametes villosa. The sequence goes on along the minus strand of PUDQ02000016.1, from coordinate 850,002 downwards.
TAGGTAGAATGCAGCACACGTACGCGTCGCGGACATGTGAATGAGTAGCATGGGTTCTCGTCGTCGCAGCTTGACGCGTAGCAGCGCGTTAGAAGCGTGATGACTGCGGTGGGCAGCTCCTCGCGCTCCATGCGCATCTCGGAGCCACCTTCTTGGTCGTCCCAGAACATATACACGTCCTCAACACCATCCTGAAGAGGGCGGTCACCCCACTCGACCTCGTAGAAGAACAGCTGGCTTTGCAGGCTGCGTGCCACCTGCAATGCGGCTCTGCGGTCGTTCGTCGAGATTCCATGAGTCAAAAGCAGCTCGCGCTGAATTTGCGACTGGATCGTGGACTACGAGAAGGTGAGCAGAGGCTAACTACGCCTGAAGAACATACATACCACGATGTCTTTGCCCGTGAAGGCGCGAGGATACGGTATGCTGCCCTTGACATGGGTCCCACGTGGAACCTTGTCCCTAAGGCGTACCGCAATATGACTGAGCAATGCAGGGTTGAAGAACCTGTCATCGCCATCCTCCGAGGGGTCTTCCTCGTAGAAGTCGTCTTCTTCCTCTTCGTAGTTCTCGTGCAGCTCCAGAGGACGCTTGATGTCTCTGTACGCCTGGAGTAGATCGTGGTCGCGCCTCTGTGAGCTAGAGGAGGCGACAGGTGCGCTATACATGTCCTGCGCTTGATGGTAGTAGGACCCTTGTGCGGATGACTGTTGTTGAAAGGTCGGAGCAATAGAAGGTGGCGAGGTGGTGGACCAGCCACCATCAGAGCTCTTCGACACGTACGAACTAGTAGAGTTACCCCGGTCCACCGAGGTCGCTAGCGACGAGCTGGGGCGAACGGCTGCATCACTCTCAGGGTAGGTTGACGACAGCGTCGTGCGAGTTGCGAACGACGAATTGCGGTCAAGGCCGTTCGTGCCGTTCTGGAATGAAGTGGCAGAGCCAGTGGATGTTGACCTGCCCAGATCCGGGGCTTGGGGATCTACCCGCTAGCGTCAGCTAAGAGAATCGCAGAAGGCTGAATAACGTCACGCACAGCTATGGCTGTGCGGCAGCGGGGGAGCGGCCCCATAGGAAGACGTAGAGTGTTGCGAGGGAGAGTACGGTCGCAATCCCGGACGCGCAGTCAAATCGCCCCGAAGAGAATAGCCGTCCGACGGTGAGCTCGGAGGCCGCTCATCCTCGGCAATGCTGGTATACCCAGGCACCTGAGGGGGCAGTGCACCAGGCGGGGGCCGGCGCAGGTCGTTCGCCGCTGGAGGTTGGCGCCAACCGTACGCATCGGTTGGTTCGGGCACAGGCATGGTGTACTGCCCTCTGAGCGAGCTGTCCGAAGAGCCTGGGCGCTTTACGGAGGACGCAGGTCGGGACTCGGAACCGTTCAGCGACGATAGCCTGCCTAGCATGGCAGAGTTGGGTGGGGGGTTGACTGCTCCATGGTACCCGTTAGACGCGCTGTTGGCCGCAACTTCACCCGGGGTAGGAGGGAGCCGCCGGCCGCTGCACCAGGGGCTAAGATCAGTTGTGCCGACACAGTAGGGAGATGTATGACACGCACGACTCTGAGCTGAAATGCTTCTGTCGCAAACTCGCACTATCATCCGACTGGTACGGATGCGGCTCCGGCATGGCCGCGTACATGACTGGCGGAGGCGGAGGGACGGGCGCAGCAGCACCAGGAATCCGAGGTAATGGTCTGGGCGCACGCTGCGTGGGAGACTGGGGGTTGCTTGACGGCGTATGCGGGGTAGGTGCTGGCGGGAGCGAGGGTGGTGGTGGTGGTCGCGGAGAAGAAGGCAGGCCGTAGTGAGGAGCTTGCGCAGGACTGAGGATCAGAACAAACTGGCAGTGCAGGGGAGAGACGCACAGTGGGATGCGGTAAGCGACCGAGCCGATGGCTGCAGTCGATGCGCCGTGGGGGTTGCTTCGCCGTCCTGATACTGACTGTAGATGGACTCGACCTCGCGATCTGCGTGCTGGGAAATACTGTGCAGTGATTGCTCGGAAGTGGGGGACTCTTCCGCAAAGCCAGCCAGGACTTGGTGGTAGAGTTGGGCGAGATCCTCGTCGCCAGAGGGAAGTGACTGGGACATGGCGGCGACAGAAGACATTCTCCGAGGTGAGGGCTGCGCTAAGCGTCGTTCAGGCCGACATGGGAAGGCGAAGGCAGCAGTGAATTGGCGGGGAGGACCAAGTCGTGAGCAAGTACCGCGGGCGGCTGCGCGACACTGATCAGCCAGCCCGCACGCGTTCCCTATATGGCATCCGGGGAATCTCCTCCTCCGGCAATTCCAAGATCACCCAGCCCACGCGAGCGTCCTCTCTATCGCACCTCCTCCTCTCGCGGCAGTGTCCTGCACGACCAGAAATGTCTTCAGCCCAAGAAATCGCCGACGAACGCAAAGCGGCGCGCACTCCCAAGACCGCGTCGTCTGTCCACGACGTGACCGCCGAAAAACCGCCCTTTGGCTCCCGGTCGGTAGCCGGACTAGCGCGAACGTATTTTTGGTCGCTGATATTGCACACAACTCTCGTTAGGTTCTTGACAAACGACGCGGACGTCTGGAGTCAGAACGCCTGGGATCATGTCCCGCCTCCGACCGATCAGGACGAAGTGATTTCTGCTGCGCTCGACAGGCAGAGGAGCGCACCGGTACCCGACGAGGAGAAACAAAAATACAACGACAAGCCCGCAAGACACTGGTCAGCTTTTGTGGGTGTTTTGCACGATCCCTTCTGACTCCTCCACAGGGATAACTTCTACAAAGCGAATGCCAGTAACTTCTTTAGAAACCGGAAATGGTAGGCGAACACGCTGCAGTGCAGAACCCACACCGCTAACCCCGCCGGTGCAGGCTGCACCTCGAGTTCCCAGAGTTGAAAGCCGCCGCAGAAGCTGATGTAACGTCCGCGAGCCATCTCCGTTACCACCACACCCACTGACTGGCATCAGGCTGGGCCGATGGTCATCGCGGAAGTAGGCTGTGGTCAGTCCTTCTCCGGCGTCTCCACCATCGGCAGACGTGAACTCCATTCCTACGCATAGGGGCAGGCAACGCGGTCTTCCCGCTGCTGGCCGCGAACAAGAACCCGCATCTGAGCCTCAAGGCGTATGACTACTCCTCTCACGCAGTCAAGCTCGTCCAGGTAGGCATACATCAGTTCTCAGTGACAACACCTGCCGATCTTGCCACAGAACAACCCGTTGTATCTTTCGCCACCACTCGGAACAATCGAAGCCGCCGTATGGGATTTGACGGCCCCCACGCTTCCCCCAGGACTGGAGCCCGGAAGTGTCGACATAATGACACTGGTGTTCGTCATGAGCGCGCTGCACCCGCGAGAGTGGCCGAACGCGGCCTCCAACATACACAAGGTTGCATCATCGCCCCGTGTTACCACAATGATATACTGACATCGGACATCAGCTCCTGAAGCCGGGAGGCTTGGTGCTTATACGCGATTACGGCCGCTACGACCTTACGCAGCTCAGGTTCAAGGGAGGGCGACTCCTAGACGACAACTTCTACATCCGTGGCGACAAGACACGCGTATACTTCTTCGAACTCGGTAACATTTGCCAGCCTCGGTCTGCAACGCGCCTCTAACACTCGTCCAGATGAGCTTGCGCTCCTGTTTACCGGATCTCCTGCGCCTGCGTCGTCGAAGACCACAAATCCGATCCAAGTAGTGGAAGAGACCGACGAACACGCCGACGCAGAACCAAACCTCTCAGCCCGCACACTGCCAGACACGCCCGATGTCCCACCCGGGCAAGCGACGCCCACCCTCGCCGAGGTCGAAGACTCGCTCGCATCGCTGTCCGCTCACACATCGGAGGGCACGCCACTCAAAGCCGGCGCCATTCATCCTATCTTGGCGCAACGATCTCCATCGGACGGCGCACACCCCCTGTTCTCCATCGAACAGCTCGGCGTCGACCGGCGGCTCATCGTGAACAGGAAGCGGCAGCTGAAGATGTACCGGGTCTGGATGCAGGGCAAGTTCCGGAAGCTGTAGAACTCGGGTGGCGTAGCGTTCCCCTCACTGTTGTGCTGATATCGTGTATTAGAACATGTAGCAAATAGCTCACGACTTTCCAAGCACCTTGTGCGCTCTGTCTCGCCACGGCATGGACCGCTCTGAGGCGCAGGCGTCGTGCCATGCTAGCGTCACTTTGGTACCTCGTCGACAAATGCCAGCACAACAACCTGCCGAGGCATTGCACTCAAGGCCGACCGGGAGCAAGCGTTCCCCACATCTAAGCTGGTCCCACCTCGTCGGGTGAGGATTCCTGTAACGAGGCGGACGCGCGGCCTGTCCTCCTCCCAATCGACGGGCGCCTATCCAGCACCTGGGCTGCCGCCCGCCGGCCGTGGGCACACGAGGCCGCAGTTCACAGATGCGTGGCGCTGTGTCTTTGTAGCTGCTTTGAAGGCCTATTGGGCTCCCCGCCATGTGCAGGGACCCGCTGTCTATCCGCTCACGCGGCCGCTCGCTGCCCGCCGCTCGACGCGACTGTACATGACAGGCACGTCCTAGGCGCAGAACACTATGCCCCTCCTCAAGCGAGGGTGTGCAGCAAAGCGTTGGGTCAAAGCATGTCGTCCTGGATGGTACTAAAGACGAGGCGGGGAGAGGGAGAGGGATACTCGCCAACCACAAATTCTCGACTTCACATCCACCGCAGCAAACCATGGACTCTCACACCAAGGCAACCGCAGAGACCACCGCCGCCCGATCCCTCCTGGTTGCCGGCAATGCGCCTACGGGATCCGCCACCGGTTCCGGGACGACATCTCGCCACGCGGGCGCACTTGAAGGGGCTGCTCCGAGCACCACCGGCTGTTCTACCACCAGCAACGGCGGCGGCGGACCTGAGAACCAAGGCGGCCATCAAGCGGGCGAGCCGGAGGTTAGTTGAAAGCTGAAGCCACTCACATCCCGCGTCGATGGATTTATTGACCTGGTCATCGCTCTGCGCAGGCTCCCCTTCACCCCTCCGCATCTGCCACTACACCTCCGCCTCCGACCGCCATCCCCGCTCCTGGGGCCGCGGTAAGCGGGGTCCAGGGTCGAGGACGGCCCGTAGATATCATGGACACGCTGACAGAGAAAGACGAGGAGACAGAAGACGTGGGCGAGACGACGGAGGGAACGAGCAAGCAGAAGGGGCCGTGGCTTCTACGATCCGTGCGCCCTTCATATCCGTACCGTCGCAGGTAGTTCCTTGTTTTCGAAGGATGATGGGATTGTTCCAGAATTGGAGGTCGTAGTATGGTGAACGTTGTACTGATCGTACTGGATGTGTTGTAGTCTGCGCCTTTGTATTCTCGGACAAGTAATTAGAAGTATTATCGATAGATGCCAATGCAGCGACCTGCGGATCCATCGCCCCCAGACCACGCAGAGGTAGGCATCCTCGACGCATAAGCAAGCACTACAATGTCGATTTCGATTGAGAATCCTGGTAAGGAAGGGAACACGACGCATCCCTCTCCTCCCGCCTACGGGCTCCTATCGGGTGAGTGGCCCGCCGACCGCTGTTCCTGTGCTCATGAGGCTGCAGTACACAGGTGCGCGGCGGGGCTTTGCAGTCGATTTGGAAGGCCATAGCGCACTATAGCGCGTGGGAGAGATCTGCTCTCTACTAGCTGACGGGGCCGCTCATGTCCCTCCGCTCATCGCAACACGAGGCGACCCTTTGGTACAGAACACCATGCCCGCTCAGCGAGTGATATTGTGCAGCAAAGCGTTGGGTCCAAGCATGTCGCGCAGAATGGTACTAAAGATGCAGCGACGGGGGAGATTAGTACCAACCCCCAACGACCAAACATCCTCACCCCGATACTCACCGCGAAACCCCCCATGGAACCCGACGACGCTACTGTCCAGGCCTTCAAGCTTGTCCTATCCCAGCTGCGCGCGGTTCGCGGGGATGCATGGATCATCTGGCCGGAGGCCGAGGAAGAGGGCGCCCAACTGGCCGCGGACGGAGGCGCGTCGTCGCCGCAATACCACTCAGAGGACATGGGGGAGGGCGTTATGGGAGACGAATCGCGGGCCCAGGTATGCTGGAAGGTTGGAGAAGCCCTGCTGGCCCGACGCCCCGATTTCGACCCCGAAGCCAGGGAGCCTGAACAGACGCCTCTCGACGAAGACGAGCGAAGGGCTGCCGTTCAAGTTAACAGCCCCGCGCCTGAGGCTCAACACCGCAGCGACGACGATGAGTCCCAGACGCAAGGCGAGCATCGAGAGAACGGAGACGGAGGCGAAGAAGAGGGCGGCGAAGAGGTGAGCAGGCAGCTCCGAGCCACTCCTGTCTCATGCCACCGAGTTGTTAACCGGATCGTCCCGTGCAGCCTCCCTCCTCTTCAAGCACGACAGCTCCAGCAGCGGCCCCATACGTCCATTGGGATGCGATGAGCCGGAAGAAACGGTGGCACAAAATCTCCGAGAAACTACTCGAGGAGGAAACGGGTCCCTTCGAGGAGGCCCTGCGCGACATGAAGACGGCAATGGGTGTGCACGATGCTTACAACTCGTGGCCCTTGGGCAGCCCCTCAGGCCCGCCCTCTTATATGTTCCCCCAGAGGGTGTTTCGCTTCGTCAAGGAGGGGTGGGAGCTTGTGCCGGACTCGGAGGACGTTCCCTCTTTGCAGATTTGAGCCCGCGCCCTGTGTGGTCAAGGTTGTTACAGATGTGTTGTAGTTCATGCCTTTGTATTTCTCGTACCTTACGGACAACGCGCCTAATGCTTGAACGGACAGCGCATCGGTACGAGTACTGTCAGATCTTGAACAAAGCAAGTTAGAACTACAGTTGTATGATGCATCGAGACCCAGCTTGCTCCTCCGCCCCGCTCAACAATGGACGCGTCCCATAGACTCGTTCCCCAGCACAAGTCTGCACAAGTCCGCTACAACAACATACCCGTTCCGTCAGCCCAGCTGCGCGTTATAAATATCAAACCTCGCTCACCAATGGCCACCGCGACCTCAGTCAGCTCGCCGGCAAATGAGTGGAAGCCCCCTCGTCCCTCGGAAAGCAGCGCTCTACTGTATCCGAACAATCCCGATCGTCAACGGTCCCGGGGTCTTCGTACGGAGATGCAGCAAGCTCCGCGTTTTTGATGTTCTCGGCCAGAAAGTTGAACAGCAAAAATGACTCGGACGCAGAGACCGTCTCGACTTCTTCAACGCTTGCTGGGTCAGCGATGGGGATCCAGAAAAATGTGTGGTCTGGCCGCGGCCGGTTCGGACGTCGTTGCTGACGCGGACAAGTTGTGTATCTAGCGCCCGTGACAACAGGCGTCAAAGTTGCACCGTAACGCCCACACAAACCCTAACCTCACCTCATCACTCTCGCTGGTCTTCGCGCAAGATGCGCCCACCGTCGAGATGACGTCCAACGTTACCGGAAGACCTCTGACCAGCCCGCGAAGCACGAAAGACAGAACAAAAAACAAGATCCGCAAAATCACGGTAAGGATATCGTAGATTACACACTAGGCCCGGTAGGGCGCGCACACACAGCGGGTAAACGGCACAAGTCATCAGCGTCATCACACAACATCGACGGCGGCACAACAACGAGCGCCGGGCTCAGAACAGCACGGCGAAGATCTTTTCGCTGATCGTCCGTGGCGGCTCTTCGGGCACCTCGGTCTCCTCGACGGTCGGGATACCCTGTGGGCGCAGAATGAGACGTCGAAGCAGAAGGAGGGGGGGATGGAGATGGGGACGGGGAGCGGGGACTTACGGTGACGAAGTCCATCTCTTCGGGCTTCCAGATCTTTGTGCGCTTGACGAGCTTCCATCCAAAGTACAGCGCGATGAATAGCGGGACATTGATGTCTGCGAATACACGCGTTAGCGACGGGCCTCGATAAGCGCAGCGTACCACAGTGGTACTCACAGGCAGTCAGGAAGCCCGAGGCGTTGAAGTCCCAGAAGACCTCGAAGCCATTGATGAGGATGAAGAGCGTGATCCAGAAGATACCCCAGTAGGAGAGCCAAGGCTGGAGCTTGCTGTAGTAGACGAGCTTCGTACGGTCGAGACCCTGCGCACGGAGACCGCGGTCTACGAGAACCGATTAGACACGCGAATGGGCGTAAAAATTTCTGGGCGACTTACAGAAGAAGACGTAGGTGATGTTCATCGACAACCAGCCGAAGAACCCGCCGACGGTCGACAGATTGACGAGCCAGTTGAACACGGTCGACGCGCCGCTGGACACGTTCATGAACGCCAGCAGGGAGAACAGGCTGGAGAAGAGCACGGCCGCGATGGGAAGACCGTTCTTCGTGCAGTAGGTGAAGATCTTGGGGGCCTGGCCGCGAAGCGCGAGGCCGTAGAGGACGCGGGACGCGCAGAACAGGTACGAATTGCCGGCGGAGAACGCGGAGGTGAAAATGCCCGCGTTGATAATGTGGGGGAGGACTTTGATACCGGCGCGGGTCATGGCAATGACGTAGGGAGACTCGGCTGCCGTACCGCTCGACTGCAGGAGCGAGTCGTCGTTGAATGGTACAAGCATACCGGTGATGAGGACACCGAGGAGCTGCACAATCGCTGTTAGACGAATCCACGGTATTCACTGGAAGAAACGTACGTAGAAAAGAAGGATACGCCAGAATACACGGCGGACGGCCTTCGCGATGTTACGGCGAGGGCTCAGCGTCTCGGAAGCGGCGCTGTGGCAAAGTAAGCATCATAGCCTCAGGCACGAACGTGAGCACTTACATTGCGACAAGTTCCATTCCCTGGAACGAGAACGCTGCTTGAACGATGACGGAGACGATGCCCAGGAACTGGTCAAGAGACTTGTGGTTGGGCTCGAGGCCAGCGCCGTTGAGGGGACCAGGGTCCTTCCAGTACTGGAGGGGAAAGCGGGTGATCGTCAGCAAATTGTTGACCATATCGACGGTACGAAATTCCACGCCGCCGGATGATATCGAAGGACGGGCTACTCACGTGGAATCCAAGTCGCTGGTGGTTAGGGCCACCGCCGAGATCGATTACCAGCCCAGTAATGATGAGGAGAGTAATGAGGAGCACTGCGGTGAGAAACGGTTAGCAATGGGCGCTAAAGGGAGGAAAAGAACGACTGACGCTTAATGATCGAGAACACGAACTCGGATTCGCCGAACCACCTGACACCGAAGATGTTGATACTGCAAACCAAAACGCAGATGACAGCGGTGTAGGCAGCTTGATGGTCCATCTATGATTGACAGGAAGAACGTCAGTGAGAAGTCGGCAATACCGATAAAGCAACTGACGTTGGCGTCCCAGAAGGTCAAGAGGATACCGGCAGCCGTGACTTCGACGGGTACGGACATGGAGTTGGTATAGAAGTAGTTCCAGCTTGAGGACAATTAGCCCCTTGCTGCGGCGCACGGCGCGATAGCACTCACCCAGTAGCAAAGCCGAATGCGGGGTCGACCCATCGTGCAGCAAAGTGAGGGAACGTGCCCGAGATGGGAGCATGCGAGGTCATCTCTCCGATTGCGCAGAGAGAGGCGTAGGCGGTGGTGCCGACGAGCGCGTATGCGATGAGCGCGCCCAGCGGTCCTGCTGCTTGAAGTGCGTGTCCTGAACCAAGGAAAAGACCAGTACCGAGGGTACCGGCAATCTATCCACCGTCAGCACTCGATGAACCATCGTCACCTGCGCAACATCGTGCACTCACCGCAATCATCTGGACATGGCGCTGCTTGAGCTTCCTCTGCACGCGGTCGAGGTCGGCGGCGTCGAAGTGGTAGCGGTTGTCGTTGTCCGCGACGACATAGTCGTGGACGACGCCCTTCTCGACGGAGCTGGTCTGGTCGGCCTTTTCGTCGTAGTCCTTTGACTGCGACATGGCGGGCAGCGGAACGGGTGGAGGGGGGAGGAGGGGAGGGTGGGGCAGGAGTGCCGCGCACGGGTTAATGAACGGAGGCGGAGGACCCGACCTCAGGTGGATGGGCGTGGAGGGAAGAGACTCGACGGCTCCAGAGGGCCACCGAGGGTTTATACCGGAGCGCGTCCGATCCGGGCAGCCTTCCCCAAACCGGGAAGGCGACGATAAGGACCCGGGAGAGCTTGTGGACGCCACCGATAAGCTGATGATTGATCGCGCTAAAGAAAATACTCGCCCAGTAGCCTCCAGGCGCTCGCCCTCTTCCGCCTCTCTGCTGCCTTGCTCCCGAGCTCACGCGATCACATCAGTGTTAGATGCACTCTCGCCTCCGAGCTCGACTCGACCACAGGGCACACGCCCCGGGGCCGTCTCGCGACGCTCCGGGAGAGCCAGCTCGGGCGAACGCGCAGTTTTTGCGGAGGTAGCACCCGCGAAAACTGTGCTCCGTCCCGAGTGAGGAGTTGCTGGGGGCCGAGTTCCTACGACAGGCACACCGGATTTGCCGACGCCCTTCCCCACACCCGCGATCGCAGCCTCAGATCCCATCAGATCCGCCCCGATCCGGATTGCCACTCGTGCGACCTGTTGTCAGTTGATGGTTCCCCCAGGCACCCCACAACACCAAGGGCCCTGACGTCCGCAGGTTCGTACTCTGCCAAGAATACAGCCCGACAGGCGCAGTTGGCTGCTCAGGCAGTGTGAGCGGCTCTCAGCACAGACTTCGAGGGGGTATTTGGAGGCGTAGTGGGCGGACCGACGAGCTGAAGGGCGAGTTGACATCCAGACCGTGACGTCCGGAGCGCCATTCAACGCAAACCAGTGCGAGCTTCCCATGACCACTTGTGACCCATCTATATCACCTGTAATCCCCCATGGCGTGCGGCGCTAGGTACGCGTGTGGGCGGTGGCTTCGCCAGGTGGCTCGAATGACATAGGACGTGGGACTGTGTGGTGGGAGGGTGGAGGAGAACACACCAGCACGGCTGAACGTTCATATCTATGCAGCCCTTATCGCAAACGGCAGCGCATCGGTAACGTCGCTTATCGTCTCCTGGGCACTTCCTTCGCTGTTCCTTGGAGCGAGGACATCCACCTCTTGTTTGGAGTCGAGGTGAATGTCAATGGCCGTCCACAAGCTCTGCGGCAAAAGAAATCCGCATGTGTATCTGACAGTGCCGCCAGGCCAAACATCGTGCTAACGAGCAGCCACTAGAGCTGGTAGCTCGATGCGCAGCCCGGAGGTGCGTTTTCCCGCTATGCTGAATGGCGTGCTGCTCCCCTGGAAGTCCGTGTTCCTCATTAACCGATCATCTCGCAGCGTTGAGTACCTGCAAGATCTGGCAGGAAGAAGGCAACAGCATCCCGCGATGATCTCACGACGTTCTTCGCCGGATGAGATTCGCAGAATCTCTCCCGCGTACAGCGCCGCGGTAAACAAAACAGAGCTTCCGCCGTGCTTCCCACGCAAGTAGGAGTCCTCAGGGGGGGAGACCGACATTCCAGGTGCCGGCGGCGGGGACGTCGAGACGGGTTCTAATATTAATAATCCAGACTCGGGGGCGATAGGCCTCCTGATGTCCAGCGCATGTTCTGATAAAGGTGATAAGCATGCGCATATATAAGTAGCGACATGTCTCACTCTCGAACGAGCGAGGCCAGGGCGCACCACGGCCGCTGAGTGACTGGTGACATCTGATTTTGACGACGACACGTCTTCGGAACAGTCGAGGCGGCGAGGCGATGCGAAGCTGCAGGAGAATTCTCTTCGCGCGAGAAGCTCTGAGTCCGAGCGCTGCGCTGTCAGGTAGCCGTCCTTCTCGGGGACGGTCGGGTAGGGAGACGCTTCTGGGGCTTCGCGAACCTGACAGCGAGAGCAAGACTGCGGTCTTTCGGAGACGTCCTGTGCAACGGTCTGTGGTTCGCGGTCACAGGCGGACACAGCGCAGCTCGCGAACTGTCCAACAGGACTCGGGATCCGAGGATTCGCGCGTCTGTCGTGCAGATTCTAGGACGCCGAGTCGTGTATTCCGGCGGCCTCGACCCCGACGGAGGAGTCGGCGCGTTCTGAAAGATCCGTCAGCGACGCCTGCAAAATTTCCGCCGTGTCGCGCGCGCGCAGCCGGACCTTGAACTATGGACAGCCTCGGACATACACGCTGACACGGAAGTTGGACGCACCGCGTGCAACCCGCCGCCGGAGGAGTGCGTTCTGGGGCGCTCGGTGGCTCGCCCGCATGGTCCCTGGTCGGAGTCCCACCTGTGTCCCGGCGAGCTGCCGCTGCGTGCGACTCTGCGAGAGCGTGTCGGGGTTTCGGCACGCCCAATAGAGAGCGGGGCGCTTCGCCGGGAGCATCATGTGCTGCCGCTACGGGCGCATTCATCAAACATCTGCGAAGCGCGGTTAGGGAGCGTCGCGCAATGTGAGAAGGAGTGTAAGACAGTTCGTTCTTCCCGCATCGCCAAGGGAAGGAGAGAGTTTGGGGGTGGTAGCAACAGGGACGTACAGCGAGCTTGAGCGCCCGGCGAGAATACGAACTTCAAGGATGGGTTGAGGGTAATGAGTATCCACCTTTGCACGAATGTTGGTCTACGCCGCTATGTATGCAGGCGCTACTGTGGGGAAGAAGGCGATGAGGTGGATGTGCCGAAAGATAGATGAGTGGACGCGTACCTTGCGCTAAGCATCCAGTGCGCCCGTTTAGTTGTGCACTTCGTTCAGAAGTTGACTCCTGCTCGTATCACAGTCGGCACCACGACCAAGCCGTGTCAGTATGTGGCCATTCCTACGCGATGTATGAGGAGGTGTCCGCCGAGTCGTGCTGTGTGTTGTGGCATGGCACAAGACCAGACAAGACTGCCTTGCACACGCTGCCTCCGAGCAGGACGGAACGATGATGCCATCGGACCCCGGGGACCCCGGGCTATGACGGCTTACGATCTTGGGCGCCTGACGTCGCGGAGACGTTTGCTCCGAACCAGTGACGTCCACTTTGTACGGCGACTCGATATTCTTCCTCTCACACTGCGCACACGACACCTCTCGCAGCTCATGGAACTTGACGAAGTCAGCGTGGAAACTGCGAACCACACAGCATCGCGACCGCTTGCATAGGTATTGGTATGACAAGCCGAGAACGACCGGGGCTGAATCATCTCGGGCACCGTCGCCCTCGGTAATGAAGCAAGTACCCATGGGTTTCGGTAGGTGCTCAGTGAAATACTGAATGCCTTGAGTGCCGCCTTCTGACTGCCTGTGAATGTTAGATTTATCACGAGCTCTGTTGCCGCCACGCGGGTGGCAGTGAAGTTATACTGGTAGGAACCGTCCGTCCGCGCGATGGACGTTTGTCCGAGCCTTCGCAGCACGGAACTTGCAGCGCTGTGCAGGACATACGCCCGTAGAGAAGTTCGAGTATTTTTGCGCTCCTATGGCATGCGGGCATGAGGCCTTCGACGGCTCGGGACACAACATCCGCGCCTGGACTGGTATCCGTGCGCGGATATAGGGCTCGGTGACGACTCGCGGCGCTCTGTACGGCTGCTCATCGACAAAATGCGCCATCTACGTTGAACTGCGAGTCAAAGTGCTTCCCTCATTCGTGGACTATCGGAAGCACCCAGCAGTGACTGAGTGACCAGTACTTCACGTATGGTCGCTCTCTACTGCAGTAACGGTCAATTGGGCCACTTCTTAGACCCGTACATACGTACCATTTCTTGCCACATCTTTGCTTATTCGTGCCACACCCATGGTCGATGGCAGACATCTGCACAAGACGCACTTGCCAGAAACACTGCACTTTGCTTTTTGACGTTACGTCATTTGCATTACGGGATGCGAGAGTTGTGCGAGACACGGGCGCTTACATGCCTGCCTTAGCTTGACCGTACAGTCCCGCATCGCCGGCATCCGTGTTGTGGCTTCATCCTGCTACTGGTCTACGGCATCTGCTACCTGGTGCTGTCACACTGGATTATCTATTGAACGGCTTCACTTGACTTGTCTCCTGCTCTGAGGCTCTTGGGACGTTCTCTTGGGCGGTTCCGCTCACATTCGATCTACAAGCACTATGACAAGCCGGCTGAAGCGGAAGCTGAACGACCTCGGGGTGGACACTGGGAGCTCGAAGGCCAATGAGTCGTTTTGCTTGGTACGCCCTCGGTATGACATCGGCATCATGGACGTACCACTAACACACGGTCACAGATCGGCACACCTTTGCCGCCACTTGAGAAGTCCAAGGATACCGGAGAGTTTGTGCCATTATGGAAGCAAGAGGTGCGTCAAGTTATGCATGCGTCTTCGTAGATGTAATTCACACCGGCGTATAGGTTAGGGATGAGAAGGGGCGCCGTAGGCTACACGGAGCTTTCACCGGTGGGTTTTCCGCGGGGTACTTCAATACAGTCGGTTCGAAGGAAGGTGGGTACTAGTGATTCTACAGCTGTAGGCATTCCGCTCAGGCGTTTGTGATACACCAGGATGGACACCACAAACATTCGTATCCTCTCGGAGTGATCGTGCAAAGCAGAAGGCAGCACGGCCAGAGGACTTCATGGACGAGGAGGACCTCGCGGAGCTGCGCGAGAGCCGGAAGCTCGTTGACGAACATGAGGAGATGGACTTTGGTGGTACGGCTGCTGAGAAGGGAAGGCAGCAAGCTGGGGTGGAAGAACAGGAGTGCGTACCTTCGCTCGCTATACGTGGTCCAGGCGCCTTAACCTAGTTTCCTAGCCCAATATCCGCCGCTCTGGCAGCCTCGCTCGCGCCCGCTCCCAAGGACTCTGTCGGTGCACAGATCCTGAAGAAGATGGGCTGGCGGCCTGGCCAGGGTATCGGTCCGCGCGTCACCTATGCACAGCGCAAGCGGCAGGACGCCGGCTTCCTAGACCCGTCCAAGGAGGTCGAGGGCGACGAAGACGATCTCGAGGAAGCCAAGAAACATATGTATCCCAGGCGGGATACTCCAGTTATCATGGCCCCTCGAAAGGACAACTTCCACGGGCTGGGCTACTGGCCTGGCATGGGGCTGAATGAGAGCTTGGGTCAAAGTTCTGGTGGCGCGCAGGAGAATGGCGAACCAAGGCTCGCAGGTTAGTGGGATTCATACCTGAAGATAGGAGTCGTGCCCATTCATCTTTCGATCTCTAGCTGGTTTCGGACTGGGTGCTTTGAACGACGCTGATGATGACGACGTTGATATCTACGACGCTGGCGCGGGATCGGGCCGTTCCCGCCTCGCATTCGACGATTCCCTCGGCGAGGATGACCACCACATTAGTATCGGGCTCAACTCTCGACTGCACTCATCGCGTGAACCTGTAGGTCCTCAGCGACTGCCGCATGATGTCGACTGGCTAACACTCGTTGACAAGAGAGTACCACCCGGAATCACGCAGACGTTCCACGATGGGACGCCAGTGCTGAAAGGGTTTGTCTTGTCGGGCAAGCCTGTGGCTGAAGACAGATGGTACGCCTGTTTAGTGCTCCCGCTGCTCCTTAATGTGTTGACAGGTGATAGGTTCCCGCTCCCTAAAATACCGCCAGGCTGGAAGCCTGATCCACGTCGAGTATGGGAGCAAGACAAGAACAAGGAGAATCAGCCCGCGGAATCAGTCTCTGCGAAGGGAGATTCTCAACCGCTCTCGCACGCAGCCTGGAAGAGCAATAAGCTCTCTGCAGACGAGGTTAGCCGGTTTCTTCGACGATGATTAAGTTTCCACTAACGTCCTGCGTCTTCCAGCGTGGGTCCATCCTCGGCGAGACGCCTTTGCCGGCGAAGGCCCGTTCTGTCTTCGACTTCATGTCCCAGAAAGACCGCGAACGCCTCGAAAGCATCCGCAACGCCAAAGCATCTCCCTCCGCACCTCCCCCTCGTCCCCCATCCCCCAGCCAGCCGCCACCCCCACCAGGCCCCCGCGGCATCCCGCACCTCCACCCCTCCATCGCGAAAGCCGCGCTCCAGGGCTTCCAGCCCTTCACCGCCGACCCCGTGAAGCAGTCGCGCTACACCGCCTTCCTCACCTTCCAGGCCAGCCACGCCGCGGGCGACCCCGTCGAGAGCGTCGGGTTCGGCCCGCTGCCCGGGCAGAGCACGGACGAGTTCTACAAGGAGCTCGAGGACTATGCGAAGTCCGCGACGGTGTTCAAGCCGCTCTCGGGCGCGATGGCGGGCCGCTTCCGTAGCGCGGTCGTTGTTGAGACAGGCCCTGCGGTCGTAGAGGGTCTGCATCAGCCCGAGCCGACCCCTGAAGGCGGCGATGAGCAGGAAGGAGAGGCGGAGAAGGCGAAGGAGGACCCGAGGATGGGCGCGATACGGCTGGGGATGTTCGGCCCTCTGACGCGCGAAGTACAGCCGTGGCAGCCCGCGCGGCTCCTATGCAAGCGGTTCGGGGTGAAGGACCCCGAGGTGGACATGACCGGGGCCGCTGGCGAGGCGACGGAAGGGTTCGAGTTCGCGACGACCGCTGCGAAGAAGGCTGCGGAGGGTGCGCCGAGCGGTGGTGCGGAAGACACTGCGCCGGTGAGTGCACCGCTGATGATCGAGGGGTCCTCGGACGCGCCAGCGGAAGCGGGCGGGCGCAGCAGTGGCCCGAGGAACCTGGCGAACATCGGCCTTGGAGAGGACGAGACGCAGGGGCAGGACATCCTCACGTATGAGCGGCCCGCGATGGACGTCTTCAAGGCGATCTTCGCCAGCGACGATGAGGACAGCGACGATGAGGCCGAGGCCGCGCCGAAAGCGGAGGGGAGCACGCCTGCGCCGCTCGACTTCTTCGGGACGTCACAGCCCGCTGTAAAAGCTGAGACTGCCACGCCGACTCCGCGACCACCTCCCCTTCCGAATGCGCCGCTGGAGAAGGTGGACCTTGCTACGTTCAAGCCGACGTTCGTGCCCCGCGCAGAGCGAGACTCGCGCAAAAGCAAGGGCTCGGACCGCAAGGACAAGAAGAGCAAGGACAAGAAGAAGGCGAAAGCGTCGCTGATGTCGTTCGACGTCGAGGACGACGGGAGCATCCCGAGCTTTGGCCCCGAGCCGAAGAAGAAGAAGCGGAAGGTGCGCGAGGAGCGCAACGACGACGACGCGATGTGGGTCGAGAAGCCCGCGCCGGACGTCGTGAAGCACCTCGCGCTGCCGCCGGAGACCGTGGAGGAGCCCGCGTCGAAGGGCGACGGGAACGAGGCGGGGCCGCCGAGAGGGCGGAAACGGGCTGTGGACTTCATGTAGGACTGCTAGCATACTAATCCCACTGCTGTGTAACATCTGTTGTACCTATACGCATCTACTCATCGTCATCGCTATCCTCCTCACCCTGGCTCCCGTCCTCCGAGCCGTCTGGCAGGTCCAATTCGCCTTCGCTGTCAGAGCCGTCCTCATCCTCGTCATCTGCGCGTTTCCGCTTGCCGCTGGCGATCGACTTCGTGTCCGCGTCACCGTCGGCGAGAGCGACGCATGTGAGCCGGGTGCCCTTCGTGTCGTAATCCATGACGGGCTCCAGTTGTGTCCGCTCCTCTGACGAGACGGGCAGCGCTGCGAGGTCGAACAGGCGGACCTTGCCGTCCGAGGATATGGTGCACACCACCGTGGTCGTCTGGCGGCTGGCGCCTTCTGGGAGGGCGATACGGATGGTATCCACAGCTTTTACTCTGTAGAGTCATGAGAATGGGCGTGTTACGAGGATCCGTGGAGAGGGACTGACCGGTTGGTATGGCCGACCATGTCTGCGATGATCGTTGGGATCTTTGCATGGTCCTTCGGCACGTCGTATACAGACAGCTTCTTGTCCTCTCCGCCGGCGAGAAGCAGCTCGCCGTTGCCGTCAACGCGCTTGCAGAACTTGATATCGTGAAGGCGAGACGGGTGAGTGATACTGTGGAGCAAGTCCATCTCCTACAATCCGATCAGCAAGCCGTTTCTCAGCATGGGAGGAACTAGACTGACGGTATTGTAGATGTCGATGGTACTTTGTGCTTGTACTGCGAAAAGCGAACCGTCCGTCGACCACCTGACTAGTTCGGCCTCTGCGAAACGTCAGTACTGTCCCCGGAATGGTTTAGTAAGGTATGTACCTTTGCCAAGCTTCGTGCTCGCGGACCCCTTGCCTCGCATTAGGTCCCACATGCGCAGTGTCCTGTCCTTGCCCACGCTGAGCGCGACTTTGCAGGACTGGTGTACAGCGACAGAGTTGACGCGACCCTTGTGTCCTTTCAGCGAGCGTAGCACGGCCCAGTCGCGTGCGCGGAATAGTGATAGCGTGCCATCTTCTGAGGCCGAGAGCAAATGCGAACGCGAGGGGAACTCGAGGTGAGTGATGGACCCTGCAACCTTGTCAGAACGCGCCAGAGAACATGTAGAGTCGAGCGAGTCGCGCACCTTCGTGGTGCATGAGCCCACCAATTTCTTTCCGTCTCCGGAGGTCCCACACCTTGATGATCTCGTCCGCACTCCCGGTAGCCAACCACTTCCCTCCTTGAGGCGAGGCTGCGACAGACTTGATGCAGGAGACGTGTGCGGGGAAGATGAACACCGGTTTGATGTAAAAGTTGTATCCAGACTCCTCGGAGGAAACAGAGCCTTCGAGCCCATAGAGGAGCTTCTCGTACGAGCCGCAGATAATTTTGAAAGACGTGGGGAGGGCGGTGGACGAGCTGGGATCGGTGGCAGATGAGGCGGCCTTCTTCTTCTTCAGCTTGGGTTTCGGCTCCGTCACCACTGCCCGCTCCTTCCCCTTTCCTTTGTCCGACGCGACCTTGGGCGCATCGGACACTAGACGCGGCTTCTCGCGGACGAGTGCGTTTTTCTTGGTGAGTTTCGGCGCTTCGGTGCTCAGCCTTGGCTTCTTGAGAATAGGCTTGGGCGCAGAGGCCTTTGCAGAGGGTGTCCTGGTAGACATGAGCCGAGCTGAGCGTTGGAGGTCAAGGTGTGTGCCGCCACAAATTTTTCCGAAACAGGCAATCAGCGCGTTCCGTAGCCTGTGACACCCATTGTCACATTCTACGGAGCGCCCGACGACCTCCCGGTCCGCGAGCCAGGAGTTTCTTGGCCTACGCCTCAGACTATGCTCTCTCGTTCAGCCCCGCGATGCCCCAGGCTGTCTAGGCTCGCCCCTCGCTTACGCCGGAACGCTTCTCCACAACCTACGCATGCCTCTGTGAATGCAATCGTCTCCTCTGCCGGCCATGACGCGCCGTACCCTCCATCGACCGCCGGGCCTCTAGCGGGCATGTCGGTTGCCGTCAAGGACAACATCTGCACCAAGTCTCTACCCACAACATGTTCTTCCCGTATGCTGGAGAACTTCTCTTCCCCATTAGATGCAACAGTCGTGTCGCTCCTCTCGCACGGAGGCGCTGGGATTGTGGGCAAAGCCAATTGTGACGAGTTCGGTATGGGGTGAGTACATCCAAACTTGTGTTTGAACCCATTCCCTGAGCATATCCCAGCTCCCTCAATATTCATTCTGAACATGGCCCGGTGGTCAACCCCTTCGGGCTTCAACGAGGTCGTGCGGAGCGCAGGTCCGCGGGAGGCAGCTCTGGAGGCAGCGCTGCTGCTGTTGCGGCTGGGTTTTGTGACGCGTACGTACGCGCCTACTCGTTCGTCTCATGCTTCTGAAAGGTAATGAAGGATAGTGCCCTAGGAACGGATACCGGTGGTTCCGTGAGATTGCCCGCATCCTACTGCGGCGTGGTCGGCCTCAAGCCCTCCTACGGTATTGTGAGCCGGTAAGTCGACGTATGCTATCGGGGTATCTGCCAGCTCATATATATCTTCTCAGATGGGGAGTTGTATCATTTGCCGATAGCCTTGACTGCGTCGGAGTATTGGCGAGAGATGTCCCGACAGTCAGACGCGTGCACAGTCAGTATATTCGTCCCAATCACCCTCCCAGCGTATGCTGACTATTAGTGAAGGCGCTATCTCTGCTTACGATGCCAGGGATCCTACAGCTGCTCTACCGCGGATCAGGGCAGACGCAGCGCGATTATGCAAGGTCCGCCTTGAGTCTCTCCAGGGCGGCGACTTGGCGGGCCTGCGAATAGGTGTTCCCCAGGTATGCGCGCCCATCTGATGAACACTTGCAGCTCTGATGTCCTCCTCTAGGAGTATTTCCCAGTGGAGCTGGAGTCTAGCGTCATCGACTCTGTGCGGCGTGTGCTGGAATCCCTCCAGGCGAGGGGAGCTACCATTGTCCCAATATCGCTGCCCTCGACGCGGTACGCCTTAAGCGCATACTACGTCATCTCGAGCGCGGAAGCCAGTAGCAACCTGGCTCGTTATGATGGCATCGAATACGGTATGTGGCCCTCGAACTCTGCATTACAACATAGCTTCTGACAGCGTGGACAGGCTCGCGTGTCGAACCCCCACTTGGTGCCAGTCTGACCAAAACCGCGAACGTCTATGCACACACCCGATCCGCAGGGTTTGGCAAAGAAGTTCAACGCCGCATGCTTCTTGGGACGTACGCCCTATCAGCCGAGTACGTCCATCTGCGCGCTCCACATCCGCCGGAGGCTGACCTACATTCCCGCGCAGCGCGTTCGAAAACTACTTCCTCCAAGCACAGCGCGTCCGGAACCTCATCAAGGCGGACTTTGACCGCGCCTTCTCTCTTCCCAACGCGCTCCGCTCTACCGCGCACCAGCATCCCACATCTGCCGAGCAGGGCGTCGACGTCATCATGCACCCTTCTGCGATCCAGACTGCGCCGCCCCTGCCAGACAGCGCGCCCGAAGCGTCGTCTGGTGCCTCCTCGCTCGATGCTTACGTGCAGGACGTCCTGACTGTGCCTGCGTCGCTGGCAGGACTCCCTGCGTTGAGCGTGCCCGCCGGGCGAGGATCGGATGGATGGCCGATAGGTGTGAGCGTGGTAGGACAGTGGGGTTCCGACGAGTTGGTGTTAAGGGTGGGCGAGGTCATAGAGAGTTGTTACGCCGATCCTGCTGTAGGTAGCGTATGAGCTTGATATGGACCGGGGCTCTACCTACTAGTTATGCCATGAACTGCACACCATCCAGTTGTTCACCACCGTCTTCCGGTTAGAATCGAGAACCCCCAGTGGTATTTTAGCATGGGGGTGTACGCATAAAATCCCCAATGCCGGGTGCGCGAGCGCCTTCAATTGATCGGCCGTTTGATGGGCGCTTGCGCCGTCGAAAGTACTTTCTCTGCTTTCGCCCACCAAGCTGCTGCTACCGCTGCCGGCCTCTTGTTATCTACAACGCGCCCTTGACGAGCCCTACTCCTTAACGTATACGCTCTATGGTCAAAAGAAAGAACAACATCTCTGGGCTGTCGCGCTTTCTCGCGGAAGCGTCAAAGCAAGACTCCCCCACGCCCGAATCCTCCTCGCAGCTTGGCGCCACCTCTACTAGCACCTATCTCGTTGAGGACCGCGCCGCGTCTACGCATCTCGGAACACACAGCAGGAATGACGACGAGGCTACCGAAACTCGGCCAGCGAAGAGGCCGAAACTACCGACGGGGCTCCTTGGAGAAGGCCTGGAGAAGTACGATGCTACCGGCCTCGTGCCGTTCTACACGGAGGCATCCCAAGTTCCTGAGCATCTTCAGAAATGTAAGCATTCGGTGAGCTCTCATATGGCGTCCCTTTGAACCGTGACCTTAGACTTCTCGCAAAGAGAACGCTACTTCTCAGAGTACGCGTCCGGGTGTCTACTCGACGAAGAGGGCTGGTATAGCGTCACGCCAGAACGCGTCGCGGACCAAATAGCGGAACGATGTCGATGCGGCGTCATCCTGGACGCGTTCTGCGGCGTCGGAGGGAACGCAATCGCGTTCGCGCGGACATGCGAAAGAGGTGCGAGTGTTTTCAAGGACCTCTTCGCCTAGTCTCGCGCCTGACGCGTTCTACGGCCGGCGCCCACAGTGATTGCGCTGGACGTATCGCCCGTACGTCTCGCGCTGGCCCGCCACAACGCCGCGCTATACGGTGTACAAGACCGCATTGAGTTCATCCTGGGCGACTTCATATCCTTCGCGCGAGCGCTCCAGAGCATACCGCCCTCGAAGAGAGACGCGGCGCAACGTAAGATAGACGTCGTCTTCCTGAGCCCTCCATGGGGAGGCCCTTCGTACATCGCAGGCTCCCCATCCAAAACACAAGCCGCCTCGTCCGAGCCCGCAGCAGAAGACGCATCAGAGGGCGTTCATGCAGAGTTCAGCCTGTCGAGCGTCCGTCCAATACACGGCCGCGAGCTTTTCGAGATCTCAAGAGCGATCACGAAGAACATCGCGTACTTCCTGCCCCGCAACACCAGCATGGAGGAAATCTCGCAGCTCGTTGCCGAAGACACCGGCAATGGAGCTGGTGCCGTGGAGAAGGTCGAGGTGGAGGAGGAATGGATGGGTTCGAAGCTGAAAGCGCTTACCTGTTACTTTGGCGGTCTCGTTACTGGGCAGGAAGCCATGTTTGACGAGTAGCTGTCTACCCTTGACACGAATGTTACATCCCTCGTTGCGGTATG
The DNA here is from genome assembly GCA_002964805.2 of Trametes villosa. Lineage (NCBI taxonomy): Eukaryota > Fungi > Basidiomycota > Agaricomycetes > Polyporales > Polyporaceae > Trametes > Trametes villosa. The sequence goes on along the minus strand of PUDQ02000016.1, from coordinate 827,605 downwards.
GACTCTGTTGGTAAGCTCCCTTTTACGGTCGTTGGTGAAGACGCTGATCTGAGCTTACCCTGTACAGTTGCCCACGGGATTGTAAATGTCAATGCTCATGTCCTCTCGCTCTGCTCGAGGTGAATGTAACCCGCTGAATACGAATTATTGAAGGTGTTTAGGCATTTATGCCAACGCTAGAGTGAGTATCTCGTTTTCATATATCTGGGAATTGAAGCTGAAGGGGTGGGTGGGACAATGAAAATGGCTAACGTGCTGCCGTTGATACTTTTAAGCCGTGCGCTATTGTTCGCAGCGTTAGCCACCTCCGCCGTCAGGTATATGAACCACAACTTGTGCGTCTACGCTGTCCGTTCCCTGTCTGCTACTATCAGCATCAACCGACTGCCCCTCCATGCCTATGGAGCTCTCTCTCGACGCCTCCATGCCGCCCAAAAAGAAGCAGAAGATCGCACATCCGACCAACGGGAATGATCCCCCGGGCGAAGCATCGCGGTGGAAGGTCACACTGTGCGACCTCCCCACGGAGATGGTCCATGCGGTACGTTGGCGCATACCTCCTAGTACACATCGCTGCTGATACAACCGCTCCCTAATACATCAGTGCGCGAAGGAGATGCATCCCGGTGATCTCTTCAATCTCGCTCAGGCTTGCAGGAAGCTGCGAGCACAGTTGTGGACGCGCGGTGCGCAGCTCGTCTGGACGGCGGCTTTGAGGAATCCGAGTCAGCCACCGATTCCCGACCGGCCCTCCACCATGAGCATCGCTGCATTCTTGCATCTGGTGTTCGCGACCCATTGCCAGGTATGGCACGACATACCCCGCTCGCTGTCTACCATTACCGTTGTAACGCCCACGTAGATGTGCGGGCGCTCGATCCCAGCAGACCTCGGCCGGAGTTTGGCGCGACTTTGCAAGAAATGCTTGTCAGGCGCGTGAGTCCGCCTGCGATGTCGGACCCATGGGGTTACTCTGATGTGCTGCGGATCCAGGCTAGTTGGAGTCGGTGAAGCCATCCAGCAAGTTCGGTCTCTCAATAGCGATCTTAGCCTCGCTATCCTTGACCTCAATAGGGTGTGGAACTACTTTCCCACTTTCAGATACCCCCGGTAAGTGCAGCGGATTTCCCGAGAATCACGAGGAGGTCGCAGCTTACATATCCGTAAAGTCGCGACAGCGCCGACGAAAGGCGTATCTACGTCCTGCAAATCGATGTGGACAAAATTGTCCAACAGTACAAGGCGCTCGGGACGACGCCTTCCAAGGACGAGCTCCAAGGTTTCGTGGACATGTTGCAGGATCAGTACCGTAACGCCTACATCGTAAGTTTTCCGATGCTTAGTGCAACGACGACCTCCCTGAACACACGTACTCCGGCCGCGTAGTTTGCGTCCCAGATATCAGAGTGGTGTAAAGTGCAAGACGAACGCATCCGGCAGCAACGGTTGACTGAGTGTGTATAGCAAAGTTGCACTCACGTTCGCTGCTAACCTCTTGCGTTGATAGTATCCTTCGACTCCTCCGTCTGGACGGTTGGGGAAAGGAACTCGACTACATGAGTACAATCGGCATGGAAGAGCTTTCCAAGTTACCCTGCGTTCGCTGGCCGAAGCCATTGACAAGAGCAGGTAAGTCCCCGCCGTCAATCTTTACATTGTTGCTGTTAACGTATCTTTGCCTTCTGAAGGGTGGCCCAACGTTGCGCGTGCGCTGGAGGTGTTCCTGAAGGAGACGCAAACGTATCGGCTACACAACGAATATCGAAGCGTTCTGCGGGCCCGCTTCGCCACACTCGACACAGCCATCGCGGCACACTGCGATGAGTCCCCGCGTCCTCCTAGCACGGGTTCCCCTCCTGTGGCCATTGACTTCGCCTATACGGCGGAATGTCGCGCAATCCTGGATCTGCCGGAGGCGGTCACGGTCACGGCGGGCCATTTCGCTCCCATTGTCCCTACGCTTGTGAAGAGATGGGACGCGGACGTCCGGGCGCAACTGACGCGCATCCTGCGAGACGTCCATAGCACCCCCGCAGATTCCGACCCACTCATGCTAGCTATCGCCGTCTTCTCATGTCGCCTCTGCACGCAAACGCCTGGCCTTCGCGAACCCGTCTCCTATATGCGCTACCCCGCCGTTTTGGGCCACACTTGTCTCCGCCATATGAGGCTCGACTTCCCGAGCGCCGAACAGGATCTGTACAGACGCACGGTCATGCAGCTCAGGAACTCGGCGGAGCGAGTCGGGCGGTACGAGTCGAACAAGTACTACACGCCTTACAGCGACGTGCCCTTCGACATCGGCGGCCTTGAGCACGGGCCTGGGGCGGGCGCAGCTGTTGCGCGTATGCGGAGGATCGTGTCGGCGCTCGGCCTCGACGCGGCGCGGGCAACCATCGACGAGCTGGAGGCGTGTGAGGGTCGGTTGCGATGTACTCGGTGCGAGCTTGGCGATGGCCGTGGTAGGGGAAAAGTCAGGCGCGTATACGACTGGGTGGGAGCAGTGAGTTCCTCATTGTTGCGATGTAGCGTGCCACCGAACACCTGATCCCTGCCTCCCTCAGTTCGAACACGAATACGGCCACTTCGGGAACGCCGACGATGCGGAAGCTCGAGATATATGGCGATGCGCCAGCCAGGAAGAATGCTTGGCCGCGAAAGAGAACTCCGTGGCTCATCAGGACCCTCTGTTTGACCCAGATGTCCTATGGGTTTGTTCGTTATGTCCCGCCAAACCTTTACGCACCTGCAGCCGAGAGATGGGGATGCATCTGAACACCCAGTACGTGACACTCGCGCTGCAGTCGCCTCCGTTGATTTCTTACCTTGTGAGCCGCCTGTCCAGGCACGACGTCAAGGACGTGTACCAGGCCATTCGCGATGGATGGATTCAAGGCAGTGGCGGTTGGAAAAATGCCTGCCCGTGGCGCTGTGCCAAAGCCAATCTCGTCATGCGCAAATACAGGGCCAGTGACTCAGACACGCAAACCCCGGGCGACATTCCCTAGTCCCTAACTGACATGAACGACTGAGCACTGTCTAGCCGGCCGGCGTCAGGTACGGCTGATGCCGGCTCTGTCCGAGTACATTGGAGTATTCGGTTGGCAGTGGGGAGGACTCGGACGTTCTGGCAGTGCGTGTGAGGCTGCCACCTTGGCAGTGACTGCATGCCTTAGACCCCTTATTCAACGTAGTCCTTTGTTACGAGCTGTTCTCGTTGTAGTACCATAACTCTATAAAACGCGGTCATGTTATGAATACTCAGCCTGTCAGGTCTACGGCGGGCGTAGGAGCCAGTGCAGTCTGAGCCGCATGAAGAACCACGGGCGTCTAGTCGAGCTCTGGGGACGCCGGCGAACGTACTTTGAACTTCAGCTACTTACTCCGGATCCACACCCGCCTCGCGATCTCACTCAGCTAAGCCCGTTTGATTCGTTCTGCACAGCAACGCGCGCCACTCTGCGGTGTACTCCTATCACGGATATGTTGTCTACGACATGTACGCGGCAATCGCGTATGGTCGCGATTTTTCGTGCCGCTCAACGGGACACTGGCAGCCGAAAGGGCTTGTAGCTGGAAGGCGCGCCCCCTGCGCCTGTCAAACATATGACGGAGTTCATAAACACTATTATTCAGGAGGTGAGTAGCGACTTCTCGTATGCCTCTACCCATAAATGCGTCAGCTGACATTATGAGCTATCCCCAGCGTGCTCTTCAACCCTACCTCGACAGGGCCTTTGGTGTGCTGTGCGCGCAGCCGGGCTCTCCCGAGATATTGGGTAGGACAATGGTGAAAATGGTGTACTATTGCACCGTAGTGTGGCCGCTATTGTCCGCGATCTTAGCCACATCAACAGCGTTCACTATAAACGCACTTCGAGCACCGGGAGTCACTTGTCCCTTCTCCCACCACCACCACAGCGCTCGTTTCCTCGTCTTTGCGCCACGATGAGCGTCCCTCCTGAGAAGAAGGTCGAGGTCGAGGCGGCTGATGAACCGCTTGAGGCAACATCCGGTGATGCTCCTCCCGGCCTCAAACTAACGCGGACAGCTTAGCCCGCATCCCTGTTGCTCGAACTACCGGCAGAGATGTTCCTCGAGGTACGACACAGTTGCAGACGTGCACGCACTGGCGCTGACCCCGCTGAGCAGGTTGCAAGTCACATGGACGTCGAAGCACTGTATAACCTTTCTCAGACGTGCAAGACTTTCCGCTCGTTCCTCTGGAGCAAGAAACTCGACCAGTTCTGGAGACAAGTACTGGAGAACAACCGTTCCCCTTGGACTCCCGAGCGCCCCTCGTTTCTGAGTGCCCCGACGTTCATACACATTTTGTTCGGCTCTCGCTGCTACGTAAGTCCCGGTATATCTCCTCCCTCACTAGTAGCATGCCTCTGATAATTTTCCAGATGTGTGGGGACTACATGGGTGGTCTCGCACGCCCGTTTGGGGCCCGCATCTGCGTAGGTTGCAAGGCGGGTAATGGGTGAGTAGCATAACACGGGCTCTTGTAGAGTGCACCTGACGCGCGAGATGCGCAGGACGATGTGGTACAAGAGCGCTGCCGAGCTAGTGCAGTCCGTTGATCAGGACCTTAGCAAAGCCCTATTGGGTTTTGAGATCTTCGAAACGTACTTCATTGTTGCTAATGCCTCCAAGTACGTGCCCAACGAACCATAGCATGGTGATCGTGTCTTGCTAACCAGCTGTGTGTCTCGTTCTCAGGGATAAGAACAACGAAGCCCAGAATCGGGTTCTAAGACGCGATGTAAACCGAGTCATAGAGCTGTACGATGCTCTAGATGCGCCCGTCACCCGGGCCTCCCTAGATACGCTTCTCGACGAGGTGAAGCGCGAGCGCGACGAACAGCAGAGTGTGAGCACAGCTGCACTTCCGTGTGCGCCTGGCGCTGACGTCATTATCACATTCATGCAGCTCGTTACGACCGCTCATGACTGGCTTGAGCAAAGATACAAGGAAGAGGGCTCAAGGGACAGGGAGAGACGCGTTAAAGAGTGCGCAGTTTTGCAAGCGTTCCTGTTCCCTAACCCCTTGCTCACTTCGCTTGTCCGCAGCATCCTTGCACATCTGCGCCACAACGGCTGGGGCAAGGAAGTGGACTTCCTGGGCGAGCAGGCAGTGCAGGCAGCAAAGCAACTCATATGGGTGCACCGCAACCTCAAGACCACCTTGGACGAAGGTAAGTGCCGTCCACAATCCAGACTCTGCGGTGTATCTCATTGCTGACGCTGTCGTGGTGTATACAGTGTGGTTTGATACTGTGACTAAACTGGAAGCGCTGCTGGCCAAGGTGCGGGTGACATGGCTCGACCAGGAATTCCGCGCCGTCCTGCGCGCGCGCATGGACGCCCTCGACGCGGCGATTGTCGCGCACTGCGTCCGGCTCCCGCGAACCGCCCACACGCACGTCCATCCAATGGCTATTGATCTAGCCTTCACGCCCGAGTGCCGCGCGATCTTGGGCCGTCCTCACTCCGACGACGTCACAGCATCCGACTTCGCCCCTGCGATCGCGTCCTATGCGGACAAATGGGCTGCGGACGTGAAGGAGCAGCTGAGAAGCTACATCCGCCGGCGCATCCAGCACGTCCCCGCGGACATCGACCCGCTCGACCTGGCCATCGCGGTCTTCACATGCTCCCAATATACAAGAGGCAACGCGAAGCCCCACCAACCCGCGTGCAACATGCACTATCCCGCGATTCTGGACCACGAGTGCCTCCGCCTCCGCACAACACCAATCCCCAACGCAAAGGTGGATCCGTTCTCGTGCACCATGGTGCGCCTCCAATACACGGCCGAGGAGCTAGCGCGCCGCAAGAGATGTCGGGAAGGGCTCAGGGCCGGTGCACCGTTTGGGATCGACACCCTCGAGGACGGCGCCGCGGCAGCAGCCGCCGTCGACCGCATGCGCAGGATCGTCTCCGCGCTCGGCCTTGATGCGTCGCGGGCGACGATCAGCGAGCTGAAGGCCTGCACAGGGTGGCTGCGGTGCACGCGATGTGCATCTCGCGGCGCGGCGTCGGACGAACCCGGGCCCGTTGGGCGCGTGCACGACTGGATATCCGCGGTGAGTCCCTACCGACGACTGTGGTGTCCCGTGTTGACTTCCTGACGCATTTTCCCGGTGTTGTCAGTACCAGCACGACCACGCTCACCTTGGCTTCAAAATCCCTACGAGCAAGGAGGCCGAGGGACTGTGGCAGCTCGTCGAGCAGCCGGAAGTCCTGGCATTCGTGCAAATGCTTGAGGCTCAAAAACCGACGGATCCGTTGTACAAGCCCTACGCGGTCTGGTCCTGCGCGCTCTGCCCCGCATTTGAAGAAGGCGGCGGCGGAATCAAGGAGCACTTGGAAGCAGAGTACGTCAAAGGTCGTCTATAGCCGCACAACCGTTTTCTGACCTTGACCTGCTGGTCAGGCATGGTCTCGAGGACGCGCACCAGGCCATTCGCGACGGGACGATCTACAGCTATCGCTCGCACAGCTCCACGCAGGGGCGCAGCGTTTACATTCCGCTGCACATCCGCTTTTATGGGTCTGGCGAGGATTCGGACGGCGAGGATGCGGAGTACCAGCCGTAGTCCGACACGGATTCGATGGGGTCCAACGGATTTGAATTTGACGGGCCTTGCTCCGACGTCTTTTGGTAGGTCGACTCTGAACGTGTATGGGGTGCGACAGAGAATGAGGGACAGAAACCGTTGTAAGATATCTACATGTATCATTCTTGTATTACTTGCTGCTATTGCTGTAGTCCGGGGGGCGTGCGCACCTCGCGACCGTAATGAATTATCTACGTGAAATTGTGACCACTCCTGCACGCTGGCAGCAAGGCGGAGCAGACCGTCATCTTGCGCAACCCCAAGCACTCCAACAAGCTTGAATAACTCCCCTGAATGCCCGCGCGGCGTGCGTACCATCAATACACATCCTCGTGTGGCCATCCAGCGCGCGGCTAGTAACAGCACTGTGGATCCGACGTTCACCGCCTCCCTCCCACCACTCGGAGCCTGAGCTCGAGGGCGCTGTGGTCGAGGAGCAGCCGCGGGCGGTAGTCTGCAAATGCGGGCTCAACACCAAGCTGACAGTACGCACGACTCAGCCGACTGAGTACTTGAAGCTTGAAGCTTGAAGCGCCGGTCACCGCCCGACCCCGCGCCGCGACGCGTGCGCGCCGCGGCGCGCGAGACGCGTTTCTCTACGCGCTACTCCACGTACACCGGCCTCGCAATGTCACAATTTGCTTAGCCATCGTCCGATGCGCTCTACACAACAATTGGCAGCATACTACGGCACATCCTATCTATGCAACTGGCTTGGATACCGCTCGTACGCCGGGACCGCCTACTAGGGTCGGGATTTCTGTGCTTAACGCAGTTTCGTGGCTCCGGCAGTAAATGCGTAGGACATGCCAGCCTCTCTCTGTGTTCCAACCGGCAGTAAGTGCCAATATTATCCACAAAAATCTACAATCACTCAGCGTGTTGGCTGTCTGGACAGTGACATCCTCAATGCTCGTGGCCGCCGTGGCGTGCTCCAAGTTCATCAGCAGTTTCGGAATTTCCTTAATGCCCCTTATTCGCCTTATTTCTGCGATTAAGTGCAGTAAGAGCCGCCAACAAGAGACCCACTAAGGCGAGATGTAAGGCCCTCAGAGGTAGCTGAGCTAAGTGCACCAAGGAGTGTAAGTGGAACAAGGCAGACAGTCATCATAATCCGAGCAAAACAGTGCTATTGAGTGGGGAGTATATTAGGGAGCCGCTACATTACGAACATTGATACAACCTAATCAGATCGTATGGGAGAACTGTCGACCACCCGACGCAGACGCTTGGATGCGGGTTGCGTGGATGCACTAGCAGGCGACTTCGAGACAAAGACCCGAGCCTTCCTTAGGAACCTCTGGGAGCCCGATGCGCTCGTGGCAAGAGGCTCCACCGACAATTCATACCAGTCGTCGGTCCGCTCACCGCCGTGGACTTCATCGAACTGCTCCCCCGGTGCCTTGAAGACACCCGTCTTGTAGGACTGGAAGGCAATCTCGAGCTAGCAGCAATATACTTAGCATAAAGCCCATAACCCCCAGAAGGTCACGTACCGCTGCAGCTGCCAGCGCCAGCGCACCGACAGGGAAAAGCGGTTCGCCGTCGAGGACGGAGTTGGCGGTCACGCGCAAATGAGGCGCAAACGTCTTGAGGATGAAAGGAGATTGAAGTGCGCCCTTACCCTTAAGCTCCTGCACGTACGTCAGCAAGAGGTCATCCCGACTATATTCAAACATACCGCGCCCGTCGCAGGCCGCTCCCAAAACCCCTCGCCTTTCTCGCTATTGCCGACTTTCGCAACCCAGCTGCGGACGGCGTCTTGCGTGCTCCGAGGGTTGCGAGCCTGAATCGCTTTGACCTCTCCCGAAATGATGGTATTGGCACGCGTCAAGAAGCCGCGTCGCCAATTGCCCATGCGTTGGCGAGCCTGTAAAAGTGTACCCGGTGAGCAACATAACACAATGGTCGCAGCCGGTCAACTCACGATCTTGACAACAACGGAGTCGTTGTCCACCTTGTACTCCCGGCGCGGGCAGAGGTGATCGAGGAGCTGCTGAATAAGCTCAACAATACCTGTCTTCGTCGAAGGGGCACGCCGTTGGACGACGATTTTCTTGCTGTCAGGGAGATCGACCGTCCAGGGGTCCCCATGAGCACCGAAGTGGTCGATGAGAGTCGGCATGATGGACTCCTCGAAGACCGTGTTGAGCCAGTCGGGCAGCGCGACCTTCCCCGATCTGGACGCGGCGGGCAGCATATCTGCCTTGCGAGTGCGTGTCTGCTTCTTCTTGATTTTGACGTCGGCATCCTCTTCGACCTCCTCAACTTCTACCATCTGTACTCGAAGTGTCAGCGGAAGAACACACAGAAGAAGATCAAAACGCACATTGCGGAAGCGGCCCTTGGGCTGAGCAGCTACTGACGCCCTGTCAGCCGCCACATCGTCGTCATTGAAGCCGCCATAATCGAATTCGTCAGCGTCAGCGAGAACCGGGCCGCGCGTCGCTTGCGCCGTGGACGAACGCGCGGGCGTGGCCGTACGCGACGTTTTGCTACTGAGCTTGAGCTTGGAGGTCTCAAGAACAACCTCGTCATCGCCGAAATCATCACCGTCTACCGAAACGCACTCACACGCGTGAGCATTAGAGGAGACGGGCAGCGCGGACACTTACCATTGAAAGCGGGAGACTGTATGGGAGTGGCCGGACGCGGTATGGCGGTGCTGCTGGCGAGCCGGAGTTTGAGCGGTGCGCTGATAGGCGGCGTGGGCTCTGGAAGCCGGTTCGAGGGCGAAGGGGACGGGCTTGTGGACGACGCCGCTGCCAGGAGTTTTTGGCGGTATGCAGGCGTGAAAGCGTCCGTGGGCTGCATGCTCGAAGGCGAGGCATTGCTGTGGTAGATAGCTCAAAGCGCAGAACACAGAGTTGGGGTGAGATGACTTACTGCTTCGAACGAGTTGCCGAGTTCTGAGTACCAGAGGTACGGGACGTTGCTCCTGCATCGGGAGTGCCCTCGGGGTGCGCGGCCTTGATGCGCCCGAGAACGTTGGATTGGCGCTGTTTGCGCCTCTCTGCGCCCGTCGCCGGCTTCGGCTTCGGCTTCCCCTGGAACGACAGATCTGATGAGCATACACGCTTGCTAACTAGACTGAGGGACTTACCTTCGTAGGGGCGCGCCCGCGTGTGGCTGCCGGAGGTGGAGATTCCTCCTCTCCACTACCGTCCGCGTCGTCATCGCCTCCATCCTCCTCGCCGGCGTACTCACTACCAGACGGCGTGCTCATGCCATCTGCATCCGCGGCGACATGGTAGCCTTGCGCAAGCCGCATCTCAGCGGACTGGCGCTCTTCGCGATCAGTGTTCGCCTTAGCCGCTTCAAGCGCAGCGATTTTGATGACGCCCGCGTTCTCGCGCGCCGCCGCCTGCTCCTTGGCCTGCGTTTTTGCTGCCGCCGAGGCTTGCTGTTGCGCGCGCTGGGCCTGCGCGGCGGCTTTCTCCGCTTTCTCTGCCTTCCAGTTGAGGCCGACATCAAGTGCTGGATGGCGGTCGCGGTTGCTGGTGCGCGTCTGGTATCGGCGTGGCGGGGTTTCTTGGGGGCTGGCGACGTCCAGCATGTCGACGTCATTGTCGGCTTGGTGGGTTAGAGACGGCTCGGGGCTGCCGCGCTCGCCAACGGACTGCGAGTTCTCGCCGGTGAACTCCTCGCCGGACTCGGAGTTTTGAGCTTCTGCTGCTGTTGCGTGGCTAGTGAAGCCCGTCCACGGTTCGTCGTCTTCAAACTCGTTGCTGCCGTCTGTTGAGAAGGAATTTTAGTGCATAAACGGGCCTCCGAAAGCAAGGGGATGACGGGGTGCCGGCCGCGCTGGCGCTGGCATCCCCAATCATCTCCTACTACAGATGGGTAGGTTACCTGATTCCTCGCCGACGGCCGTAGCGTCCGCAATACTGTCGCTTGGTGCGCGGGGGCGTTTTCGCAGTAGCATGGCGGCAAGAGGGATGAGCAGAGAGGACCGTGGCGAAGAGCGACGCAGCAGAAAGCGGCAAGACGCAAGTCGCGGATTTAGACGCCTGTGCACGCTTCCTCTCATCCAGCGCGTCCCCTCTCCTCCTTGACCTCTACAACGTCGAGCACGCCCCCTCTGCATCACGGACACCACTTCTGGGCTTGTCATAATATTTATTCGTAATGGCTCGCTTCTGTAATCTCTGTAACCGCTCGTTCACGTCGCAGAACGCGTTCACCGACCATAACTACCGGTTCCACCAATACCCAAGGCCCGCGCCGCTCCCCTCCGTCTTTCATTACCACCCCTTGCTCAACGGTAAGTCTTGGATCTATCTGGGGGTCTGACTTGTCTCATATCTCCTGTATAGCTCGTCCATGCGACGAACACGGAAACTATCTCCCGCACGGCGCTCCTCCTCCTGCTCGACAAAATCCGGCGTCATTCGACCCCTTCCCCCATCGTCCGAGCTTCGAGTTCGCAGAGCTACACTACGAGCAGATACGAACATCTGAAGCTGGCATCAATGCCCTTCTCAAGATTCTCGCATCAGCTAAGGCACTCGAGACCGGCGATCCCGAAGCACGCGCTATGTTCGATGACGCCGCCGACATGTTTGACCATATTGACGCGTTGCCCTACGGCGACGCGTCTTGGTCGACATTCACGCTGCGCTATGCCGGGCCCATTGATGCTAACAGCCCGTCTTGGAAACGGCAAACCTACCTCGTCCACACCCGCAACGCTTTGCGCGTCTTCGAAAGCATGGCGGCTAGCACCGACTTCGACGGCACATGGGACTATGCGCCATACGAGGAGTATACAGGCGAGAACTGCCGCAGATACTCGAATCTAATGTCTGCGCAGTGGGCGTACAAGAAAGCGGTGCGATAACTCCGTCCTTCCTCGGTGTCCATTCACTGACTCCATTGTCTTGCTCAGAACGAGATTGCGGTCGATCCGAACACCCACGGCGCCATGATAGCCCCAATCGTCCTCGGCGCCGACAAAACAACGTGCTCTGTGGCGACAGGACATCAGTCCTTCCATCCGCTCTATATGTCCCCAGGAAACGTCCACAACGAGATGCGCCGCGCGCATCGCCAGGCAGTCATGCCACTGGCCTTTTTGCCGATCCCGACATGTGAGCCTGTCAATCTTGTGTGATGCAGTTACTGACCAATCGCGTAGGTGCCCGCGAGCATGCTAACAACGAGGAATTCCGCATCTTCCGCAAGCAGCTCTATCACGCCGCGCTCGCACACATCTTGAGTCCCTTCCGCCCCGGCATGACCGTCCCGCACGTCCTGCGCTGCCCGGACGGCCATTTTCGGCGCGCCATCTTTGAACTCGGACCATTCATCGCGGACTATCCGGAACAGGTGTACCTGTCGGGTATCGTCCAGGGTTGGTGCCCCAAGTGAGTGGGTGTCCGTGCTCGAGTCGCTGGCGCTAATTTCGCGTCTTAGGTGCCGCGCGTTGCCCGACGAGCTCGAGACCGCTGGCCCTCCGCGCTTTCGCGAGCACACCGAGGCACTCATCGAGACTTTCACGCCCGCGATACTGTGGGACGTATTCGGGGTGGTCGGTGACGTAACGGTTCGTCGTCTCCCTATGCGTGTTGACATACTACTAACGACGCGATTCAATGCCCAGCCGTTTACTAATCGCTTCCCGCGCGCAGATATCCATGAACTCATCACCCCTGATCTCCTTCACCAGTTGATCAAGGGGACGTTCAAGGATCACCTCGTAACGTGGGTTGGAGACTATCTCCAACTGACGTGTGAGAGTGCGCGCGAGGCGAAGCGTGTCATGGACGAGATTGATCGCCGGTATGTTGCTCGTTGGTTGTGTATTTGAGAAATCTGACATGCGTCTAGTTTGGCTGCTGCACCCTCGTTCCCAGGGCTGCGTCGCTTCCCGGAGGGCCGCAATTTCTCACAATGGACGGGGAACGACTCAAAAGCGTTGATGAAGGCGAGTTCAATTCAAGCTGTTCCGTGTCCGCTCTGGCTCTGGCTGACTTGGACTAGCTATATCTCTCTGCGATCACCGGCCTCGTACCCGACAAGGTTGCGCAATGCTTTGCAGCGTTTCTCGACTTCTGTTATCTCGCACGCCGGTCTGCACACGATACCGTCTGCCTTGACGCCATGCAAGACGCCCTCGCGTATTTCCATGAGCTCCGCACCGTCTTCGTCGAGACTGGTGTGCGTCCAGATGGGTTTGGCCTTCCGCGTCAGCACGCGTTAGTACACTACGTCGACGCAATCCGTCTCTTTGGGTCGCCGAATGGGCTCTGCTCCTCAATCACCGAATCCAAGCACATCGAAGCCGTGAAGAAGCCCTGGCGCGCTTCGAACAAAAATCAGCCTCTCGCCCAGATCATCCGCTCAAATACCCGACTAAACAAGCTCGCTGCCGCACGTGTCGAGTTCGGCCGCTGCGGGCTGCTTCAGGGGGACGTTCAAACGTCGGTCCTTGTCGAGCTGGGTGCGGAGGTCGAGGATCGACAGGCTCAGCGCGAGGCAGTGTATCTCGCTGTCGCGGATGCAATGGACGCCGACGGCAATCACGGTGGACCGTCTGTCGAGCTAGCTCAAAAGCCAGGTGAGTGATCATGATATCCGTGATGTCCCCGTTAACTTCTTTACTGGCAGTGCACAAATACTCTCTTGCCGTCTTCGCCGCCAAGATCGGGCAGCCGCATCTGCACGTCCTGATCCGGCGCTTCCTTCACGAGGTGCTCTATCCGGATGTGCATCTACATCCCAACTCCCCCGTAGATGAATATCCCGAGATCTCAGATCGTGTGAAGCTCGGTATGTTCCTGTCCGCGTCTGCTACGTTCTATGCCCCGAGTGAGCTTTGCGGCCCCGGCGGGATGCACCGAGAAATAATCCGGTGCAATCCGTCGTGGTACAAGAAAATCCCTCGCTTCGATACGGTACTGGTGCGCACGAACTCCGAGCTTGCCGGCATGCGTGCAATGCGTGTTGCTCGTGTGCGCTCATTTTTTACCTTTGTTTATGAGCATACCTTATATTCCTGCGCCTGCGTGGAGTGGTTCACGTTCCGCGATGTTGTACCCGACCCTGTAACTGCGATGTGGGTTGTTCGCCCTGATACGGTCAACGATGCCCCTGTTTGTAGTGTTATAAATGTGTCCTCTATTGTACGTGCATGTCATTTGATGCCGGTCTTCAAACAAACCTTCCTCCCTGTTGACTTCTCCTACTACGATACTTTGGATGCATTTGCAGAGTTTTTTGTAAACAGCTACGTTGATTACCATTCACATGAAACAATACTATAATATTTCCTTCGTTGGCCTTACATGTCTTGGCCCTCCTTATGCTGCTTGTGCTCCTTGTGCTCCTTAGTACCCTTAGCGCTCCTTAGCATATTTCCGCAATGGGCATAAGACCGTTAAGCATTTTCCCCAACTGCTGATGTTCTCTGAGGTCCGGCTCATCTGCACTCAAAGGACTTGTAGCTTGAAGGTGTGCCCCCTGTGCTCGTCACATGTATGACAGAGTTCATACATATTACCATCCGTAAGGTAAGTATCGGTTTCTCGTATGTGTATGCCCACAGATACGGAGGGACTGATGTTATGAGATGTCCCCAGCGTACTCTCTAGTTCCGACCTTCAATGGGCCATCAGCGTGCTGTGCGCGCGGCAGCCGGGCTCTCCCGATATAATGGGTAGGACAATGGTGAAAATGGTGTACCATTGCACCGGAATGTGATTTGAGCCGCTATTGTCCGCGATCTTAGCCACATCAACAGCGTTCGTTATAAACGCACTTCGTGCACCTCCGGAGTCGCCTATCTCTTCTCTCATTACCACCACAGCGCTCTTTTCCCCGCCTTTGTGCTACGATGAGCGTTCCCCCGGAAAAGAAGGTCAAGGGCGAGGCAGCTGATGAACGGCTTGGGGCGATATCCGGCGATGCCCCTCCCAGCCTTAAACTGACGCGGACAGCTCAGACCTCATCGCTGTTGTTCAAACTGCCGGCAGACATGTTCCTCGAGGTACGAAACAATCGCAGGCATGCGAGCACTGGCGCTGACCGCACCGAGCAGGCTGCAGGTCACATGGACCCCGAAACGCTTTATCACTTTTCTCAGACGTGCAAGGCTCTGCGCTCGCTCTTCTGGAGCAAGAAGTTCGACCGGTTCTGGAACCGCGTATTGGAGAACAACCGTTCACCTTGGACTCCCGAGCGCCCCTCGTTCCTGAGCGTACCGGAATTCATCCACGTTTTGTTCGGCTCTCGCTGCCATGTAAGTCCCGGCGTATCTCCTCAATCACCAGTAGCACACCTTTGATGATTTTTCAGATGTGCGGGGATCGCATGGGTGGTCTCGCACGCCCGTTCGTGGACCGTATCTGCCTAAGTTGCAAGACAGGTGATGGGTGAGTAGCCTTACAGGACGTGCTCTTGTAGAACAAGGTGCCTAACACACGAATGCGCAGGACGATCTGGTATAAGAGTGCTGCCGAGCTGGTGCAGTCCGTCAACCCCGACCTCAGCAGCGCTATACTTGCTTTTGAGGTGTTCGAAACGTACTTCATCGTTCGCGATGCCTCCAAGTACGTGCCGCAACGAACCATGACGTGAGGGCCTCATCTTGCTAACTAGTCGTGTGCGCCTTCTTCAGGGACAAGAACAACGAGGCCCAGAACCGGCTTCTACGGCGGGACGTGAACCGCGTCATCAAGCTGTATGAAGCCCTGGATGCGCCCGTCACGCAGGCCGTCCTAGACGCGCTCCTCGATGAGGTGAAGCGCGAGCGCGCCGAGCAGCAGAGTGTGAGTACAGCTGCGCTTCCGTATCCGCCTGGGGCTAACAAATCACGCTCACGCAGCTCTTGACGACGGTCTACTACTGGTTTGAGCAAAGGCACAAGGAGAAATGCAAGAGGGACAGGGAGAGACGGGTCCAAGAGTGCGTCTTATGCGTGTTCCCCTGTTCTCTGTTCACTTGCTCACTAAACATGTCTGTAGGATTCTTGCGCGTCTACGCCAGAGCGGCTGGGGGAAGGAAGTCGACTTCCTGGGCGAGCAGGCCGTGCAGGCAGCAAAGCGGCTGATGTGGGTGCACCGCAACCTCGAGCTCACCCTAGACGAAGGTCAGTGCCGCCCACAATCTATCCGCCGCAGTATATCTCATGCCTGACCCCGTCGCGATGCATGCAGCGTGGCCGAGCATTATGGCTGAACTGGACGAACCGCTGAACAAGGCGCGGGTGACGCGGCTCGACGAGGAATTCTGCGCCGTCCTGCGCGCGCGCATGGACGCGCTCGACGAGGCGATCGTGGCACGCTGCGCCCGGCTCCCGCGAACCCCGGGCGTGGATGTCCGTCCCACTGCCATCGACCTGGCATTCACGCCCGAATGCCGTGCAATCTTGGACCGTCCCCATTCCGAGGACGTCATTGCTGCCGACTTCGCCTCTGCTATCGCGCCCTATGCGGACAAGTGGGCCGCGGACGTGAAGAAACAGCTGACGAGCTACATCCGCCGATACATCAAACGCATCCCAGCCAACGTCGACCCACTGGACCTCGCGATTGCGGTTTTCACATGCGCGCAACGCTCAGAGAGTCGACTGTCACCCCACCTATCCGCCTGCAGCATGCGTTATCCGGCGATCCTCCACCACGACTGCCTCCGCTTGCGCACGACGCCGATACCCAACGCCGAGGAGGACCCGTACGCGTGCACGATGCTGCGCCTCGACTACACGGCCGAGGAGCTGGAGCACTGCGAGAAGTATGGCACGATGCTCAGGGTCGGCGCGCCCTTTGACGTCGGTGCTCTCGACGACGGGCCCGCGGCAGCTGCCTCTGTCGACCGTATGCGCCGGATCGTCTCCGCACTCGGCCTTAACGCGAGATGGGCGACAATCAATGACCTGAGGGAGTGTGGGGGCTGGCTTCGATGCACGCGGTGCGTGTCGGACGGTGCCGAAGAACCCATCCGGCGCTTGTACGACTGGATCGGGGCGGTGAGTACCTAGCAATTGCAGTGCGCCGTGTCGATTTCCTAACGTGTTTCCCCCCCGCGTGCCCAGGACCAACACGAATTTGAGCACTTCGGCTACAACATCCCTACGCGCGAGGATGTCAAAGGCCTCTGGCAGCGCGTCGACCAGCCGGAGGTCCTGGCGATCGTACAAATGCTCGAGGCTCACGCAGCGACGGACCCATCGTACGATTCCGACGCGCACTGGTGCTGCGCGCTCTGCCCTACATTCCAAGGACGAGGCGACGCCATTTTGTCGCACTTGGAAGCACGGTAAGTCGGAGGTGTATAATTACGCGACTATTTTCTGACCGCGACTGGCTGGGTAGGCATCGCATCAAGGACGTGCACGAGGCCATCCGCGACGGGACGATCTACAGTCATCGCTCGCACGGCTACAGGAAGAAACATTGCGTTTACATTCCGCTGTACATGCGCTATTACGGGCCCGACGAGGCCTCTGACGACGAGGCGGAGACGTACGAGCCAGGCTCGGACACCAACTCGACGGAGTCTAGCGAGTTTGAATTCGAAGGGCCTGGTTCCGATGGCTTTTGGTAGGTCGACTCTGAGCATGTCCAGGGTGCGACGAAGAAGGAAACCGTTGTTATATGTATCACTCTTGTATTACCTGCTGCTGTTACTCAGGCTGTAGTCCGGGGGACGTACCTCGCGACCGTAATGAATTATCTACTACGTGAAATCATCTCCATCCCTGCGCACCGAAAGCAAGACAAGTTGAAGCAGACTGCCATCTCGCGCACCCCGAGGCACTTCAACGACCTTAAGCTATCATTTGTACGCCCGCGCACCCAGTAGCACAACAGATCCGACGTTCGCCGCCTCCCCCGACACTCAGATACCTCGAACGACCCCGTGCCACAGCAGCCTGATCCGCCACCGTCCGCGGGCCCATCATCCGCTCCGCCGCCCGCGGCACGCCTGTGTGTCCTTGTGTACGCCGCGCGGCGTCCGCACGGGGATGGCCCCCGGAGGCGTGCACGCATGAGCCCATCTCCGAGCGGGACGGACGCGGACCGCGGACTGCTGAGTGTACTCGTAACTCGGGGACCCGGGGACCCGGGGCACGCCCCCGCCCGACTCCCGAGTGCTGATGCAGGCATCTTCAATCAAGCTGACTTCGCGCGCGCGCCGGTAATCATACCGCCCGCGCAGGACGAAATGCGTCCGCGCACTGCACCCGTGCCGGCGGCGAGGGGGCGATGGCCGGCCTTGTGCTGTGTTGTTGAGCCCCGGGGGCCGCCAGTGGCAGGACGCCTCGGAGTTGTGTGCGCGTTGTCCTTTGTGGTGGGCGCGCACCGCCACCAGCGAGCGGTCCTGGATCAGGCTCAGCCTCGCGGAGCAGTGCCCCCCCAGTGCCACTGCCCAGTGCGGACCTCCCCTTGTCCGCCGCGGACAGCTGCCACCCCCACGCCGTCCTGGCCGGCCCGGGGCAGCGGGGCGTCACCGACGCGTTACGGGACGCGTGCGTGACCGCCGAATCCTCGCGCGTCGCCCGGGGACGGGCCGACGAATCGACGAACCGCGCCCTTCGCGCCTGGGCCCGCGCCTCCCGCGCGTTCCCTTCCGCCACGCATTCTGATCGGCGACTTGGCTGCATGAGCGAGTGGTGGTGGGAGCAGTATACACGTCCGGCGAACGTCGAACGTCGAAGCGCGCAGGGGCGTGGTTCTTGTAACGAGCGGACGGCGCGCGTTCGCATGGGGGCCCAAATGCGCCCGTTATGCAGCGCGGGCACGGGCACGGGAAATCAAGAGCGCGCGGCGGGCGATAAATAGGGCGAGAGCGACGACATACAGCATGCGCGACGTACAAGGGTCCTTCGTCCACCCTGTTTCCAAGAAAAGAGTCCGCTACTTCACAGGGCGGCGCCCGCCCCAGGGCAAGGGGCAGCCGCCGCCGGACGGGGGATATGCAGGACGAGCAGAGAACATACAGCATACAGCATACAGGCGCCCCAAGGCGGGCGGTGGTATCCTCGTTTTGTGTACAGCCTTGTCGTTGGTCGGCCAGGGCGCGATGGAGGTGCGCGCAGGGCGGTCAAGAAGAGAGGCGGATGACGTCGCCCTCGAAGACGAACGTCCGCCGCTCGTGCAGCGCCGTCGCCGCCTTCGTCACCTCCGCCGTGTCAAAGTCCTCGTGCTTGTCCGGCGGCATCGTCGCGTTCAGGTACGTCACCAGCGTCGCGATCGTCAGCTCGTCGGACCGCTCGTACGTCACCCGGTAGAGGTGCCGGATCGAGCGCGCGACGAACTCGAGCCTGCTCAGCAGCTGCCGTGTCAGCGGGCACGATATGCGCAGGGTGTTACGGCACACGCACCTTCCCGCGGGCGAGTCCAGGTTCGCGAGCTTGGGCGGGACGGCTGCGTCGACGTCGATGTAGTCCCACATCGCGTCGTCGTCTTCGCTCGACGGCGTCGATGCCGACCGGCTCGGTGCGCCTTCGAGCTGCCGCAGCCGCGCCGATGCCGCCTCGGCCTTCGCCCACGCCTTGGCGCGCCGCCGCTCCTCCCGCAGACGCGCCCGGTCCGCCTCCTGCGCCTCGGCGCCCTCTTCCGGCTCGGGCGTCGCACTCGAGTCGGACACGACGAGCTGGCCCTCCAGCGCGGCGTCGCGCGTGGCCCGGAGCTCCGCAATGGCCGCTTCTCGCTCCGAGTTTTTTTGTCTGTCATGTGGGCGTCAGCTTCGAGAAGAGTGGTGGTATCACAGAACATCAGCGTTGACTCACCGCCTCTGCAGACATTTGGCGCGGTGCTGGAGCCAGGGATACGAGCAGTAGGTGCTGTCCTGCCGCAGCTGGACCCACTTCTGGCAGAGCTTGCAGAAGACCCGGGCTGGCTCGACCTCGCCGAGGAATGGATCTGCACGCAGGGCTGCGGCTCGCTGATCAGCATTGCGCCTCCGAGACTCCTGCGGGAAGCTGTTCGCGGTATAGTCCTTGAAGGACGCGGAAGAATACGCTCCTGCTGAGGAGGATTGCGCAGCAGATGAAGCCTGGGGCGGGTTAGTGGACACCGGTGGTGGACGTGCTGATGCAGATGGTGGTGGAGGCAAGGAAGACGACGAGGCCAGTGCCAAGAGATGCTTTGGGGGAGGCGGGACGTTCGCAATGTTGAACCTACCAGACATCAGAAGAAGGCGGACAATTCATCGGGCTTCCTGAACTTACTTGGACGTGGACGTCCCAAGATCGAGGCTGGAGACCGGTTGGCATGCCGCACGATGCTGCATCCACATCTTGACCGCCGCAGTGCTGCTCTCTGCCACGATCGGGACCCAGCTCTCGCAGACCCGGCAGAGCACGCGCTCGCTGTCGAACCGCTTCACGTTCGGGTCGGACGAGAACATCGCGTTGCGGTCGTCCGCTGGGCGTGCGGTTTTAGCGCTGTCCGGAAGAAACACCCGCGGCTCACTATGCAGTCACGCAGCGAGAGACCATGGGGTGCACTTACGCGCGTTTCGCGAGGCAGCTCTTGCGGTGGGCGTCCCACGGGATCGAGCAGTACGTCGAGTTCGGCCGTAGGCGGATCCACTTGTCGCACGACGCGCACAGGACGCGGTACGCCTCGAACTTGGCGACGTACGGATCGGAGCGGAGGTAGTCGATGCGCTCGTCCTCCGTCCGCTTCGCGCGGCGCCGCTTGGCGGGGGGCTGGGACGCGTCGGGCGGCGCGCCGGGCGCCTCGGACGCGAACTCGGGCGGGTTCTGGGAACCGTTCTGGCTGCAGCGTCGGTTAGCAGTGCCCATGGACTCGAACGCGTCGGCGGGGCACGGCGGGGGGTGGGAGGCGCGTACCATGTGACCCGGTGCGCGTCCCAGAGCTTGACGGTGAAGGCGCCGGTGGCCGCGTCGCGGATGGAGATGCCCTCGCCGCAGGTCTCGCAGATGATGCGTCCGCTGCCGTACTCGTCCGCGGGGGACGTGCTCTCCGTGCCCGCGTCCGTCTCGGACTGCGAGTCGGCGCGTGCGGGCGCGCTAGGGCGCGCGGGGCTCTCCGCGGGCGGCTCCTTCCGCTTTTGCGGGACGCTGCGAGGACGGTGAGCGCGGGCCCGGGGAGGGGGGTAATAAAGAGAGCGGACCTGGCGGCAGAGGCCATGAGGGAGGCGATGGACGCGGGTGGGTGCGCTCTGGGAGGCGGGTGAGCGCGAGGGGGTGGCGGGGGCGCGGCGGGGACTCACTCTACTTGCATGGCATAACCGCGCGCGGGGAGGGCGGGTGCGGGTGTCCTGGCGCGGGGGGCGCGGGGGGTGTGCGCGGGTGGGGGTGCGGGGGAGGAGGGGAGGATTGACGTGGAAGAGAGGAAGGGCGATATAAGATGGGGCTCAGGCCAAAGAAGCGAACGAAAACATTGAATTCAGAATAGCAGAAATTCCATCGAAAACAAACAGAAAACATTCCCAGGCGCGAAATTGAAATCACCCCAAATGCGGTCGTCCGTCCTCCCGATCGGGCACCCCTCCTGAATCCTGATTCGTATCCGCATGCTCGCGTCCCCGCCCCCCGCCCTGCCCCTGCCCCCGCCGCGCCGCCGCTCTCCCGCCCCCCGCCGCCTGCGCCCTCCCGCTGCCCCGCCCGCTGCCCCCGCGCGGTGTGCGTCGACCGCGGCGGGCTACGAGACGCAGCGGCGAGGTGCGAGAACTCTGATCGGCGCCTGGGGATTGATCGAAAACGTCGGTGGCATCTGGGAGACGCCGGCGTGTGTTGTGTGTCTCTCAAGATGGTCACATTGTATGTTGTCTCTGGAAAATGCGCCAGCGCGCCGTCGCCCGAGCCCGGCCTGCTCCTGCCTCTCTGCGCGCACCGAGTGCGGGCGGGCCTCCCACGCGCAGCGTGCCCTGCTTCCCTACCTTTGCCCTCTCGTCTCTCTCCACCCCGGGGCTCGCCCTGCTCCTTTCGGCCGCTTCGCTGCCCTCGTTCCCGCCTTCTTGTCTGCCCCTCCGCCGCGCCCAGACGTGTGACCCCCTTCGCGCCCTGCCCTCCCAGCCCGGCAAACCATCAGGGCAGTCCCACTCCCGCGAGCCCGCCATCCGCGCAAATGCAGCAGCCCGCCGGCCTTTTCCCCGCCCCGCGCCTCGCCTGCGGGCCAGCTTCTGGGTCGCGCTGCGTATCACTTCCCGACGTGTGTACGTACCGGGTCTCTATCATGATCCTCTTCGCTGTCGTCTCGTCCTTCTCTCGCTGCATCACGCCCCACATGTCGCCCCATTGCCCTCTGCAGCGTGAGTGTCTGCCCGAGCCCGAACCTTCTATCGGTCCAGCGCGTTCCAGCTCAGAACGCACGCCGGTCTCGTGTTCTCTCTTGTCTTAGAACGTTAACTCTATTGCACCCCACTATCGGCGATGTGGACACGCACATCACGCAGGTTCGCTGTACATTCCGCCTTCCAACATATCGACTGATCATCTCATCACATCAATGAATGGGTCCCCAGTCAAGACCTGTCCGTTAGCCTCCTCGTAACGCCCCGCCACGCCCCCGCCGACCGCTGACAGCCCTCGCGGCATTATGAATTATATCCGACGCGCATCGCGCCCTCCCCATTGCCACGTCGGAAACGTAACTCTCCGAAGAGAAGCGGCGCAAAAATACAGTCCACCGTGCCCCAGGCGCGATAAGAACAGCGCGACGCCTGACGTGTCCCGACAGATGGAGCCCTACGGACGAAGACGACGGTCTATAGCTCTGCCTACACCCTCCCGTAACCACCCTGTTCGAGGAAGGCCTTCAGGCGGCGCACGATCGCTTCCAGCCCGGCGAGCCATTTCGTCAGTTCATTATCAAACTTCTCATGCGACCCGCCCTGTGTGATGCGGGCGTAGAAGTCGCGTCTATTGGGCACAGCCCTGATCGCGACCTAGCACCGCAGTGCGATGGTGGCGGGCAAGCGAGCACCGAGCGCGGCGGGCACGTCACGCGTTCAGCACCCGGCGTGCGCGCAAGAGGAGGCGGAGACGACATACGGAGACGACCGAGCGCACGACGAACGAGTGGTGGTGCTTGAGGTTCGCGTCGTACGAGCGCTTGAAGCACGCGTGCAGCTCCGCGTCCCGTTCCTCCAGCATGTTCTGCGCGGCCGGGCGTCCGCAGGCGGAAACGGCATGTACGTATGTGGGGTCAGCGTGGCTCGCGCGGCCGCAGCGTTCCCCGCCTGCCTGGCAGGCAATGGAGGAACGCGACACGAAGTTGGCGCACTCACACGGAGCGCTTCGCACGTGAACAGCAGCCCGCTTTGCATTCGGGCGGCGCGTGTGCAGGGGGGCGGGTGGGCACTCGGTTGACGTCTGTGTGAGACGGTTACGAGAGGGAGGCGCTTACCGGAGCAAGCGAACGAGACACGCCGTCCCGTGTCGGTCTGCCCCTGCGGCGGCGCCGGCGCACTCGTTCGTGACGAGATTCTCGAGGGTGGGCGATTCAGCGGGGGCGACCTCGACCCGGCGGCGGACGCCCTAGAGAGGAAATGCTCAGTCGGGGCCATGGAACACGAGCTGGGATGACGATTAAACCGATCGAGCGTACCGCAATGTTGCTCCGCAGGTCGTTCTGCACGAACGCGAAGACGCCACCGCCCAGGAGGTCTATTCACCGAACACCGAAGCCGCGGCGCGATAGGAGACGGCGGTCAGAAACGGGCTGCGTTCGCAGGGGAGGCGCTGAGAACGTTCTTGTCGCGCTGCGAGGACGCACCGAACATGTTCACAAAGTCGGTCGCGGCGAGGAGAAACGCCGCGGTCTCTACGCCGTCGGCCGTGATTGGTACGTCGGCGAATGACTAGAGGGGCATGTTGAGTGACGAGGTCCGGCGGGAAGCGGCGTCGCGCCAGGCAAGCTACTGCAGCCGGCGTGACAGTGTGCTAGAGCCTGGGGCGCGGTGGGGACGGCGGCGATTGGGGGGCGTTCTTACCTTCGCGGTCTCAAAGTATGGCGCCATCGGATACGTACGCGGCGGCGGGTCTCAGAGGAAGCCAGAAGACGAGGGAACGGACGTCCGTCTGTGCAGAGCGAAGTGCTGGGTATAAGAGCGTCGTCGTCGTCGGCGCAGTGACTGCAAGACGAGAGCGGCGAGGTTGGAGCCCACAGCCGCATGCACGAGGCGCAGGCGGAGGAAGGCCCGGCAGACTCCGCCGCGCAGATCGATATCTCGTCAAGCTGATTGGCACCGGACCCGTTTCTGTGGGCGGGCGCGGGCTCGCGCCCTATTCATATGCGCGTGCTGTGCCGCCGGCTTGAAGCAGGACATACCTCGGGACACTGCAGGGCGCGCCGCGGCGACGCGCTAAGAGCACGCTGTCGGTGTAGCGTTCGGTGGGTTTCTGCATGCCTCGGGGGTTGTACGCGTTATTCTGAGGGCAGCGGGGGACAGGAATGCAGTAGCGCTTCTCGCGCGCCCTCCGCGAGCCTCCGCGTCGTCTCGGCGACTGTCAGGACACGACCGACACCGCGCCACAAAACCGCATGAGCGCCTTCCCCACCTGGCTCGGAGGCAGTCGGTGCTACCGGACACCGGCCCGGACATATCTCGGGCAAACGAGGGGACGCCCGAGCGCTTGTCTGTGCGCGCTAACAGCATGGTGGAAGCGCCCAAATGGGCGCCTAGCAAGCGGTGGCTGAGCGGCAGGGAGGGTGGACGCTTTGACTGTGCGCCGATCCTTGCCTTACCACGATGTCCGCGTGCTGAGGACAGCAGTGGCGGTGGCAGCGGTATCTTTTCTTTCTCTCTCCTCCT
The DNA here is from genome assembly GCA_002964805.2 of Trametes villosa. Classification (NCBI taxonomy): domain Eukaryota; kingdom Fungi; phylum Basidiomycota; class Agaricomycetes; order Polyporales; family Polyporaceae; genus Trametes; species Trametes villosa. The sequence goes on along the minus strand of PUDQ02000016.1, from coordinate 803,249 downwards.
TCCACGTCTTCGGCCGACGACTGCCCCTGCGGCGATATAGAGGATGGCACGGGTGTACGCAGATGTGAACGCGAGGTTGGGCCCGTCATGGTACGACTACGGTGCGTCTCGTTCTCGGTTGCATGCCGACGCGGGCTCGTGCCTCGCGTCTATCGGCCGCCCTTCTTAACATCCTTGCCGGCATACAGAGAGCATGTCAATTGACTGGAACGTCCCGGATCGATATGAGATAGTGAGGCGCATCGGCGGCGGCAGGTACTCCGAGGTGAGTGCCATCGCGCCGCGGCGTCGCGCGCCGCTCTGCGGCCCCGGTCGCTACAGCCCCTGTTCCCGCAGGTGTTCGAGGGCGTGGACTCGTCAAACGAGGACTCGTGCGTCATCAAGGTGCTGAAGCCCGTCGCGAAGAAGAAGATAAAGCGCGAGATCAAGATCCTGCGCAATCTCGCCGGGGGCCCGAACGTCATCCGCCTGCTCGACACCGTGCACGACGGCCCGTCGCGCTCGAACAGCCTCGTGATGGAGTATGTGGAGAACACGGACTGGAAGGAGCTGTACTGCACGTTGACCGAGATGGAGATCAAGCACTACCTCTTCCAGCTGCTCAGGGTGAGCGCCGTCCTTTCGCGAGCCTGCCTTCCATGCATGCCAACGACGACGTGGACGCGCAGGCGTTAGACTTCGTGCACTCGAGGGGAATCGTCCACCGCGATGTCAAGCCTGCGAACATCATGTTTGACCGTGCGCGCCGCAAAGTAAGCCGAGTTGGAGCACGCGAGACATCGAAGGCGGCTCACCGTGACGGTCCGTTCTAGCTGCGCCTGATCGACTGGGGCCTCGCGGAATTCTATCACCCGGGCGTCGAGCTGCACATCCGCGTGGCGTCGAGGTATTTCAAGGGGCCGGAACTGCTAGTGGGGTACAAGCACTATGACTACAGCCTGGACATCTGGAGCGTCGGCTGCATTCTCGCGTCAATGGTGAGTTGTTATGCTGTCCCCTTTCCCGCAGCAGCCTCATGTTCCACCGTGCCCTTCAGATCTTCCGGCGGGAGCACTTCTTCCGCGGGAGGGACAACGACGACCAGCTGCTCAAGATCGTAAAAGTGCTCGGATCAGACGAGTTCGAGCGGTACTTGACGACGTTCCGTCTCTACCTCCAAACATACGACGAAGAGCTCCTGCAAAGGTTAGCCCCTCTCCTGCCCCTCTCGCACGGCGGGGGAACGGTTGCTAACGGTCGGACTGTTCTCGCGATCCGCAGCTACCCCAAGATCCCGTGGGCGCGGTTCGTGACGGCGGACAACCGGGCGAACGTGAGCACGGACAGCCTCGACCTCCTCGACAAGCTGCTGCGCTACAACCACCTCGAGCGGCTCACCGCAGCGGAGGCCTTCGCCCACAGCTTCTTCAGTACGTACCTGTTCCGCGTCCCCGGTCCACAGCCGCTCATTCAGCCCAACCCTGTCGCCCCGCTCCCTCCTCCGCTCCCGCCCCGCCGTCGCCCCCTCTGACCGCCCCCGCCGCTCTCCGTGCGCCCCGCCGCCTGTCCTGCCGCTGTCGCCTTGGTGCGCTCATAGATGCGGTCCGGCTCGAGACGCTCTCCAACCCCGCCGAGTGCGTGAGCGACTCCGGCTTCTACTCTGCGTGACTGCATGATCAGTGACCCTCGCAACCCCGCGTGGTGGCTGCCGCGGCCGCCCACCCACGCCCCCCACCCGCGCGTCTCGACTCTCAGAGCTTGAAAGCAGTAGACGAACGACAGCCCAAGGAAGTGCCGACTTGGGTCTCTCAAACCTCCTCAGGGGGGAGAATTGGACGATGCGGCGCCTGCAAAGCTAAGCTATCGACGAATATCTATCATTTATAGCCCCGGATGTATTCTCCCCCGCTGTTTTGTGTGTACCCCTAGACGACGGACGAGCCCCCTTCGTGCCCTCGTATGTGCTGCGTAGTTCGCGTTCTTGTCTCCTCCCCACGATGATGTACTGTACTATAGTGCTAAATATGCGGCCCGGCGCCCTCTTCTTCTGCATCCCTGCGTGGCCTGCTCGATGGAGGCGTAAACCTGTGTTCCTTTCACCGCACCGCTCGAATAGCAGCAAGCTCAAGCTCAAGCTCCGATCGCGGGCCAGCGTAAGGCCGCCGACAGGTTGGCTGTGAAGGGCATAGGGAGGCATAGGGAGGTCCGTAGGTGGGACATCTTGCACGGAAGTTGACAGCGGTCTAGAATGTCCTTGGAGCATTCTAGGGGTGGGGTATCAAGTTCGCGGCAGGAGGCCGCCACTGCATATACACGCAAGCTAGAAGAAACCAGATCAACGACAGCATGTCCCGCGTAGCCTGCACGACGCATCAACGTTCACGCGTATGTGGCCCGACGTCTCACGAGTGCTTCTCGAGACCTGCCTGGATAGCACCGCCTCGACGTCCCGCAGGCCGCCGGGACGTTAGCCAGAGCGAGCCACCGAGACGAACAAGCCACCAGAGGAGCCCACCAGAGTAGCCATCCTTGCACGCACCGTCTAGCGGTACCTGCACCACCAAGGCCGTACCGACATAGCATCGCCCAGAGCATGTGAGCACAACCCATGGACGTCCGAGGAACACGACATCCAGGAGCGCGAGAGTGTAGCCCCAGGTCTCAGGGACGCCCGCAGATATCATGGTGGCGAGATCCAGCAGGCCGCGTATCTCAGTCCTGATGGCGGGGTCGCGTCGGCTCGCAGGTGCTGAGTCGCGCCTGAACCGCCAGTCGCAGCAATCTTCGAGCCGGGTAAGTACGATGCGGAGCCTCGAGGCTCCCCGTCGACGAGCGGGCGTTGGCGGCCGTCCGGACGACTCGTGAGGTCCTCAGAAGTCGAGGGCGAGCAACGAGCACCGTGTTGCCATGGCGGTGACAGCTGCACCCTTGTGGTCAGGCGTCGCGGGAGCAACGTCGACGGACTGCACGGTGGGTCTTGCCTGTGGTGGTCAGCACGCGTATACCGTTACGGGCGCCGCGCGGCCGAGTGCTGCGGAGACGCGAGCCCGGGTGCCCGTGCGGTGGCGGCACCGAGCTGGTGGCTGGAGGCTGGAGCCGCCCTGGAGGAATGATACTTAATTGATATTGATGGCCACGGCGGGTCGCGGCGGGGCCCGGGATCACTCACTGCTGACCGCGTAAGTCGCGACTAGTGTTCTGACTTCGTCGTGCACTGTGCAGAGCGGTAGCCTGCAGGCAGCGGGCCGGGCGATTCAGAGGCTGTTCCGGGTCGGGGCTGAGTTTGTGACTAGTCAAGGAGTCAAGCTTACCGGCACTAGTGCGCTATGCGCTGATGCACACTCGCACTCGTCACCTCGGCTTTCGCTGCAATGATGAAAGGAAACGTCCGACGGTCCGTCGAGGGCGGAGGATGCGGTGATGCACAGCGCGGAATGCGCAGCAAGGTGCAGCGCGGAGTGCAGCATTGAGAACCAGTCGAACGTTCCGGGGCGCAGGTGACGCGAATGTGTCGCCGCAGATCCAGGAGAGGCTTCTGCAGTTCTATGGGCAAACGCACCCGAGAGAGACTCCGGCGATGATGTCCGTCTCCATAGCCATGGCCCAGCGGGAAGTCCAGTCAGTCGTCGTCGCGCAGAGCTACCGTGGCGCAGGCGCCCGCTCGCTAGCGCACCTGCTCTAGTGTCTCCGACGCACCGTTACGATGGCCAGTGGAGATTGGCGGGGCGGGCTGAATAAGAGCGCACCTGATGATAGTCTGATACGAAGACATGACCAGGCAGGCGGGGGTCAGCGCGCAGTCACAGTTGGTTCCGCCGATGGCACTAGGACACAATGACACACCTGCGCGCAGTCAGTGCCGTGTCGACCCTTAGTAGCTGGTGACATACTTGACAGCGATGTTTGTATTGGCAGCACGGGGCTCCCAGTCGCGGCGAGCGAGCCCAGAAGAAGGAACTGCGACCGCGATGGGAGAAGCAGGACGAGCGATGCTTATTCGTTTTGCCAGGCCCACCTCCTCATGCCCGGGGCCGGGTGTGGTCGCGCGCCGGGCGTGGTTCTAGATCGCGCGGGCTGCACTCTCCCACAGGGCGCGTTCGTACGCCTGTGCGGCCCTGTGCGCTGCAGGTCCCGTCTGACTCCGGCCCTTAGAGCAGCGGTGGCTTTGTGGAGACGCGCCATTTGCGCGAGCTTTCTCACCGCACGCGTCCACGTGAGAGCCGGTGTGCACCGACAAGGACTGATGACCAGCGGAGGGCTGGCGAATGTCCGCCGAGGAAGAAGGGCGGGCGAGGGTCCTGTTTCGTAGGCTGATCGTTTCAGGCGGGGTGTACGTGACGCTGCACGCTGCGGGCATCATGCAGGGCCCGACGCTTTGCAAGCTTTTGCATGGGCGCAGCGCGAACAGCTGTCGCTGCCGGTGCTTCTGGGATGGAAGCTTGGGGATGGGAGGTGGTGACGGTAAGCAGAGGGCGACGCTCCCACTCGACGGCGGGAAGGCTATTAATTACCGACCTTGGGAAGGCGTTCTAGCGAACGCCCCAGGCTGCGGGCTGATTTGAGCCGTGCTGCGTATATACTATTAGAGTTGGATGCAGGAACGGCGGACGAGGTGGACGAGCGGGAGGCTGGCTGGGAGGACGCGGGCGACCCGAGCATGTGGGCGTGCCTTGGGGGGCGATCGAGGGTGCTGTCGGTGACGCAACGGGCGCACCGCAAATCGATTGAGGAGGAGGGGTTTATCGAGATCAGCAGCCCCGGCGATTGCTCGATGCGCGTTTGCCTGCGGCATGTACATTTGTGGCTCCCCGCCTATCCATTTCCCGCCGGGCGAGAACATTCCCGCCGAATCACACGCGCCGCCTCCCCTCCTGCGCATATGGCGCCGCTCCGGGGCAGGGGCGTCCTCCACCGCTGCGCATGGCCAGCCCTGGCCACAGACCCCCGTCGCTGGCGACGCAGGCGCCCTCCAGGTGGACGCGAGCCCGTGTTCGTTCGATTCGAAGCCCACGCAGCCTCCCAGGCGGTTGCGCGCCGGTGTCCGACCTGCGAGATCAGAGCGACGGCTGAATTTGCGTGGTGTATGCCAATCGCGGGCGAAAACACACACGGTGCGACCCGAGCGGCTGGGAGGGGCGTATCAGAAGTGCAGGGTGTGCGGGGTGGGAGAGCTGACTGTATGGGCGTCGCTGGGCGGGGTCGAAGGCGTTGGCACGTCCGCACGGCGAGTGCGCAGCGAGACGTCGACTGCGAGCGGGAGACCCTGGACAGAGGGCGGGACCGGGGCGGTGGCGGGCGGGGCGGTGCATTTCCTTATTGGAGACGGGCGCCGGGGCGCTTGCTGGCGCTTGGCGGGCGGGAGATGGATGGGTCGAGCGTGGTGATTGGGTATAAAGGGGCCGGCGGGGGCTGAGCGTGGTCTAAACCCGAAAGTGCAGCGAGGGACGCGGTTGCTTGCGCTTGGCCTGTGCCGTCCACGAGCGCGACCCCGCGAAGGCTGCCCTCCCGTTTGGGACGAATCTTTCCCATCCCGCCGGCTCTGATCGTACTCACTCGACACAAACCAATTATCCCCCGCAGCCGAATTAGGCCCCCCTCGCATTCCCTCGCCGCCCTCCGTCCCGCCGTCCGCATCTTCTCCTCCACTCCCATGCCTGCAGACACCTCCAAGGCCGCCGCCGCTGCCGCCGCCGCCCGCCGCAGAAACACCCTCCGCAGAGACCAGGAAGACGTCAAGTACGACTCCACCCACGCGCGCGAGATCGAGCTCAAGCGAAGCAGAGGCGAAATCTCGTGCGCGGAATGCCGCAGGTGCGATCACCGCACTCACTGGGCCTCCTTCCCTCATTGACTCCCTGCTGCCTTGCAGACTCAAGGTCTGCATCTTCCCTCTCCTCCCCATCTCGCCCGTACAGCGGCCCTAACCGTTTCCCAGATCCGCTGTGACAAGACCATACCCTGTCAATCATGTCAGGTACGCCGCTCCCTTTCTGTCCCTCCGAACATACCACGTATGTCGCTTTCCCTAGCGCCGAGGATGCGCGGCCCTATGTCCAAACGGTTTGTCGTTCATACAACTGTCTGTTCGATTTCTTTGAGTGCTTACAGCGCCACAGGGAGCCTTGCCACTGGCCAGGGCACTCGGTGCGTTCTCACAGGCTATATGCGCTTTCGGCGGCTCACCCCCAAAGCAGCTTTGTTCTTGCCGCAACAGAGCACCTCCACCGTCGAATAGCAAAGATGAGCGAGCGCGTCCACCAGCTTGAGGACGCGCTCGCCATCCTCCAGGCCAAGTCCTCGAACGACCCCCATCCACTGCTCTCCGACGGCAAAACAAAGGCCCGCAACTTGGACGACGATGACGACTTCGTACAACCGGAGATGGACGTCGGCACCTCGCCAGACGTCGTCTCCGCGTTCGGGATGCTGTCAGTATCGGACCATGGCGTGTCGCGATTCTTCGGCCCCACCGGCGGTACCGAAGTAAGCCTCGTCGGACCTCCAACGAGCATCCCAGCTAACTCTCGTTGCCCCCTCCTCTAGTACCTTCTATTCGTATGTTATTCTACACAGACCTGTTGGTCGTGTCTCACCGGTCGGTCTTTAGTCAGATAACGACGGGCCTTCATCACCCAGCAATGGCAGTAGGTCTCCAGAGTCAATACGCGGCTCGAAGACCCCTCCACTACCTGGCGAGATCACCCGCTTCTCCAGCGCCTTCCCGTTCACGCCAATGGGCCCGCCGCACAGCGTCTACGAGCTCATTGAGAGCCATCTCCCGCCGTACGAGCGGGCCTGCCACCTCGCGGAGTCGTATGTCACGCACGCGGCGTGGCTGTTCCGCAGCGTACCCCGCCGACAGCTCTTCGACGAGATGATCCCGCATTTCTACAAGTCCCCGCCGCCAGAGGACGCCGTACCGTCAAATCAGGACTACAGCAGCCCACACGACCTGGCGCTCCTGCTCCTGTGCTTCGCCATCGGCGCCCTCGTCGACCTGAAGCAGCAGCCGTACAACTCCGAGGCGGAGCACTACAGCCAGCTGGCCCAGTCTGCGCTTGCCCTTCAGTCCGTGCTCGCGAACCCGACGTTCGTGACTATCCAGGCGCTGCACTTACACAGCATATACATCGCCATGGCGGGAAACGAGCCCAGCGGACCCAACGACAACAACATGGAGTTCTCTTGGGCGCTGGTGTCCCTCGCCGGCCAGCTGTCGCATACGGTGCGTATTCCTGTTGCTATGTTATCGGCAGCGCCCGCTCATACCGCGCTGGCAGATTGGTCTCCGTGAGTACCCGATCTCCGCTAACGGCTACTTCCCGGCGACTGACGCATGTCTCCGAAGACCGAGACAGCGCGCGGTTTGGTTTCCCATCTGAGATCGTTGAGCGGCGACGGATCACGTTCTGGGACCTCTTCGTGGCAGACGCATGGCAGGTGGGTATTTTTACCGTGGTTCGCAGCGCCTACCTGACCTGGCTCGCGGACATAGAGCTTAATGACCGGGCGTCCACCCGTCATTCAGCGCGACTATATCGACTGTAAGTTCCCGACGCCGACGAGCACGCCGGATGACGAGGACGGCGAGGAACCCGAGGCCGCATGTGAGTCATACGTTGCTCTGCGAAGCCCGACGGTGGTTGACGTATATGCGTTACGTTGCCGACAGTCGAGACGTGGGGCTTCCGCTTCGCGCTCCAGTGTGTCTCGGAGGTCGCGTCGAAGACGCTGACCGCAGAAGCTCCCTCTTACGAGACCATTATGGAACTCGACCGCAAGGTGCGCGAGTTCCCGATCCCGGCGGACGCAGTCGCTATGCGGGAGGAGCTCGAGAGCCCGCCCGACACCGAGGTGCCGCCGCTGCAGGAGAGCATGATCCGCTTTGTGCTGTCGCACTCGCGCGAAGTCAGTGAGTAGCGTTCCCAACCTCATGGCTAGCGGGCAGCGTAACTCAGGCGCCGCTATCCGCAGTCCTCCTCTTCCTGCACCGCAGCTTCTTCGCACAGGCGATAATCGACTGTCCGCGGAACCCGCTCCGGAGCGCGTACGCGCACTCCTTCCTCGCCGCGTACCGCGCGTCGGGCACGATCCTCAAGGTCGTGCGCGACCAGTTCACGCTCTACCCGGGCATGTGCGCGCGCTTCTGGGTCATCTGGACGTTCGCGTTCTCGTCGGCGGTGAGTCGGGAGCGAGCTCTACTCAGCGCGGGCCCTGACGGAGCGTTTGGGCGGACAGGTTGTGTTTGCGACTGTGGTCACCCGCGGACCGCGATCGGCGATGGCCCCGCCCGCGCTGGCACAGCTTGACCAAGCGTACGAGCTGTTCACACAGGCGTCGAAGCACAGTCGCCGCGCAGCCAAGGCGCTGGTGCGTACCTCGTCTCCCACCCGTCCGATGATCGCGCGCGCTGACCCCAGATCCCCCCCTTCCCCTTCCCCGCTCCCTCCGCGCCCCGCGCTTTCCCCGCACGCGTGCGTGTACGCAGCCGGTGCTGCTCCGGCTCCGCGAGAAGGCACACTGCGCGTTCGCGGCGGCGCAGAGCGACCCGACGGGGAGCTCGATGTACGACGGCGCGCTGTGGAACTCGGAGAAGGACGAGGACGAGCTCGACATCTTCGCGGGGCGCACGACCGTCATCTCCTCGAAGCGCACCTCGCCCTCGCCGTCTGGCGGCTCGCAGCAGGCGGGCGCGGGTGCGTGCGGCGGCTCGCTCCCGCTCATCACGCCGCCGACGCCGATCCCCATCGCGCCGATCCCGGGCGCGAACAGCATCCAGCTCACGGAGGCGTGGCAGCTCGGCGGCCACGCGTCCGCGGGGCCGTCGCACATGTCCGCGTCGTACGCGGCGCAGGCGCAGGCGCAACAGCGGCACCCGTCGCTGCACCCGCAACAGCGCGCGCCCCAGGCTCCACAGCACCCCTACCGCTCGCTGAGCTTCTCGCACCCGCCCCAGCCCCAGCCGTCGCCGCCGGGGTACTCCTGGGTCGGCCAGCAGCAACAACAACAGCAGCAGCAACAGCACTCGCCGACGTCGCTGACGCCGCCCGCGCAGCAGTACAGCGGGCAGATCTCGCCGGGGGCGTACGGCGGCCAGAGCCAGATGTTCGCGCCGAACGCGGATATCTTGCAGCGGTATGCGGGCGGGGGCGGGTATACGCAGGGGCTGCCGACGCACCCGCAGGCGCACCCACAGCAGCAGCAACAGCAGCAGCAGCAGCATTTTGCGCCGCCGTCGGAGCTGGTGAACCTCGGCCTTGCGGCAAGGCATGGTCGCCTGGACGGGCGGCTGGACGAGCGATGGACATCGTTCATGCACGAGAACGGATTCCTGTAGAGCTGTAGAACACCTGGCGCGGGCTGTGATACGTATGTGTATATGTCTAGGACGATCGCCGTAATCCGTCGTCCGGCTTCTCGGTAGTGTTTATGTGTTGTGTCTCCGGATCTTTGTGCTTCGTTCGCTGTTGATGTGTATCTCGTCTGCCTCGTTCGTGCTCGTGTCTCGTGTCCGTGGCCCCGTACTCTCAGTCTGTCCGTCCCCCATACAATAATGTCTTCCTCTCGCTCGCTCTGTATATTCATCCTGTCTAGCCTCCACTGTGTCTCTTTCGTCTTTCGCTCGCGTTTCCCGGTCCCCTACAGGCATGGGGTCCGTTGGTGTACACACATTCGCGCATGGTTATTGGCGTATCGGTATCAGCTGTAGCACATATTGTACATAGATCGCCGTCCTCCCTACTTAATGAATGCGGATACCGCGACTGTACAGTAAATTGCTGAAGTCATTCGAATCGCTCTCCACGTTACTCAACGGTTGAGTCATACAGGAAGCTGCCATATTCGCATGGGAGCTCAGTGCGATCTCGTGGTCGCTGGAGTACACCGCGTGCCAGGGCGGGCGTGCATACCAACCAGGCCTGCGGGCCACATTGGCAGCGACGATCCACTCCACGCATACACCGTGTATCCGCGCGGTGCGCAGCTTCCCACTCACGCGCATCTAGCCGCTACGCTCTAGCTGCAGGAACACACGATCGGAAGCGTCCAGAGGCGCGACTTCCAAGTTCTGCAGAACGTCAGGCAGTGCGCTTTCCCGCCGCGACGGCAGCCCTGGGCACATGCAACCCCTGGCAGCAATTCCGAATACCTGCGGCGCGATGACTGGAAGCGCGCCGAAATTTATGACTCTGGCGGCTGGCCGTTGGCATGAATTCCCGACGCCGCCAATTTGCGCGTTAGCGAGCTCCAGGCGGGGACGCATGAGCGCTCCAGAGTCCAGGACGCTCCCGCCCCCCGGCGGGGGAGGCGCCGCCGGGCGCTCGATCCGATCGCGGCGCTGTGCACACATGCTCGCGCGCGCACCGAGGCGGCGGCGAGGGCGCCCGATCGCCATCGCCAGCTGCCCGACGGCGTGACGGCGTGTCGGGCCTCGTCTCGTCGCTCGGGGACTCGGAGGCTCGGGACGCAAGACGCTGGACGCGGGGCGCACCCCTGTCGCCGTCGAATCGGATTTCCCGCTCGAGTCGGCGCTCTGATGGTGGCGGGCGAGCGCACCCGCCGGCGTCTGCGTGCGCGCCCGCAAGGCACCCCGCCGGCGGCGCAGGGTGCTCGGCGGCGTCGGGGAGTCGGGGCGTCGAGGCGTCGGGAGGGGCGTGACGCGTCCATGGAAGGCGGAAGGCCCAGGGGAGCGTTATAGTGCTGTCATCGCGTAGGAGCCGGCTCCGAGATCGAATGTGGTTTTTCATCGAGGGCAATCGGAGGCGCGTGGGCTCTCGGGCTCGCCGTCGAGTAGCGCAACTAGCGCAAGGGCGCGCGGGCTTGGCAGGTGTGGACGTCTCGGGCGGGCGTGGGGCTCGGCAGAGACTCAGAGGCTCCAGCCCAAAGCAAACCTGGATTCGAGGTGGAGAAAAAAACCGGATAGGAGGTGTTTGTTTGCGCACGTATGTACTGTGCGGTTTGGCACATCCGCCGGAGCTTGGAGTTTGGATGAGTTGGGCGCGGCGCGGGACAACAGTCCTGGCGGAGGGAGGGAGTGCACTCACAGGAGACTCGGGCCTAGACCATTCCGGGCATAGCGGGGCATGCGCCGTGTGCTGTACAGTGAGTGTGGGCGTGTCCGCCGGGAAGTCGAGGCGATCGCCTGGTCCCACTGGACCAAACCGCGTGCGCGATCGATTATCGCCGCCGCCGGGCTGCGTGCTGTAAGAGAGGTTTTGTCATCTTGTACCGACTCCCGACTTCCTGCAGCACTTGGTGCGATCAGCCGTGAACGAACGATATTTTGTGCACCACGATATCGTTTACGTGGTCGCGTCAGGAATATATAGTAAGTAGGGACAAGTTATAAGACAAGAAAGATGGCGCACGATTGACAGATACATGATTGATTGTTCAACGCCTCCTAGCCGAGGAACTTTGTGGATGGCAGTGGCGTCCGACAGCGTGCAAGATCACTGAGCATGTTGCTGTCGCGTTGATCCTGTCTCGCGTGAGAGCCATCCATCGATGCAGGTTCGACGCAGGCAAGACACCGAGGTGATGTACGGCATGCGGCGCCCCCTACATGAACACTACAGGACATATCGGGACCACCACATCATCATGGCTTTCTGGCACACACTATCGTGCAATGTCGGGCAATCTGGCAGATATGCAGCGTGCGATCAGGACTACAGGCGACGCTCTCTGGAACTTCAGGAGCTACCGGGATGTGGGTCACGGTGTGAAGAGGGACATCATACTGCGTGCGGTTGCGTCACCTAGGCCAGCTCGTTACGGCGGCAGCGTAACAACCCCAGCGAGTTGGCCTAGAGTGCGACGATGCCGCCATATTCCTTACCAGCTCTGGTGGTGCTCATACGTCTACGGGGTCCGGAACCAGGAGATGATGGACGGTGAAATGGGTGTAAAACCGGCTGAATGCGATATTGAGCGGGTCGTGTACCCACAGAGCTTGAGAGCCGGACAAATAGCACTTACTTGCTTCACGCTATTTTCAAATACACAAACCACCCGGAGGATCTTACGAACTCGCAGAGCATAATGAGAGTGAGCGTACCTATCACTGCGTGGTCGAGCATACGACACCGACGCTCCACACAGAAGCCCATGATGCGTCGCTTCGCGGCCTTCACCTCCCAGAACAGCAGGAGACCAAGAGGAGGGACCCGGGGCGGGAGATAGATAGAAGCTGCACGAAGTTGGCAGCCATGCGAATGACTTCGATAAACCTCAGGCCGGATGTCCACAAAGTGTATTGAGGGAGCAAGGCTCACTTACAGGCGTTGTGGTGGCAGAGTGCCCTGGATAGCGTTCAGCGACGAGCGTCCGTACGAATAGGCGTTCTATGCACCATCAATCTGGCGTTCACCAAGGATCGTGATGGCGGGTGAATTTGCAACTGATTGCACTGCTGGTGAAACGCCGCGGATTTTGGGGGACGATATGGCATGGGGAGCTGCGGCTCCTGCGGCAGCGCTGATGTCCAGCGAACGCTGGGCTGGTGTGACGCCTCTGCTTGACGATGCACTCCTGCCGTCAACTCCTGCCTTACGCGTCCTGTACACGCCATCCGGCCGCGAGGGTGAGCTAGACTGACCAGTGACTAGGGCACTTGCCTTTCAATGTTTTGTGAGGCGCGCCGTCAGCGTACACGCCTGGCACGCTGAGCAATCGTCGCGCTTCGAAGCCTCCTTGCCGTAGCTCGAAGCATAGAGTCACCGCATCATTTGCAAACAGGTCGAGTCACTCGGCCACAAGACCAGGTGCTACTTGACGGCAGACGAGTTCTTCGGTCGTCGGACGCGAGACGGCCGCAAAGTGCTCGCAGACGGTAGCGTGGTACAGAGATGGCTGCCATTGATGCATTGTACAGCCTCCGTGAGATTGACGTACGCCATGACGGCAGATTTGTAAGGGAATGTGGGGAGAAGCAGGTGCAGGTGGTTTGTGCCGGGCGAGTGTGTCAGCGTCGAGCGGCGGGAGAGGAGTGCGCGCGTCTGTCCGGCAGAGAGCTCCGTGGAACGTAGGCGCCGGAAGCGTAGTCCGGTTTGGCCGGAAAGAACAGCGCCCGGATGTACTACGAGCTCGGCCTTCGCGCCCGCCCCGCTCTCTCCGTCCTTCCCACCTCTCCCGGAGGCTCTCGTTGCGTTCCATGCTAGGAACCTCCGCCTCACGTCTCCTTGCCGACCCACTATGCCTGCAGAACCACGACGGAACTCGCGGAAAATCAGTACGGATGAGGACATAGAGCTTAAACGGGCCAGGGGCGAGATCTCGTGTGCAGAATGCAGACGGTGCGTCGTTCGTCTTGCGGTTCGCCGCGGGCTCAAGGACTCATGGGACCTCTTCGGACCGCCAGCCTGAAGCTCAAGTGCGACAAGAAGCTCCCCTGCGGCTCGTGTGTCCGGAGAGGCTGCACGTCCATCTGTCCCAACGGTGCGCCCGCCCGCCGAATTACGCCACTTACTCAATCGGAGTCGCTCACCGGCATTCGGAGTGCAGGCAGCCTCTCCGCGGGGCAAGGAACGAGGTCAGTGGTGGTGCTCTCGTCTGATACGCCGCGGCCCGCCGGATCTGAGATGCGCCCCTCGCGGCCTTGGCAGGTTCATCCTCGCGGACACAGACCAGCTACATAGGAAGATTGGCGAGATGAGCGAGCGAATACGGCAGCTCGAGGACGCCCTCGCCATCTTCCAGGCTGGTATATCCCATGAAAGACACCCCCTTCTCCGCGACGAGCTCCTCACTATCAAATTCGGACCCGAGGTCCGCCGCACGGTAGACGAGGAGCACACAAGAGACCTCCTGTCTAGCTCTATCGACGCTCTTGGCACCCTCACGGTGGGTGAACATGGCGAGTCGAAGTACTTCGGTCGCTCTGCGGGATCCGAGGTTAGTTCCATCTGCTCCGACAGCATCTCTCTGATTGACGATCGTCTCCTCGGGCGCGCTTATTAGACTTTGATTTCGGTGAGTACCGGCAGGGAAACGGCATGCATGCGCAGAAAACTCATTTTTGCCAGACTACAACCGACCCTGACGAGGAGGGGGAGGCTGTGCCGTCGATCGAGGCCGAGCTCGCCAATGTCGCCATCTCCTTCCCTCTCACCATCATCGAGGAAGGCACCGACGCTCTGCTCGAGCAGCTCGAGGCGCATCTACCGCCTCAACCGCGTGCGTGGGCGCTATGCGAGACTTATCTCGAGCACACGACCTGGTGGTGCCGGCCAGTGAAGCGCGACGAGCTGATCGACGACATACTGGTCCCCATCTACAACTGCCTAAAGGACCCCAAAAGGAACGCATATCATCGGGACGCTGCGGATGACGACGGCCGCTGCCCCCACTTGCTCGCTCTGCTCTACTTCGTCTTTGCTGTGGGCGCTCTCCTGGATTTGACTCTGCAGCCCTGTAGCGCTGAAGCGGAGCTGTACTATCGTCTGGGGAGATCTGCTCTGTCACTGCGCTCTGTGTTCGACTCGCCCGAGCTGGAGACGGTGCAGGCGCTCGTGGTCATGACTAAGTATCACAGTCTCTGCACCCAGCGATACTCTTTGGAAAGTGCCTGGCGTATCGCCTCCCTCGCCTCGAAGATTGGCCAAAGCGTACGTTAATGTCTCTATATGCGCAACATAGAGCACTGACGCCATGGCCTCTGATAGGTCGGACTACGTCTGTCGTTTCCAGCCGTGTCTGCTTGCGGTGGGTACTGAGCGGTATGCTGTAGATCGCGATAGCGCACAGTGGAAGCTCGACAACAAGCATGTGCAGCGTCGGCGGAATCTCTTCTGGGAGATGTTCACGCTGGAGATGATGCACGTAAGTCGCTAGGTTATAGATTTTTCTGACCTTCTTTTCTAACCCTAAATGTATAGTGCATGTCATTAGGTCGCCCGCCGTCACTGTCCTTCCAACACATTGACTGCGAACTGCCCGACGACGACGAAGCGGGGATGAGCGACGACGGTAGCGGCCTCCGCGGCAGTGCGTGCATTCTCTGTCATACCTATCAAACCTGGGCATTCACTCACTTTCCATCGTGTCGCTCCCGTAGTGTGGGCATTCAAGCATTCGTTCACGCGTGACATTTACGCGGGCGTGATCGACGGCATGCTCGCAGCGAAGCCACCCTCGTATGCGCAGGTACTCGAGTTTGACCGCAAGATCAGGCAGACGTCGCTCCCGAACGTGCGGCTCTATCTGCGCCCGGACGAGGCGAACTACAGCAATCCCGCCGTCGTCTGCAAGTCGTTCTTCCTCTCGCACTTCCGGAGCATCAGTACGTCCGCTGCGTTCACATCTCAGCGATACCCGACTGATGCACATACGTACGCAGCGATGATCCATATACACCGCACGTTCTTTGCCCAGGCGCTGCTCGATAACCCTTCGAACCCGTTGTCGAGCCCCTATGCACCCTCCTTCCTCGCTGCGAACCGGTGTGCATCTATCCTGCTTCGCAGCTTCCTGCATCACTGGAATCGCAGGTGCGCATATATTCGGCGTTATTCTCTCACATTCTCACTGTGAATTTAACTCTTACGCGTTCGTCGATCCCCACAGCCCGGAAATCTGCAGCCGCTTCTGGGGCATGTGGACACACGCGTTCTCCGCCGCGGTACGTGTTCTGTTCGTCTCTTCATAGGTTCAGCCGCCGCCGCATATCCGTGTTTCAATGGCTGCCGCCGTCTTCCTGTGGGTTCTGTGCTGACTACAGATCTTCTTGCACATGCAGGTTATCTTGGGAAGCACCGTCACGCGCTCACCAAGCGCGACGATGGCGCCAAGCGCTCTCACCGACCTGGACCTCGCCGTCGACTTCTTTGAGCGCGGAGCGTCGATGAGTCCACGCGCGCGGCAAGCCCTGGTCAGCATTCTCCCTTACCATGCGTACCTCCGCGCGCCTGCTGACCGGTCTTCCCGTAGCCGATCTTGCGGAACTTGAAGGACCGCGCGCTGAAGGCGTTCAGCGAGTATCGGAACAGGCATATGAGTCCGTCGCTTGACATTCAGCTACACATCGGCGGGCCGGAGGACCAGTTCCAGGATGAGCTCGCGATCTTCGGCGGACAGACGCGCGTGCTCACGAACAAGTTCCTTTCGCGCAAGCGCACACGTATGCCCACGAAGCCGCGCGACTCGAACGCGACGACACCCACCGCGACATCCCCTGTTACTGCCGCCACACCTACGGCCTCGACGCCCGCTTCTGTCGCGGGTGGCGTGGCGGCGGCGTCGACGCCGAGCAGCGATGAGGGCACGCCGCTCCCGCAGAACGTGGAGGAGCAGATGTCGCACGTGCACCCGTCGCTGATGGAGTATCTCTCCCTCTTCCCGTCCGAGGCCTCGATCTCGTTCGTGAACCAGAGTCAGCAGCACGTTCCGATGGACATCTCCAACGACTCGCCCTTCGCGCCACCACACTCGCACTCGCAAGCGCCCGCGCCTAGCGTCGTCGCCTCGCCCTCCACAATATCCTCCGCGTCATCCTCCGCGTCGTTTGCGCCGCCGGACACCCTCCCCGGGGTGCATGCCGCGTCGGCGCACACCTCGCAGCACGAGCACGGAGGGGCCGACCCGCTCGCGTTCCTCAACGCGCTCTCCCCGGGCGACCCCTCCGCGGCGGCGCTCGCGGACCCCAGCGCGTTCTTCTCCATGACGCCGGAGATGACGAACGCGCTGTTCAACGGCTCGTTTGGGGGCGTGGGCGGCGGGGACACCACGAACGACCAGTGGGCGTCGCTCATGCGCGAGACGGGCATCTTCGACGCGCAGAGCTCATTCCAGCCGGACTCGTTCCCGCAGTACTAGGCCGCCTCTCCCCTCTCCCGCCTCTCTTGTCCCGCTAGATTCCCACTCGCGCCGAAGGATAACCCCCAAACGAGCCGTCCCACGAATGCACGACCTGCTGCTGTTTGTCTCGACTTGTATCTGCTGTTGTTGTTGGTGTTTCGTCGCTTGAATAACCGAAGTACTACTGTAGCTCTTGTAGCATGCGCGCACTAATACCTGTGGTTCTCCGTTGTACAGTATGTCAGCCCTCGCCGTTGTGGGCCATCCGTATCTGCGTAGACGCGGTGAATAGACAGTGCTCGTCTAGATCGGTTGGTCCGCACGTACCGCCAAACGGGGGTGCGTCGGGATACTGCTTTCGTTGTTCGACGTAGGCTGGCGGTGCACAGTGGGAGACTACGATTGTGTCTTAGAGAGAGGCGAGAGGAGGAGTAAGTACTACGCACCTAAGTCTGCATCTCCGACTCATACTGATTCCAGCTTGACTTCAGCAGTTCTCTGATTCAAGTTCAGTCGACGAGTTCCTACACTCATGATTCTCGCAGTTCTGTGTCCCCTCCAGGCTTTGTTTGTCTGTACTAATTCTAGGATACATCTCTTCTTAGACATCCTGCCGGGACAGCCCAACGCGGTCAAAAAAAACCCTGCCTTCAAGCCCTCTGCCGTCGCGCGAGGCCAAGATATGTACGCAACTGAGATGAGTATGTGATTCCTACGTATTTAATCTGCCCTCCCGCGCTCGACCGTCACTTCTCTCCCCCGCGCGCCTTCGAACATCTACAACAAAATCTACCGCAGCCACAGTTTGGTGGACCCATATTGCCACAGCTCTAGAGTATCATTGTTGCCAATGGCCACAGCGTAGTACAGTGGTAGCAAGAATGATTGGCGCGTTGCGACACTGGTAAGTAGTGGACGGAGTTGGCCGCGGGGCTCTCGGCAAGATCGGCGGACCCACGCCTACATCTACCTGGCACTCAAAACCCCTGCCCCTGCGCGCCCAACCAAGTCCATTCCCCACCCTCTTCCCTCCTTAAGTCCCTTCATCTTCCTTTTTCTTCTCGTCCCCGCCTGCTCCGTTCACGATAACCAACCAATATCCTCGTCGCCTCTCCTTACCCACCGAGGTCCTCATGCACGCAACCATCTCCAGGCTTGCCGCCCTCACCGCCGCCGCCCTCTTTCTCGCCGCAGATGTCGGCGCGCTCCCGAAAGTGACCAGGCAGGGGCGGTTCCCGGTTCCTCATCAAGGGTATTGCTTACCAGGAACAAGGTGCGTTACCTAGTCGTTCCGCATCCTGGTACTGCCCGGGACGCTGACCGGCGCATTCCTCGCATCGCAGGTGTCGTTGTGGACGACCCGAACAGCCCTTTCTCGGAGCCCTCGACCTTCATTGACCCCCTCTCGGACGGCACCGTCTGCGCGCGTGACCTCCCCTTCCTCCAGCAGCTCGGTGTGAACGCTATCCGTGTTTACAGCGTAAACTCGTCCCTCAACCACGATGACTGCATGAACGCCTTCAGCCAGGCCGGCATCTACACCATGTATGTCTCAGACCCCCCGTCCAACCGGAAATGGGTGCTAACTACGTGTGCACAGCCTGGACCTTGCCCTCCCCTCCGGTGGCTCCATCGACCGCAACAGCCCCTCGTGGACCGTCAACCTCCTCGACCAGTACATCAACACCATCGACGCCTTCAAGAAGTACGACAATGTCCTCGCGTACAACGTCGGTAACGAGGTCATCACCGCGCCCGAGGGCACCGGCGCGGCTGCGTTCATCAAGGCCGCTGCCCGCGATGTCAGGGCATACCTGTTCGTTCCCCTCTGACTTTCCCATCACGCCTCATGCTGATTGTAGGCAACGGCGCTCTGCAGCACATCCATCTCGTCGTCGGCGCTCATCGGTTACGCCGCCCAGGACGGCGCCGACTCGTGGGTCGTCCCGCTGGCAAACTATCTCGGGTGTGACGACTCGAACAGCAACTCCGCTTGGACGGCCATCGATATTTTCGGCCTGAATAACTAGTACGTACACGCGCAGCCCACGCCGAGAATACCGTTGACGTCTGCCCTCCCCCATCCGTCCGTTTTGCCTCACGCCACCCGGCCACGCACCACGACAGCGAGTTCTGCGGCGATGCAAGCGCCTCCGCGTACAACGGCAAGAATGGCGACTTCGCCGGATACGAGCTCCCCGCGTACTTCAGCGAGTTCGGCTGCGTATCCCGACCGCCGCGCCTCTGGACGGAGGTCCCGATCATATTCAGCGCGCCGATGTCCGACATCTGGTCCGGCGCGGTCGCGTTCAGCTACTTCCCCGCGCAGGCGTCCGACGGCTCGTTCGGCATGGTCACCGTCGACGGCAGCACAGTCACGCTGAGCGACGACTTCAACCGGCTTAAGGCGCAGTACGGGAACCTCACGTTCCCGACGACGCCGAGCAAGACGGACGCGGGCTCGAGCGCGTTTCCCGCGTGCCCGAGCCGGAATGCGACGTTCCTCGCATCGAACACACTCCCGCCGACGCCCAACGACGCGGCGTGCAACTGCCTCGAGAACATCTTGTCCTGCCAGTTCACGCCGAAGACGACGAACGCGACCCAGGTCGGCGCGATCACGGGCAACCTCCTTGACCTCGGCTGCTCGCTCCTCGGCCAGCAGGGCGGCAACTGCGGCGACATCTCTGCGAACGGTAGCACCGGTACCTACGGCCGCGTTGCGTTCTGCGACCCCGGTGCGTCGCTGGCCGGTGATTTTCCTAAATTCACGCCGTCTAACCGCGCCTTGCGCAATCGCAGAGACTCAGCTCTCGTTCGTCATGAGCGAGTTCTACGAGATTACGAACCACGCCGCGACCTCGTGCGACTTCGGCGGGAACGCGACCGTGAATGCGAACGCGGCCTCAAACGTCAACTCCGCTAACGCCGCCGCGACGTCCTGCCTAGCGAACCCCTCCGCAACGTTCACTCCGAGCGCCCCCAGCGGCTCGTCCGGCTCCAGTGGATCTTCCGGGTCATCCGGCTCCGGCGGGGGCAAGGGCGGGAGCAGCGGGAACAACAACGGCGCGTTCGGGGTGAACCCGAGCGCGCTCGTCGGCCTCGGCGTCGCGGTCGTGTTCGGCGTGCTCGGCTCTTCGTTCACCCTTGTATGAGGGGGTAGTAGTGGCTGCTGGGGGAGGCGTGCGGCGGATGCGATGTCATGCTGAGGCATGTCGCCCGCGGTGTGGTATTGACCGGCTGGACACGTTCGTGTGACGCCGTTTGTAATGCACTCGCTGGCTCTTTACCTCTTACCAATAAGACGATCGTAGTGCTTCGGTACCCGCTCCCGCTCCCTGTTTCCTGGACTTGAGACACTGTGCATGCGCCGCGGGGAGAGGCAGATGGGTGTGAAAGAGTCCAGCCGTCTGATTATCGTCTACTCGCAGCATACACATGAGCTAGTAGCTAGTCTGTAGCGACACCGCCGAGGTTCCGGATATGCAGGAAATAGATAGTCCGTTCGCAGGGGACGCCGCACGGAGGTGGAAAAGCACTAAGGCATGGAAGATCGTGAACAGTCGTAAAATGCAATGGCGGGTCAAAAAGTGAGATATGCAAGAGATAAAGGAGGCGCGCGCATGGAAGGTACAGGAGCTCAGCACCCGTCGTACTTGGAGTTGCGCGGGAACGTGTAACCCGCCTGGTCCCATGTTGTGAGATTGGGGTTAGAATACGCGTTCAAATGCCTGGGACAATAGCCCCTCAGCTGGATGTACAGACGGAGCACCGTGAGGACGTACCTCTTGATGTAGTCCGCCGTCGGATGACTCGAGGGATCGCACGTAAGCTTCTCGTCGCCCGCATCCTCGCGCTGGTACACGCGGATGTAGTCGACGAACATCTTACTAGGGAACCGCAAGTGCTTGAAATCCTGCTGCTGGAAGCCGGCTGCAGGGAACATCAGACGCTGCTGCCATGAGGCCCTGAACGAGGTACTCACGCGACATCCCCAGGTTCACAACGATGTACTGCGCACTGGTCAGCACACCCGCCGTGAGCGACCGGTATCACTGTCACTCACCATAGGCTCCTCCGGAACCAATCGTTGGCTGACTTGCGTGTTTGTATCAGCGCCGATCGTCGCCGCGGTCAGCGTCCAGGACGGTTGACCTTCGGAGAACCATGTCACGAAGCCGTCGTCGCGGTTGTTGGGGTCCGACCACCACTCGTAGCCGTAGGTCGCATAGCCGGCATCGTTATAGTTCGCGTTGTCGATGTCCGAGACGGCCGAGACGGATTGCTGGTATGGCGCGCCCTTGTATGTGTTGAACCGCGTCTTCGTGGAGTCGTAGATCTGCGTGACGTCCGAGGAGTTCACGAACTCGTACTGGTAGTTGTAGGGAGCTAGCTGGTATGACTGGGAGACCTGACCCCGGAAGCGGCTGACGTCGATTTGGGCCTCGAAGATATCGATCTCGGGCACGCCGCGACCGACGTTGACGTTGGGTCCGGGATGGTCCGACCCTGGGCAGGTGCAAGACGAAAGACGTTGTCCAGGTAGGAAACTGATCGAGGAGCTGCCGAGACCACCGACGAATGCGGCCGCTGGTTGGCGGTCAGCAGTGGTCTGGTTCGGGAACGTACCGACGTCGCAGGCGTCATAGCTGTACGGCCATGTTCCTTCCGTGGTGGCACCGTAACCTGCACGACCCTAAGATAGAACGACAATAATGAGAAACCCGGATGGCAGTGGAAAACGCTCCACACTTACGAGGTTGCCCAGGGTCCATACTGCAGGCCAGAGACCGGGGGCGTCAGGCGAGCCGGGAAGGCTGACCTTCACCTCGATGTAGCCCGTCGTGAAGCAGAACTTGTTCCATGTTGCGAGCATGCCGCTGCGGAAGTTGAGGCCGTGGTTCTCGGCCTCCTCCATCGTGATGACGAGCTTCCCGTTCGCGGTGGTGATCTGCTTGGGGTCGTGCCACTCGATGTCGTTTGTCGGCCAGTAGTGGAAGTCGAGGGCTTCCCAGTACGGGTCGTCCCCAGGGTAGAACGTACGGCCGTCCCGCTCGAACTCGTCGCTGAACACGAGCTTGTAGTTCTTGCCGTCGTTGCCCTTCCGCGTGTACACCGACTGGTCCGTATCGGCGTCGATGAGGGACGGGAAGTTCGCGAGCTGGGGCACCTGTCCAGTGGCGTTGATGCCGCCCAGGTTGAAGCCGGTGATGGGCTGCTCGTGCGTGTAGTGATCGATGATGGGGTATCCGGCGAAGAGAACGAGGATGCCGGTGACAACGACGACTAGCGCGGAGGCGTTCATCCACCCTCTTGGCGAGAACGGTGCGCAACTGCGGTCGAGCGCCGCGTCGCGGACGGGGTCAGGGTTGTGGAGCGGGTCGTCGAGGTCGGGATCGTTGGTGCCCCACATGTACGGGTACTGCTGCACTGTCGTCGTCGCGGCTATTGGGACGTGCGAGCCCGTCGTCTTTCCGTTAGTCGTGCCGAACGACGCCTCTGAGGGCACATTGCTGAACCTCGAGGACGTGTAGCGTCCGTTCGCCGTTGTAGGGTTGTACTGCTACACCGTCAGTTCAATTGCCTTGCCCCCCGCCCACAAGACGGATTGCGCACCGAGTACGGCCCATAGCCGCCGCCAATCTGGCCTCTGGCTACGCCCTGGATCGTGTCGTTCCGCTGGCTCAGATGGCTGTTCGACGCTTGAGGATGGCCGAACGCGGACGGCTGCGGTTGAGATTCGTATCGCCGGCTGCCGGGCGGACTCTGGGGCACAGCATAGTAGTGGTTGCTTGGAGGAGGTACTCTGCGCGGTGAGACGGCCATGGGAGCCCGGGGGAGGTGATAAGGTGCCCTAGGAGCTTTGAGGGTTCGCAATGTGGGAAGGAGAGAAGTGCGAGCGGAGGAATGGCGAGGAGATTGGGGGCACTGGGATGGGGCGGGTGTATCGTGCTGCTGAAGTCGGTGCGATGTGGGCGACGGGGACGGGGGCGGATGGGATAGTCGTGGTGGGGTCGTGGGCGTGGGCGGGAGATAAACGAGGGAGGGAGGGGGCAGGAGCCTAGAGAGGCTCAGATTGGGAGCTGGAACGTACACGCGACTCTTACCCCGAGTCACTCGCTCACTCATTCACTCACCACTCACTCACTCCTCACTCAAAACGCACGGCCATAAACGCCGCCCCGTGGCGGATTTTGCGTCAGACCGATGCGTTCTAGCGGAATCCCCACCCCGCCGCTCGGTCGTCTGGTATCGATGATCCCCAGCACCTCACCATTCCAGGACCCCGGTCTCCGCGAGATATATTGTAGCGGTGGTGTATGAGCCGGGCGAGCGGAAGTGCCGGGCGAGCGGCAGTGGGATCCCTGCATCTGAGCGTTCTCGTGGCTTAGTAGCTGTTACCTATGGTTACTAGTCGGGTAGTTAGGTTAGTACTCGTGCGGCTCGTGGAGATAAAGCGAACCGCATATCCCTCCCCCGTTGTCGAGTCGAGAACGTCCTGTCGGCGGGGCCATTGTCACAGCTCGTCACGGTGAGGCGGTGACTGGGCGGGCACAGCCACCCCGCGGCTGAAGCTCACCGCCACTGCATGCATTAGCCCGCCAATCGCGGGCCGTGATTGGCTGGGGCCGGCTGGGGCGGGTATTGACTCTTTAAAGTTGCCGACATGGCAGACAAAGGGCCGAACCAACATGCCGCTATAGTTGGCATGCGATAGCCCCAAAAGTTCGACACGACGTCAAGCTATCGCATGCCTATCGCATGTTGGACCCTGGTAAGCGTTTTGCAAGACTGTAGCCCGACTACCGCACGTGGGGACTTCCGCGTCTCCCCTGCCGTGCGATACCTCCGCCATCGCACAGATTCCCGGTTCCCGGTCTATATTCTGGCTCACGGGAATTCACAGTGGCGGGGGTCTGTGGCGCCTTCACTACGAGCCGCAGACCCTCAAGTTCCGCTCCTCAGCCTTCCCCTGTACCCATCTGCATCACCACCACCGCCCGGTGTCCCGCCCCAAATTCCCTCCCTGCTTTTACCCGCGCTCTTTGCTCGTAGTCTCTCCCTCTCTCGCAGAGCCTCTCCCCATGGTGTCCCTAGGACCCAACCCCCGCACCGGCTACAATCAACCCGATTCGCCCACAACGACGAATCTCCTCACTCCTTCGGCTGGATCGGGTGGTCCTGGCGCGCAGGCCGCGCTCTCTCGCCGTCCCAAGCCTCGCGGCGTCGCCGGTGACATGTCGCTCGTTAGTGCACTCCCTTGATTCACGACCGCCTTTGACAATTCTTATGTTCGTCTCCACGTCAGAGCGAGTCCAGATACTCGGGCAAGA
Source organism: Trametes villosa (assembly GCA_002964805.2). Lineage (NCBI taxonomy): Eukaryota > Fungi > Basidiomycota > Agaricomycetes > Polyporales > Polyporaceae > Trametes > Trametes villosa. Next base: position 779,139 of record PUDQ02000016.1, on the reverse strand, counting down.
CGTCCTCCATGCCTGTCTCGCTCTCCGATAAGGTATGTCGCCGCAGTCATCTGCATGCTGCAGCCGTAATACTGAGCGTTTGCACTCGGTAGTTCTCGCTCTCCCCCGACCCTTCGTCGTGGGGCGCAGCGCTCACCAATGATCATCCGGAAAGCGATGATTACCTCCACAACCCCGACCCTCGCCGAGACAGGAAGTATGATCAGGGATATCGTATCTTCACCGCCAGAGGATTGATCAACTTGGGCTGTTTGTTCATCCTCGGAGCTGGCCTGTTGGCGCTCTTGTGAGTGTTTCTCCTCCCCTCCGCGACACTGCGCCCTGACATGACCCCAGCGCCGGCTATCCCATTGTGAGCTACTTCACAAAGAAACCCCTGTCGACTCTCGGCGGGTTCAACCTGGGAGGCATCAACGCCACCGGCCAAGTTCCTGTCATTCCTGGTAACTGGGGCCTCATCGACCTCGAAACCCCCCCGGACGCGCGGACCCACGTCGATTTCAACACTGGCAAGGAGTGGCAACTCGTCTGGAGTGATGAGTTCAACACCGATGGCCGCACGTTTTACCCTGGCGATGATCCCTACTGGGAGGCTGTCGACCTCCACTACTGGCAGACCAACAACATGGAATGGTGCGACCCGGAAGCTATCACGACTTCGAACGGCTCCCTCGTGATCACGCTCAGCCGCAAGGAGACGCACGGCCTACACTTCCAGGGCGGAATGATGACGACGTGGAACAAGTTCTGCTTCACCGGCGGCATGGTTCTCGCTTCTGTGGTTCTCCCCGGGGTGAACAACGTCGTCGGTCTCTGGCCCGCTATCTGGACGTTGGGTAACCTTGGCCGCGCTGGTTATGGTGCCAGTCTTGAGGGAATGGTGCGCACCTACGCTCTCGTGAGAAGTGGCGAGAACTAACGTTGCGTGTAGTGGCCATACACGTACGACTCTTGCGACGTCGGAACTGTTGCGAACCAGACCAGGAAGGGGCTCCCGTTGGCGGCGACTAAGAACGGCGACGCTGGCGCTGGTGGTATACTGTCGTTCCTGCCCGGCCAGCGGCTCTCGCGCTGCACTTGCCCCGGCGAGTCTCACCCCGGCCCCATCCACTCTGACGGGACCTACGTCGGCCGCGCCGCTCCTGAGATCGATATCTTCGAGGCCCAGGTCAGCTCCATCCGTGACTTCACGTCACCACCGCTGTTTTGCTGACTGTCTTCGCGCTCTAAGATCTCTGGCGATCCCCTGACTGGCCAAGTCTCCCAGTCGGCGCAGTGGGGTGTAAGTACTATTCCTCTATGTCCGTGCGACCTCGTTCTAATGGCCGTCATACAGCCGTTCAACGAAGCTTACACCTGGTTCAACACAACGGACAATCTGATCATCCCCGATCCCGACATCAGCGAGCTGAACAGCTACAAGGGTGGTGTATTCCAGCAGGCCTCATCCGTTGTCACGCAGACGAGTGAGTTCCTGATTTCCCTCGGGCTTCACGCACCGTAACCAACGTTCGCCACTAGACCAGCAGGCGTACGAAGGATCCGGTAATGCCTACTCCATCTACGGCATTCAGTACAAGCCTGGTTTCGATGATGCCGTCAGTTGTCCGTCGTTTCGGCACTACCTTCGTAGCTAACAACCGCCACAGTACATCAGCTGGATCTCGAACGGCAAGCTCGCGTGGACTTTGAAGCAGCCTGGCTTCGCTCCCGATACCGCCGTTGAGATCGGCCCCCGTCCCGTCTCCCAAGAGCCTATGGTGAGTGACCGTGCACGGCCGTACCGATCGGCGTGCCGCTAACGGTCTTGCAGTACCTCATCGCCAACCTGTTCATTTCGACGAACTTCGGCTTCGTCGACCTGGACCACCTGGTGTTCCCCGTCCACATGAAGGTCGACTACATCCGCGTGTACCAGGACCCGGACGCGATCAACATCGGCTGCGACCCGGAGGACTTCCCGACGGCGGCGTACATCAACGAGTACCTCCAGGCGTACACAGACCCCAACCTGACGACGTGGCGGGACGACTTCAAGCAACCCTTCCCCAAGAACAGCTTCCTGGGCGAGTGCTAGGCCACGGCGTACTCCCCTGAGCTGGACGTGCCCTCGCTAGAGAGCGGCGCGTTCTCGAAGCGCTGCGGAACGCCTGGCCTCCCCGCACAGGCCGCCATCCGCGTCCGGTCCTTACCCTCCCCCGATTACCCCAGTGCCTGCTTTCGTACGCTCTCTCTTTACATACCATTGCTTTGTCTTGTTTCGGACTCTCTTCGTATCTTGATTACATACGGCTGGCCCCCTCGCTCTCTACTAATCCACAATAGCTGCGTTCTATTCTCATGTCCGACGGCCCGTATCCCTGTCGTCGGTTGGGGAATTAGCGTAGAAGTAATGAGGATTTACAGATGTGCCCTCGGGTGCGCAAGTCAGCTCTGTGTGATCGTGATATGGCGTGTACGAACCCGAGGTCAATTATGCCCGATCCTGGCACGAGCAGACTGAGGGCTCACCGAGGGGTACTGGCCCCCCGGAAATATTCTAACGCCGACGGGTTGACCGCGACCGATGCCAGCATTCGCGCCGCTCGATCTGCCCCCATCGCCGGAAGAGCTCCCCTTCAACGACTACTCGCGCTGACGGCTTCATGTCTCTGAGGACGGCGACCACATCTGGCACTACCTACGCACTGACTGCGAGGTCGCCGCCTGGCCGCGGATGGATTGCGACAAGCACCGGCTCGGCACCCCCCTCGACCTCCCCGCAGTCCCGAAAGCAACAAATGCTCTCGAGGCCGCCCGGAACGGCTACCGCTCCTTCAAGCACCTGCAGGCCGAGGATGGGCACCGGCCGACGGAGGATGGAGAGCCTATGGCTGGTCATCGCCTCGTATGTGTCCGACATGCCGTTCCAGCTCGAGGAGCGGCTCGAGAACGGTGACTGGGGAATGTGAGTCCTAAATAGTCTCTCTAGGCCAGCACAATGTGTGGGGGGCTCTTGCGAGACGCACACGACACCGCACGCCCTCGCGAAGCCTTCCCCCTCCTTGACTCACTCCAACACCGCCGCCGTTCCCTGTTGGGACGGGCCGCAGCCGACTGTGTGCGCGGTCTCCTCCCCCGCTGAAGAGCATCGTAGACGGCCCCGGCTACTGCCATCCGGTGAGCGGCACTATACTTCCCGCTCTGGGCGCAATCCGGCTTACACTACTCTCGTGCGGCGCGGTCGCAGTGGGGGAACACTGGTACCTGGTGCCGCGCCCTCGCAAGCCGTTGAACGCGGCTACCGCAGTACGAGGGATGCGGATGATCCGCCTCTTCATGCAGACCGAGGGGGTGACGTCCCGGAAACAAACTAGGAGCTGTGAGTACGCGTGCCTCGCATCCTACGAGTTGAATGAACTAGCTGACCTAGTAGACTTTCCTGCTTGTATCTCGCATAGCCCGCACGTCCGCACACGTCTCAACAACCCGGCGCATTTCCTAAAGGGCCCGGCCCGCCGTCGGCACGCCGAGCTCGAGGTGCTCGTGGAAGGAGATGGGTCGCACTGATGACGGTGAGCACATGTGTAACGTCCCCCAAGGAGAGCGACTCACCGTTATCCCACGGGATTTGCGTTCGGATGATGGCTGCATCGGTGCGTTTAGCCCATTCAGAGGCATCTGCGGCGGTCGGAAAACGAGAGGCAGGCTCTTGCGCGATACACGCGGCGCGACACGCTCTCGCGAAGTCGTTTGCCTCCTGTCGCCCCGACGCCGCTGGCCCGAGCCCCGGTGAGTGACACTATATTCCGCCCTCAGCACGTCCCCGCTTATATCGTCCCCTGGCCCTACCAGAGTGCGATGGTCCGGGGCGCCGCGCCCTCGCAATCCGCTAAACACGGATAGCGTTCTACGACGCGTGCGGACCCCCCGGACCCCCCGTCTGCTGTTCCACGGCGGGAAGCGGGGCTGTGACGCTCCGGATGAGAACTAGAGGCTGTGAGTACGCGGCGTGCTTTGTACTCTCCGAGTCGAGCAAGCTAGCTTACCTACACATTCGTGCCCGCGCCCTTCAGCGGTGTACGTCCGCACACGCGTCTCGGAGATCCACTAGGACTGCGCGCGGCGGCGATGACTGCGCTGTGCACCGGTACACGGACGGGTGCGTCGTTCTCGGGCTCGACATACATACGGCGGCCACACCGCCACGGCGTTGTGTTCACGGGTCAGGGCGGGACGTGGGGGGACGTTCAGGTCCGTGGCGCCGCGGTACGCGACTCGTGTTTCAAGGCGAGCTCGTATTTCCCCGTGCGAACCATGGCGGGGCGGCGCCGGCGCGTGGTTTCGTACGACCCCGGGGCCCAGGGTGCTGCGAGGTCGTGCGAAGACGCGTGCGCGCGCGAGCACTCGCCAACCGACTCGTGAGGGGGCGGAATTTCCGGACGCCGCAGGCATCCGGGGCTCCGGCGTCGAGTTCGCTTGCCTGGTGGAGGCGTCCGGGGCGGGCGGCGGAGAAGACGAAGGCGCGACTTCCGAGGTGGGCCGAGGCAGCCTGTCTGTAGACGGGTGAGTAACTCGTTCTGTGTACAGCGGACAGCCTTCCCCCCTGGTGTCCCTCTGGTCGGTCGGCGCGCAACAAAATATATTCACCGCCAGCCGCACTCTACACGCTCGCCGCCCCAGGTCGAACACTGAACGCAAAGGCAGAGCAGATCTCCCTAGACGATAAGACGGCTCCGCCTCGGCGCGACAGGGCTGCAGAATCAAATCCAGGAGAGCGCCCACAGCAAAGACCAAGTAGAGCAGAGCGAGCGAGTGGCAGCGTCCCGATGATATGCGTTCCTTTTGGGGTCCTTAAGGCATTCGTAGATGGGGACCAGTATGTCGTCGATCAGCCCGTGGCGCTAGACCCGGGGACACCACCTGGTCGTGTGCTCCAGATAAGCCCACGCACGCGGCTGGGGTGGTAGATGCGCCTCGAGCTGCTCGAGCAGAGCATCAGTGCTTTCCTCGATGATTGTGAGAGGGAAGGAGACGTAGACGTTGGCGAGCTCGGCCGCTTCCCCCTCCTCGTCAGGGTCGGTTGTCGTCTTGCGCAAATGAGCATTATGTGTGAATATCGTTTCACACTAAGCATCCCGGGTTCCCATGATACCTGGCGGGGTGCATTAAGTTGAAACGAACCAGACATGTCGCGGATCCCTTCCTCGGGCAAAGGTTACCTGCGGCATGTCGGGTTCGTTGCAACTTGTAGCTCTCCGGGGACCCTGAAATCCTGGAATGTTTGCCGTATGTCACGTCGGTACTCACCGAGATCAAAGTCTAATAAGCGCGCCCGAGGAAACGATTGTCAATCAGAGAGATGCTGTCGGAACAGATGCAACTAACCTCTGCGCACGAGATTTCAAAATTTCACCCCAGGCCCGCTTGAGCTCGATGTCCTCGTCCGTGCTGATCTTGCGCGAGTTCTTCCTCAGCTCTACAGACATTGCGACTAGGTTGACCGGAGGTTCGTACCATGCAAGAAGGCGAGAGAAAGCCCCGGGAGTGGCCGCGGAGAGGAGAGGGAGAAAGGAGCGGGCGGAGGCGCGAAGGCCGAGCAGTCTGTCGTCCTGGGCGCTTCTCACTCCGGTCAAACCGGACTGTGCTTCCGGCGCCTACGCTCCACGGCCCCCGGACAGACGCGCGTCCCCAGCGCACTCCCTCCCGGCACACAACCACCTACAACCACCTGCACCTGCTTCTTTGAGCTCCCGCCGTCTCCCTCTTGGCCGCCCTTCCCGCCCCCGGCTTGCCGTTCTTGACGACCCTCCCGCCTGTTTTTCCGCCCGCCCTCGCACTGTGAAGGCTTCTAAGGTGCATACGCCCACTCCGCCCTTGCCTCTCGGGTCTATCATCGCCTATTTAGTGGGTTTGCACGACGGAATCGCACCATCCACAGCACGACACGGGCGGGGGCCCTGGCGCGGCGTACGTACGCCCCTTCCTCACCGGACGCCCCGCCGCGTGCGTTCGGCTCGCACGGGTGCTTGGAGGCTCCAGGCTCGAGCGGCACGCAGGTGCGTCGCACGGCACCAATCAGCGAATATTGCGACGGAGGGGGCAGGCGTGCAGAGCGCACTGCTGATGGTCGCCGTGCGGGACGAGGGCCCTCCCTGCGATCGTCCCCCGCTCGGCCCAGCGTCGCAGACGGCGCGTGTACGCACCGGGCGCGGATCCGAGGATGTTCGCGGTCATGGCGCACCTTCGGGCCTTGTTCGTGGAGGCCGTCGGCGCGGTGCGTACGCGCTCGAAGCTGCGTTACGGCTGCCACCTTGTGCGGCCACATCTGCGCTCGTTCTGTTCGTGTGTGACCCACCGGGGAGCGTACACGCCGTCGGCGGAACCTCCTCTGTGCGTCCTATGCGGGAAAACGAGTGGAATCTATGGGGGCGGCCGGACAGCGAACGCGGACGAATGGCACGAGTCTGTGACGTCTCGTAAAAGCTCCCCGCAGCTGCCGCGTTCCCTCGAGAGCGACGTCGCAGCGTTGCGAGTACCTACACCGGTACTTCGTCGTACTTCCGTTTCGCAGAATACATATCTCGAGTTCAGCTGCACGGCAATCCTAGCGTCGGATTGTATGAGCCCGGGAATTGGTACATACTCGTCGTGCACACGACCTGCGTCCGACGTGCTATGCACACACTGGAAAGCGCGACCCCCGAACTCCTGGTCGGACGGAGTTCGGGACGGTGTGCACTCGGAGCGAATACCTCTCGTGAACCCTCCCGCGCAGACGTCAATCGCGTTCGGGAGCCGTCCAGGAGGGTGTCCATTACCTGGGCGAACGTATACCCCTGTACGTACATGCACTAACACCGTGACGTGAAACGCATATCGAATTGACACCAGGCACCACATTGACAACGGCCTGGGAAACGAGAGGCGATTGGACAGCCCTGCACGGCTCCCGGGCTAGTGTCCAACAAGCCCCTCTGTAGAAGGGAGTTCGAAGCTGTTCAGCCTCGGGATGGGCGTATGCCTCGAGGGCCCGTGCGTGAGATCATGGGCTACTTCCCAGAGGGCCGTGACGCACAGGCCGTCGAGTGGCCCGAATTCGCTCTGCGGATCGAGCGCGGTCACCTGCTGATCGGAGAGAGAGCACAGGCGACTCGAGTGCAGCCTCCCCAGAATAACCGCATAATGCACCGGGCAGAACTGTCGGAACAGCCTGCGTACTCCGGGACCCGCGCCCGACTGGAGATACCACAGCCGGGAATGGCGCGCGGCTGGGTATGCGCACGTTCATCCGAACAGATCTATGGGCGGGGGCGGGGGCGCTGTGGCCTGGGTACACTGTCGAGGGTGCGAGGGAAACCGCAGTTTCGACAACGCTTCTACAGGGTCGGTCGATCGAGCCAGAAGACCCATTGGAAGCGTGGTCGCGGCACGCGTGCTGCTATCCGTCCAGGATCTGGCAGGCGTCCAGGCCTCAGGGTTCGGCCCGTGGTAATCTCCGGGTCGGGCGCTGTGTCATCCACCGCCGACCTCCCCTGCGGTCGGACCCACAATTGTACCGTCCCTTCTGCCTGGGATAGCAACGTCCGCGCGACACATTTGACCCGACGCGTACCATTCCTCCCTCTTGGCATCCCTCGTAACCTGTGAGTCTTTCCACCCAGCCGTCACCCCCACCATCATTCCGCCTCTCGCGTCACTCGTTCGACGTCGGGCCGTCCACGATCGGCGCCGCTCGCCCCTGCTTGTCGCCTGCAACGCTCCGCTCTAGAGCCCCTCTCGACTCGTCGCCCAGGTCTGTGCAGATGAGCCGGTGGGCGCGAGGCGACCCCGCCGCTACTCAACGATCCCAACCCGGTGAGCGTCCACGAAGCTCTCCCGTACCGGTCCAGAAGCTCACGAATCCGAAGATCGGAGGATACGGCCCTGAGAACGGACATCAGCTCTCTCCGAGTCATCGTGCCCTGACGCACCCTACTCGTGTTCTATGCGAGCTCCTTCGGCGACGCGAAACCGGGGCGACCACAGCACGACGGAGGGCCATCACAGGGACCAGAGCCTGAGGTGCGCATCAGCATATTCTCACCATGTCCCGAGCCGCGTTCGCTCTCGGGGGGAATGGTGACGCCGTAAGCCTCGCAGCCTCGGACTCAGAGCAGCGCCACCGGTACTTGGAGAAATGCGTGCGGGGATGATGAGCACCGCTACACTCCGCCCGCGAGAGGATGTGAGTACGTCGGCCCCCACCACGGGGGGCAAGAAGCATGTATTCTATTATCTGGATATCTTCAGTATTGCGAACTGAGCCTCGCCGTACACCCTCCGATCAATAATTAGGCGGCTGGATGACGTCTTCCGCAACCTCGCCGTTCGGTATCTGCCCCGTTACCGCAGTACTCAGTGCCCGCAGGCCACCCACTGTCACAAAAGCGGTTGTAGCGGCGGCGTGAAGGTCGTGGACGTCGTTGTCGACTGCTGACGCGGATCCGGCCGTGCATTGGCTCTAAATACTTGTGATTTCGTTCGAATGGTTCTGAATGTATAATCGTCGTGCTCTGTGGGCGCCCGGTGCCCTGTCCGCTGCGGCCGATCAACGACCGCCGGTCAGCCGCTGAAGTACGTGCGATTGCCCCAAGAATGGAGAGGCGGAGGGACGTTTGTGTGTCCGAAGACGACGACAGGCGACACGCGGCGCACTCGCCAGACGGGGGCGGCGGTAGCAGCGCAAAAGGCGCCTCCGCGACACGTAGCGCGTTATGAGCTCTTCTGGTAGATCTTGACACTCTTCACCTCCCAGTCTGCAGGGTTCGGCGTCACGATCAGCCACTGCCCGCAACGAGGTAGAAGAACGCGGGCCACTCACAAGCTTCGGTGAACGATCCGCCGTTGTTGAGTACGAAGTCCGCGCACGACGCGACGCCGGTGCGCGCCGCGCAGCTCTGCTCCTGCCCGGGTACGCCTGCCGCGCCCCATACAGCGGCTCCCCAGTCGCCGCTGCGAGTATGCATCAGGCGTGGCCGGATCTCGCGCTCACGGCCCGGGGGTACGTACCAGAACTTGTTGTCAAAGATGGCGGTGTGCTGATAGAAGTATTTGAACGGGTCGCATGACGAGGCAGGGAACGCAGCCATGGGCGTGCCCCAAGACGTCGGCTGAGGCGCCCCACTGGACAGGTCTGAGGGTATTGAGCTGCGAGGGAAGAACCATGTCTTGATACCGTCGTCGTCCCAGAGGGCTATGAAGGGTTATTGTCGTGCAGTCTAGGGCTTGCAAACCACTTACTAGCATAGACACCGCCGCCTATCTTGTTGAAGGGAGCACCAAACGAATTCGTCTCGCTTGCACGCACACCACAGCCGGTGTTCGCAGTGGCCGCCGCGCCGCAGTCCGTGCCACTGATAAGAGAACCGGATATGCCGAGCGCTTTGGGGTCCAACGAGGGCAGGCTGCAGCCAGGAGCCGTGTGGAGCGTCACCTGGTCGTTGGTGTAGTCATTCACGCCCTCGACCATGTCAATCTCCCCGCCTGCAGGCCAGCCTGGACCTGTAGCCACCGAGTCAGCATAAGCGCAATATACAGCCGTTTAAGGAGACGTACCGTTGCTCCAGAATGCCGGCCATGTCCCGCAACCTGTCGGCATGTGTACGGCGTCCAATACAATCAGGCCGCCAGTGTAGCTGTACTGGGTGGTCATGCGTATGCTCTTGCGGTATCCCGAGACGGTTCCAGTCGTCTCCGCACGCATGATGGCGTTTCCCGCGTCGTTGATCTCTATAATATTCAAGGATCGCTGAAGGGCATAGTCAGCACAATATTCAGCTGAACTGCAAGATCAGGAACTCACAGCAGTGTCGCGGTCTAGGTACTGCGCCACAGTGTGCGTGGTGTTGTCGATACTGTTCTGGAAATCCCAGCCGTCGAAGAAAGAGCTGCCTTCCTGCGATACTTTCAGGATCGGTCGGTATTGTGGAGATCAAGATGTGACTCACATAGCTTTGGGCGACCTTCCATGGTGACGAAGGACCGCTACTTGGTGAGCTTCCAGTACTGCTCGGTTGCGAAGCAGACGCCGGACTCGTCGCCGAGGCTGCAGGTGATTTCGTTGTAGTGGGGTTCATCGAGGTCATAGCCACATTTGGGGAAGACGATCGGGTCGCCGAAGGAGCAGCGGAAGAGGCGTTCTGTGAGCTGTCTGTACCGCTCGGAGTGGGGGCAGCAGACCCACTGGTGGCGTTATTCGTGCCGCTACTAAGCCCTGTGGCGGCGTTGTTCACGCAATACATCTTGGACGACTGGAATATCACTTGCTGCTGTCCATGTTGCTGCTGGTGTTGGAGCCGCACGCCTGCGTACGCGAGGCGGAGGTCGTCGAGGAGGCCTGTGCTCCGCTTAATTACGTGACGGCGAACGTGGCGCGCTGCGCGGGCGAGCGGGGAGTCCGAGTCGGCGTTGCGCGAGAAGAGCGCAGCTTCGCTGGGGGAACAGTTGGCCAGCAGAAAGAGCAGGACGGGGACGTGCCACAAGTACATCTTGCGGTTGTCCGAAAGAGAGGGGTGGCGGTGGTGGAGCGCCTGCAGGTGAATAGCCGGGAGCGGGGACTGCGAGGCACCTAAGGGCAGGCTCCGGAGCCTCCTACCCACCGCACCTGTGGGGACCGGCAACCGTTACCTTGGATCTACAGTCACGCCCCAGTTCTTGAGACAACCCCACTCTTTGAGACCAGCTGTAAATATTTACGCCCGCCAAAAATCCCGAGTTAAACGGGGTGGGCATATAATCCGTATCCATTGATAATGCGGTATTCCCGAGCGTATGGTGTCGTGTTCGACATTTGATTTCTGGACGCTCGAAATATGTTTCCAAAAGCAAGGCAGTGTACTTATACCTGCCTCTCACTTCGCGTACGCATATGTAGGTCGTATTCCTCGCGGACCCGCCTCGACACAAACGGACGAACACAGGCCAACCAGCGCCCGGGAATGGAGGGCGAGTCGAGGCAGAAGTGGAGTCGAGAACGCCTCCGCGACGGCCAGGCGGACGCCGACCCGTTCCCTGTGCTCGTGCACCTCGACCTGCACTGCGGGGCTGACAAAGATTTTGGGTCTGCGAACGGGCCGCGCACGGGTGAGGTGAGGTTCCGAAGTGCATCAAAGCCCGCAGGATGGCCAGAGCACGGCGAGCCCCTCTGAGCGGTGTACTAGTCGAAAGAAAGGAGACCGGACGCTCCGGGATGCCGCGGTGACGGGAAACAGGTAGAGGATAGTAGTGGGCGCGTGTTACGGCGAGATGTAGCTGGAAGGCGGCAGGGTGTGCGATTGGGTGGTCGTGCTTGAACAGGGCAGTCAGGACTCCATCACTGCCCTCGAATGCGGACAGGACGTGCGCACGGAAAGCGCGAGAGTTGGTTGGGATCCTCTTGAATTGTCATTGCGAGGAACGAGCCTGATAGGTCGAGACCGAGGCACCCAGCGGAGATCGTCATAGCATCCTGCCCGGCGGGCTTGGGAAAGACAGGGAGCGTGGCATGAAATCGATAGCTCGGACTTGAACGAGACGGCTGCAAGTTCTTCAGTGAATGAGATCACGGGTAATGCGCGCAGAAGAAGTGTGCCGTACCTGAATCATGTGCAGGGCGTCGTCGAGCATCAGGGACGTCCCAGGCTGGGCAAGTGACTAGGTCGGCTACGTGTGTTCTCCGAGGACCTGGGAGGAAAAGTAGGGTTAGGTTTGAGGCGCGGAAAGGCACCTCGCTGAGGGAGGAAGATTCATGTCGGACGGTCCATGTGAGGGTGAGGGCTGGAGGCGCCGCAACGAGCACCTAATGCCCTCAGTTTACAACGCGACAGCCGTGCGGATAGGCACTGAAAACTGGTGGGGGTTAGCTCTCGTCGTTCAGGCCGCGATCGATGCGCCATTCTAGATGAGGATGGAAGGAAATCCAGACGGACTGCGGGTCCGGGAGACAATGTCGACAGCGCATCGTTGAACAGGAATGACCACGAAATAGAATTTCACAGTAAAAGCGGGGGATACATATGTCCCGTATCATGCTTACTGGCAACTTGCCGTGTAGCCCACCACCAGTGTTCCAGATTGTGGAGGTTTGCGAGGAGTCGCCAGGCTAAGCCAAGGGTACCGAGTATTGTTGTGTCGTACGAGGTCCAAGACAGAAGATGAGTACATCCAGGGCGAGGTCATGTGCATGAAGGCTGAGGGCGAGGATTTTATCGAAGAATAGCATGGCAGACGAGCGAGCGAGAGAAGACGAGGCAAAGGAGAGGATTTGCGCGCGGCCGCCCCGGCTGCCAGCGCTAAAGTCGATGACGTCATGATCACCCAGGCTCCAGCGCTTGTCCTACTCTCTCGCCAGGTCGCCTCAGGTCGCCTGCCACAAGTTCGTGCCAGCGTCTTCAGCTTCAACTAGCTATGGCCGCACTCTGCACTACGTGCAAGAACTGTGGAGCTTTCGAGCAGCAGTCCGGAAACACGTGGCTGATTGCGGAAGCTTTGAAGCAACACGCACTGCGATCTGCCCCGTTTGCTTCGCTGCCGCTCAAAGGTCCACACCGTGCCATGCTCTTCTTCGCAGGGAGGCAGCATCAGCATCCTCGCGAAAAGACATCTCTAGATGTTCTATTGCGCATAGGATATACAGCGCCACCCGGTGAGTGACAGACGCTCACAAAGATTTATGCCTAGGACACAAAAAGCGTACGCGCAGTACATGCGCGAAGCAGTCAATTGCCGCCATGCCTCGTCCCCTCTCTACCTCGACGTCCTCAGCCGCAACGTGAGTTTCCTCATTATTGGAGCCGCTTTCCCATCTGTACGTCAGTTTTTCGCGGTGTCAGTTCGTTCACTCATCACATGTCACATGTACTGTAGCTCCTCACCCACGTCGCGCGTATCGTACGGTGGGTGCGAGCCTAACGTCCGGCGCTGTCGAACGCAAGGAGATCGGTCAATCGGCCGCTGAAAAGGGGGGGGGGGTTATCTGCTGGTCCCTGCTTCCGCCGACACTGGGGAAGAGCCTGGACGATTGCGATTCGCTCGACCCGGCCCAGTGCGCGCGGGGCCCCGGTGACATCCCTGTTCGAAGTCAGGCCCGCAGCGCTCGGCAATGTTTACGGGCACTGCAACTCTTCGTAGGCACTACCGCGCGCAAGATTGTGACTTATGCCGCTGACGATCTGCAGTTGTATGCATAGCTGAACACCACTCCATCCCTCAACTGTATCCCAATCTACGTTTTGTAGACCAGTCGTCCGCGCTCGCAGAACGACCCCTTGACCGGGATGCCTTCCATGAGGCGGGCTTGTCTGGTCTCACCACTCTCGTACCGGAAATGCCGATATACTCGCGTTAGATTGCGGTTGATACTGTGAGTTCTGTCGAGCTGCATGCGCTTCCGCGCCGAAATTGACTCGTGCATATACAGCGAGACCTTTTGCGCTCTCCGCACCATTCGCCACGTCTTTCCGAGTCTCACTTGTGCATCAAGAGAACCTGGAGCATATGGGCTATTCCAAAACGCGTGGAGCACCCCGTTGCGCAGGACAGGCTCCGTGCGGTGATCGCGAAGGCGTGCGGCGGCGCGGACGTCGAGTTTTCCACGTCATGCCACGATTCACGCACGTATACGCGGGCGTGATCGATGGCATGCAAGCCGCGAAGCCGCTCTCGTACGCGCTGGTGTTGGAGTTTGACAGCAAGGTCAAGCCGACGTCGCTCCCGAGTCCAGAACGTGCGCCTTTACTTGCGCTCGGACGAGGCGAACTACAGCAACCCCGCCGTCGTCTGCACATCATTCTTCCTCTCGCACTTCCGGAGCATCAGTACGTCCGCTGCGCTCATCCCTCAGCGACACCCGACTCATGCACATACGCACGCAGCGATGATCCATATACACCGCACGTTCTTTGCCCAGGCTCTGCTCGATAACCCTTCGAACCCGTTGTCGAGCCCCTATGCACCCTCCTTCCTCGCCGCGAACCGGTGTGCATCTATCCTCCTTCGCAGCTTCCTGCATCACTGGAATCGCAGGTGCGCATATATCCGGCGTTATCCTCTCACATCATCGCCGTGAATTTAACTCTTACGCGTTCGTCGATCCCCACAGCCCGGAAATCTGCAGCCGCTTCTGGGGCATGTGGACGCATGCGTTCTCCGCCGCGGTACGTGTTCTGTTCACCTCTTCGATGGATTAGCCGCTACCGCAAATACGCGTCTGAATGGTCGCGCCCGCCTCCTCCTAGGTTCTGTGCTGATCACAGATCTTCGCACGTATAGATTATCTTAGGAAGCACCGCTACGTGCTCTCCGAGCGCGACGATGGCGCCAAGCGCTCTCACCGCCCTAGACCTCGCCGTCGACTTCTTTGAGCGCGGAGCGTCGATGAGTCCGCGCGCGCGGCAAGCTTTGGTCAGTCCTTCCTCCCATCCCGCGCGCACCGCACGTCTGCTGACCGATCTTCCTACAGCCGATTCTGCGGAATCTGAAGGATCGCGCGCTGAAGGCGTTCAGCGAGTACCGCAACCTGCACATGAGCCCATCGCTCGACATCCAGCTGCACATTGGCGGGCTGGAAGACCAGTTCCAGGACGAGCTCGCGATCTTCGGCGGGCAGACGCGCGTACTCACGAATAAGGTCCTCTCGCGCAAGCGCATGCGCATGCCCACGAAGCCACGCGACTCAAACGCGACGACGCCCACCGCGACATCCCCTGTTACCGCCTCTACACTCACGGCATCGACGCCGAGGGCACGCCGCTCCCGCAGAACGTGGAGGAGCAGATGTCGCGCGTGCACCCGTCGCTCATGGAGTACCTCTCCCTCTTCCCGTCCGAGGCCTCGATCTCGTTCGTGAACCAGAGTCAGCAGCACGTCCCGATGGACATCTCCAACGACTCGCCCTTCGCGCCGCCGCACTTGCAAGCACTCGCGCCCCGCACCGTCGCTTCGCCCTCCACAGCACCCTGCGCGCCGTTCGCCCCGCCGGACACTCTCCCTAGCATATACGCTGCGTGCGCGTAGACCTCGCTGCACTAATCAGTTGGTCCACACATACTAGCAAAGGCGGCCACATCTAGATGTTTTTTTGCATTCAACATAGGCTGGCAGTGCGATTGCATCTTGAGGAGAAGGGAGAGGTCGAGTGTATCACGCAGTCGCTGAACGGGCCTACTATTTTGGACGTGAAACATGGCGGAAGCAGAAGGATGATAGGTTGTACAGTACATGACCGAACACTGCGAGCAATGTGTTACTTCGTTGACGAGGGCAAGCGTGAGATCACCGCAGCAACTGAGGAACTGGAAGGGGCGGTAACGAATGTGGGTACCAGTGTAAGTTCACAGTCGGCCTACGCGACGACATCGGCGCGGGTTTTGCGAGCCTTGCGTGAAGGGTTCTTGGGGCTCTTGACGACGACCGGCGGAGTCTCCGATGCTGGGCGTACTTAGTTACAACACTGCCGCGGGATATCGTGGCGGTCGTACCAGCAGTGCCTGCGTAGTGATGTCAACGCGTGTTCATGTTTAGGATACATATGTGAATGAAACGTACGCTCACTGCGCCAAATCTGGCCGCGCACAACTCCTGGGACGTTGGGTGGAGCCGCGATGGGCTCTTGCGCGCCGAAGCTTCCCACCAGACCAAGCATGCTACGAATGACTCAAGACCTGACGTCATCTCGGTGGAAGTGGATACGTACTCTTGAAGCCGTTGGTGTTGCGCAGCCCGTGGCCCCTCGCCTTTCTCCCATGCTTGAAGGTCGCGAGCGTACTACACTCACCAGACGTTGCGGTCAGTAGAACATAATGTGGGATGTATGCCGCAGCAGAGCGTACCCTTTCACGGCTCCCCCAGTCGGATTTGAGGCGCTGTTCAAACTCGCGAAACGCCTGGTCGGTTACGGGCACAGGAAGTGCTTTGAAGCTATCGAGGACGGAGACAACGTGCTCTCTATAGAGGTAGGCGTTCAAACTGTCAGCGGGTTTGGGGTGTCCGGCGGAGATGGTTTAGCTCAATGGGATGAGATACGAGTGAAAGTCAGACGGTGCTCACTTAGACGATCGGTGGAGAACGGGGAAGTATTGTCCTAGACACCCGAGACGAAATATTGCAGCCAATCTCGTATCTAACTCGACCGCCTGTTCCGCGGCCTCAGCGTGATATATCGTCCTGGCATCTACGTCAGCGGGATGATGATAACGCAGACATTGCGCAGGTGCGTACCTCTCTCCGAGACACTGTGAACAGCAGCGCACAAAGCAGCCGTAGAGGATGGCCCCGGTTTTCGGGCATCCGCGGGTCTGCTGCTTTTGAGCGAACGTGACGTATGAGAGCGCAAAGTAGACGTACACGGCAGTGCGGGGAAAGGAGCAGGTGTACATATGCGCGCGCATCCAGGAATGGCGGGCGTGTAGGCATTTTGGGCTCATTGCGCAGCGCAGTCTCCCACAGAAAGACGTTGGCTTGAGCCAGGAGGAAGGCTCGCAGGCTCTTGCTTGCGCGTGCAAGGTACAATAAGTCCCTCGGCTGCAAGTAGCTATATATCTATGGATAAGGACTTTCAATCAGTTCCTCGAAGGGCCTACTGTAGAGCTGTGCCTCCGATTCGGAGGCCTCCTGGAGATCAAAGACGCACTAGTTGCTGGAGCTCAATAGGGAGGCTGGGCACCATCTGCAGGCTGCCGTCACTTTCTGAGGAGTCGCCGAGCACTATGGCCTGGTCTCCAATTGCGACTGAGCGAGAATTGGACCTGGGGTACATGGTCGTTAGTGGGAAAGTGGGGAGGTCCAAAGTCAGGCGGAGCTCGAGAACGTGGGGAGGAGCACCAAGACGCCGAAACAGAGATCTTAGATCTGCCGGGCGAAGTCCGGACAGAGCGTGCCCGAACATGTCAAGGACATGTAGGAGTAACCGCGAGTGACGCGGGCCGAACACTTGCACGCTGTGCGCGCCCAGGCTGGCTCCGAGCATAGCACGTCCCTCAGCTTGCGTTAACTGACAGCATAGATTAAACACAGTTGTATTGCAAGGCAAAAGGAACGGTGCATTGCTGCAACAAGTAATCCGCGTAGTTCCCCAACTGGGGAAGGCCCCCAAGAATGTATGCGTTGGCAAACTACCCAAAGTGCGTGCGCACTGGCGGGTATTACGTCGCGAGACTTCCTAGCGTCCGGGATCTTCACGAGCTGACGACACCGTCTTTGGCCTTCGGGCGCGCAATGCGGTCCCGGAGAACGGCATCCACTCGCCCGCGAGAGGTGTCTATGGACGGATGCAGGTAGATCGTCCCATCCCGCATCGCTTCGTCGAGATCCGCGACATCGTGCCTACCACCCCGACGTCGTCAGCACGATCGCCCCACCCCAAACGCATCTAGAGATTACGCACATGTCTTAGCAGATGGGCCGCCATGACCGAGTGCGATTTCGTGTTGAACGCAGGGCACAACGTGCAACACCACAGCAAGTCGGAGCCCCAGGTGCTCACGCGGTGGGACGCCCGCTGCTCTCGCACGCAGGCCATGTCTTCCTCGTCCGCGCGCCGCCACTCTGTTTCACGGGTGTCCGCCGTCCACGACCGTCGGTGATGTGTGGCATGGATGTACTATGGATGTGGGGGTCAGTCACGTACGGTTAGCGGCGATGTTCCGGCGTGGATTGAAGAGGAGAGAACCTACCGCTCCGCTCCATGACCAAGCGTAGATTGCGGCCGCCGGGTCTCTGCTCTCACATTCCACGCATCGCAGCCACACGTCGCGCTGCTCCATCTCCTCAAACGTCGCTCGCGCAGGATCGAGGCCCATGCCAGAGACGATCTCGCGCATCGTGTCCACCACTCAAGCTGCAAAAAAGTCGGTCTGTCGCGTCAACTTCAAGTGAAACGGGACTGAAATTTGAAGCGAGCTGTAGCCGCGCTCGTAGTCTTGGGTCCAATACTCCGACCCCAGCGCCTGTGTTGTGCGAGTGTATGCGTCTTCCCCATCATATTTCTCCCTTGTGCAGCTGGCGGTGCGGAAGCCGTTGCTGGTATGGTGACACTTGTGCGTAAGGATTGCCGGGTAGCGCAGGGGGGTGGTGGTGGGATGACAATACGAGATGTTCTCGCAGGGAAAGAACGCTATCGCGAGCTCGAGCACATCGACGTCTGGGACGATGTCGCCGAGGAGAGGCCGGATGTATTCAGAGAGCTGTCGCTTAACGTCGGCCTCCCAACGCGATGTCAGCTCGGGTAGAATAGGGGCAAAATGATCGGCGGTGACCGTCTCGGTCGTGGGCACGTCAACGATCGCACGGCACTCGGGCTCGAACGCGAAGTCGATGTACTGTGGGCGGCAGTCCATGCGTGCCTTCCGCGGGAGGGTGACATAGTGTGCCACGAGCGCGTCTTCGAGCGCACTAAAACGCGCGCGGAGAGCGTCCTTGCGCTCTTTGCCGAGCCGTTTCGCTCGCGTATCGTTTAAAAATGCGTCTAGTGCCGCAAGCACCTTCTGCCACGCTGTGCTCCTAGTGTTCAGTAAGTAATACTCGCAGTAGATAGTGAACTCACCTCCTTCCGTCAGCTTCGACGACTGCCGTACTACGGGTAGCTTTGCCATCCTTTCGATCCCTTCGTCGCCTAGAAAAGTGAGTTCTTTGTCCCATCCATCCTCGCGCAGGCGGGCGAGGATCCTAGTGCGGCCGGGTTAGTGAAGTCGTTCGATGCATTCAGCGCGAACGCACATCTCGAAGCGCTGGCTGCGACCGTCTTTGAGTCGGGCTTTCCGGTGCTCCTCCTGGTGCTCAAACCAGTTTTGGATAGCGTGCCAGTACTAGCGTAGAACAGAAGCTCAGTGGGTGGCCTGAGGTCAGAACCCATAAGCGTACATACCATGGCACGATTGCGCTGAACCTGCGCAGCGAACTTGAACACTGCCCCTCTAGCGTCCGCGGTTAAAGGCTTCGGAAGCGCCCGGAATTGTTCAAGGAGACCCTCAACGTGTTCCTTCGGTACACGGCTGCGTCTGTCGTGCATGGGGAGGACGTGAGGGAAGATTGACTGAAGAATCATACGTGGAGTGAAACGTACTTGGAGTGTATGATAGGGAGGTAGTCTCCGATTCGTTTGCTGCAAAATACTTCGTAGAACGCCCAGGAGTTGTCGACTTTGCGGGCTTCGTCCCTCGCTTCGCACAGGTCCATCGTCCTAAACCATCGATCAGGCCCCACTTCTTGCCGCTCACCAATCAAAGGCTTACGTAGCGCAGAGACAATTTGAGCACAAGCGAATGAAGCAATTTTCTACAATTGCGCGAACACTGGGCGCACCGCAATGCTACCGGCTTCTCAGTTAATGCAGCTACATGCAGAGCAACAGGAGACTTACATGGCAATGCGGCGTATAGAGCAAGTGTATAAATGCCGGCTCACTCATGAACGGCGGCCGCTCTGGGAGATTTCCTGCGTTCCTCCGCGCCCGCGCCCAAAGCGGCTCGTTCAGCGTCCGGTTCAAGAAAAATTGGCGGAATTTCTTGCAGGTGCGTGAGAGATGATGCAGATCTCTCGACTCGAGGTGGTTGTAGATCTACAAAAGGTCTTTGTCCACGATCCGAGCTATACGAAGGTCGTTCGGTTACTCACCATGAGCTGGACCTCGATGGCGATGTCCGGCAGCGTTCGCAAACGGCCTTTGAGCACGATTCGCTTCGAAGTCTCCGGTGTAGCTTTAGCACTGCGTCCTCGTTTCTCAGGAACGTCAAGTGCTGACTTCTCCGCCATCACGCTTGACGTTGCCAGCGTTGTCTCAGTCTGAGCGGCCTTCGCTGCGGCTCGGGTCGTCCGTCGAGGAACATGCAAGTTGCCGGCATGATTGTCGTGTCTAATTCTCTTTCGTGAGGCATTGTAACAGAGGGGCGATGAGGTGTGAGGCGAATGAACAGGAGACGGTAGTCGTTGTTCAAGACGACATAGTGGCGCAGAACATCGTGGCGGGTCTGCGCGCCAAACCTGGCCGCCCGTGGCCGTCGCTTCCGAAGCAGACCGCCAATGATCACGGTCGCGTGGCTTGTGACATTCGCGCGCGCGCAAGGTGGCGAACGTTGACGCGAACGTCGAGCGCGAATGATGCAGCAGAGTGGCGCGCGGTTGATTAGGAGCTAAAGACCGATGAACGTTGACTTCGATATACGTACGGCGCAAGCCTGAGTAGTATCTAGTCACTGACGGACACCAACTAACTCTACCTTGGACGTTTGACTTGCATCTCGTCGCGGCACTACCCAACGAGTCGGCCAAAGGCCTTCGGACACGGACAAATGTATGGACGGCTGAACTTGAGTCCTTCGTGATGTAGAGCTCGTTTCAAGGCCGAATCAAGCGAAGCAGTATCGCCACGTATACACTTAAATATTCGCCGCTCCGGGACCCGGCCTACATCATGATGCAACTCCCCTGACCGGCAGCGTGGAACGGAGAAATCCCTCGACGAACAGTTCTCCGAAGTCGTGTCCACGACTGTGGGGCTGAAATGGTTCTTAGCATCAGCAAAGGCAACGCAGTTCTATTCACAAAGCTGAGTCTTTGGCCTACCTGGTGGCGGAGTGGTCCGGGGGCGATCAAGATGTGAGAGCACCTCAGCCATCTGGGACGAGAGGCTGGCGTTCTGCGAAGCGATCGCGGCTATTTGAGTCCGCAAGTCCTCGTTCTCGCGTCGCAGCGCGTCGACGACGTGTTGTCTGGCGTACAAGCTATGGTTGTCTTCTTCATCCTTGTGAATGGGTCCAGAAATTGAGCACGCGTCCGCTCGGGCGGAGGGAAGAGGTATGGTCGTGGATGATCCTTGAGCTCCGACGGACAAGGGTGTGTCGTGAAAGCCCACGGTCGGCGACGTGCAACTTTGTGTCTCGTGGGAGAGTAAGGTGGCATGGGACTTGTGGTCTGGAGCTCGCGCGTCGCCTTCGATTGCAGTGCGTTCTTGCTCGTCGGACGCGCCGCGCTATACAATGAATGTTAGCGTCGTCTGGCAAGTCACTGTGTCTTACGATGCCCAGAAAGACGTACCCGTGGACCTAGCGCACCTGCGGCTACGCTACTGGTAACATGGAGAGACGCAGCGCGCAAATCTGCAGAAGTATTGTCAGCCAGGCCAATCGCGTGATGGGCGGCAGAGTCGTCGGCAGCACTTTTAGCAACAACAAGGCTACTACTCTGTGACGTTTTAACGCTGCAGATAGAGAGACGTGATGCGGAGGCTGGCGGCGTGCAACCAGAGGGAGACATGGTGTGCGGGGCTGCCTGAGATTCCGAGTACACTGGCACAAGGGAGTCAACCTCCGACACTATGTTTTGGAGCACGACGGAGACGTCGTTTTCTGCGTGCGGTCGCGCGCCGTTGATGTTTGATACGGTGGGACGTGTGGAGAGCAATCCCTGGGTGGCATTGGCATGCGACTCGGCCGTGTCCTCGGACTTGGAGGGCGCCGCATCGTTGGCGAGGTTTACCAGTGGCATTACTGTCTATAAGGGCCACATGTTGACGCATTGCGTATCGGTAGAACAAACGCGGACTCACCTCAGCGGAAGACTCGTCATCGTTGGAAGACATGCCTGTTTCCTCGGCGTCCGCGCGAACGTCTTGGGTGACAACAGAAGAGGCTGAAGCCTCAGTCTCGGGTGTGGTCTCCGTATCCTCCGATATCGTCGTGTCATCTGAGTCGCTCGAGTCTGTGCTCTGGGTGTCGGAAGAGCCACCATACTCGGCGCCGATCTCCAAAATCAGCCACACGCTCGTGGCGTGGCCAACTGAGTTTGGGCAGCCTGGGTGGCGCTCCAGACAGAGTCGCAGCAGTCGACGCCGGTCTGGCCTTCTAGGACGGGAGGGGATGGAACTCTCGGCACAGACGAAGGTGAGCCGGTTTCCGGGATCATAGGAGGGGACCGAGTCACGCTGCTCGGCCCCGATGCTCTCGGTGACAGGTGCTTCCTCGTCGTCATCTGCACCAGCTGAGTGGGTGGAGCCTAGCGAGGACTGACTCGCGCCGGGACGAGGAACAGCGCGACCAGTACTGACCACGTTGAAACAGGCCTCTATACGACTGTCCGAGTCGTCGGCCCGGGAGTGTTCCCGAGGTGCTGCCAGTGGTTTCACAAGCGACAAGCGCAACCGGAAGTGGAGGTACCCTCTATCACTGCACCTCCTTGGCGGGTCCCAGTCCTGGAGAGTTAGAGTCATCTCTAGGACCACCTGCTTCCTCTCGCCCTCCTTGCGCACGATCCGTAAAGGAGAGACCTTGTAACCGAGCGCATGTAGCTCTCTGATGCTAAGGGGTGCAAGGGAAAATGTGAGGTCATTCGTGGGATCCTCGGGCCAGAGATTGAGAGGGGGTAGGGAGTCAATGCGCTGCATGAACTTTGGTTTCGAGGGTCGCGTTTTGTGATGCCGGATGGACACATCCGCTGCCTCCAAGTTGGTGTACTGCAGAATCTTCGTGAGATCCTCCCGACTGACCAGAACGAAGTGGAAAGGAATGCATCCGTGGCGTTTGTCGCATGGGTCTGAGTCGCGTCGCATGGAGGTGCCAATAGGGAAACCACACCCGCTCTCGTCTAGGGCCGCGGTCGACGTATGAAGAGGGAGAGCAACGAGACGACCCTCGTGGTCTTCGCACTGTAGCAAGGCCAGTTTGTCCGGCCCAATACGCCGTTTACAGTGCTCGCACGCATCCTTGGGGCGCATTCCCTGTAGGACGGCCTGGATGTCTGGTGGTAGCTCCGTCAAGTTGAGACACAGCATCCGCATGCGGGCGCCTTGAGGATTGAAGACGCAGTGTATGGGTGGGACGTCCTGAATCCCTTTGAGGTGGAGCCGCGATGCGAATTCGCTGGGGGGAAGTAGCTGGATAGAATGATGTTCGAAGTTGAGCGGAGATGATGCCAATAGAGCGGAACGAGGACCGGAGAGGAAGAACTCGAACTTCCAGGCACGCTGATAATCCAGAGTGCGCGATCTCCCCCAGGCAAAGACGCTTTGGTCCGGGATGGTCCTAACTATTTCCTCCTGGAGACGGAGGAACGCGTCCTTGCCCTCGCCGTAGATGGTGGGCATATGGACGCCGAAGAGACCCATCAAGCAGTACGCCTTGTCTTCAACGCGGGTCGTCTCCCGTAATGAGGCCCATGACATCCGCTGTGCAACGCTCGCCGAGTCGACGGAGGCCTGGCAGGAGAGAATGTCGGCATCGATCCCCGTTGTGACAGATAGGACTCCCACAAGGCCCATCTTCGTTCCGTAGAAGGTCCACGTCTGTGTCATGAAGCTCATGCGCCACGGTGCGAGGAGCTCCTGTAACGTCCACCCGCGCGTATGCCACTTGCTGAAACAAAAGCAGGAACCACAGTGGCCCACGTTGTCGTCGTCAGGAACATCCGCAAGGTAGACGTAGCAGAGATCCGAGAGTCGATACCACTCGAACATCGAGTTGATGGCCTCCGAAAGCTCCACACTACTCGTTTTGTCGATGCAGCACGTGTCGTTCCAGACGAGGTCGAAACCGTCGTCGCGTGCGACCTTGCAGAGGCCCTTGATCTTGTCTGAGAGCGGGGACTCGGGGGCGAATATGACGGCGGGGGGTGTGCTGTCAGAGAGTATCCCGTCGACATCGCGAGGAAAGGGTGCGTTCATGGTGTCGAAGACGGGCCAGTGGCTGGGGTAGGGTCCTCCAGGGTTCTCCCGTGCAGCTTTCACATCCTCCTGAATCTTCCGCACGTCCTCGAAGGTCTGCTCGCCACCTTCCTCGGGTGTTCTCCAAACGTGAGACAGAATGGCGTACCGGACTTGGCTAGGATCGTTGTACCATTCGAACTCCCCCGTCCAGGTGTTCAGAAACCGGGGCATGCTAGGGATGGCACCGATAGCCTGATTGTGAGTACTCGGCCTCTCCCGCGCGCGAAACCGAGGTGGAGCGTACTCACCTTGTCGAGTCTCTATGGGGAGCGGGTGTATCGCAAGGGTGAGGGAGAAGCGGGAGCAGAGGGCGGAGGAGAGGCTGACGGCGCGCCCGTTGAACGTGTGGGGCTCGCGCGCACCGTGACAGAAGAGGGCCCTGCCCCTCACAGCAACAGTGCGCCGTGCACGAGGACCGATCGGCTTCATATCAGAAAGAAGGTTCCGTCCACCGCGATCCACCTGCGCCTTTCTCGAAGAGGCGCACCGCCCATGAGGATTCTGTGCTTCCCCCGACAAGGAACCTCGAAGGAGTAGCCCTGTCTGGCCAAATTTCAGCTGCACACCGAGCAAGAGTAGACAAAGGACGGCGCTGTACTTACGTCTATACTGCGGCGTATACTGCTCCGGCGAATACGGCAGTCGGGACCCCCGTGCAGGCTGACCACGGTATCGATCCGGCGCAACGCGTACGAGAAGCTCGCCCCCTCTTCTCTGTCCAACAGCCTTGAGGGACTGACGTCCAGCCGTCCACCCCGTGCGTGGTCCGGAAAGGATGGCGGTACCGGATTGCCGTTTGCAACACGATGACCGAGGTGAAACGTCACTGAGAGGGTTGCTTTACGAATCTCAGCCTGCGCGTGTGTCAGCTAGCGTAACTCAGCCTTGACGCGATCGGAGCGACATTCAAGTTAAGGGGCGGCTCAATCTGTTCAGGTTAGAGGATGATGAAATATATTGCATTTGTTACGGGAGACAGGATGAACAATCCTCAGGCGCGGCGTGACGTACCGGTGGCTGTATCATCCGGGGCTGTATCGTAGTGCGCGATGGGCGTGCGTGAGGGCAAGCCGGTTCATCGTCCTAGAAAAGGTATCATTTAGTGCTTGCTTGGTGCAGACGTCTCCTGCCAGACCGTGACTTAACTGAGCATATGGGAGGACGACCAATGAACGAGCTCGACTGCTGCAAGGGACCTAGATTTAGCGTGCGCACTTCCTCAGTCTGACCGATGCCCAGGTTCGCTTGGCGGAGGTTGCACCCACACCACGTCCCCCAGTGATTGAAAACATTCGGACCCATCTTCGGCTGAACGGGGTCCGAATTTCCAGCGATAGTCATTGATGCTCATGCAGCGCGGGTCGCTCCGGCTTATCCCCATGATGGTCGCCAGTTTCCCCTCGTCCTACTCCAAGCAGGAGTAAGATTCGGTCGCGATCGTCCTCCGCTTATTCCGCAAGAGAGGCCACGGGAGCGGCCAATTGCAAGCGCACACGCTCGTGCTGCAAGAATGCTTCTGCAACAGATCCTAGCTCGTATATCGAGCCAGTGAGATTCAACCCTCTAGGGGAACTACGTGCATATAGTAGACGGGTTCAAGCGCTTACCGCATAGATGCGCAGCTGGCCGTCGAGCAGCGCGTCTTCGCCGGGCGCCCGCCTCAAATATGCAGCTCCATGGTGAGCTCGTGGATCACGTACCCACGAACTCTAAGGCAGCCGGCGCGGACGGCATCGGCGATAGGCAAGGCGACGTCCCTGGCAGCGCGTGGCATGCTGTCAAAGCCGATCTTCTGCTCAAGGGCAATGTGCGGGCCGTCGGACATCGCGATGTGCACGGCGCGCACCGAGTGGGCGATACGCCGCGAAGATCGCGAGTGATGCTGCGAGGGCGGGCATTGAACGGAAGCCGGGCAAGATGCACGGTGGTCATGACTCACATTGTATGGCCCGTCGGGAGTGTGCGCGACATTGCTTCCGCCTGCCATGTTGAGTGCCGAACTCTCTCGATCGCGAACACTCTGATCTGGAACGGCTACGACCTAGGTTCAGCTACTTTGCGCGGTCTGACAGGAGAGGTGAGCTTCGGTGCGCTCTGAGCAGAGTGGACTTACCTGCGAACCGGGATCAGCATCAAGGAGATAAACTATCTTCGGGTGGCGACCTCACGGTATAAGTGTCGTATTGCGCTCATCGTGGGTGTATGCCTTGAGAATATAAGTTCCGTGGGCGTGATCACGAGGCCCCATGCGGAGATATGACCTACAACATTTTTAGCACGGTATAGGACGCTGATGAGACACGCTACCGCGACCCAGGCAGGCTGCCATGCCGCAGACGATGACCGGTTTCCAGGGTCGGATACGCACATACACAATCTACGACGTGCAGCGAGCCGGAGGGCGGTACGAAGTACTTACCGGAAGGGCGTCATCGACGGGCTGGAATCCGAGAGACAAGCCGGCCTCCGGCGTGCTAGCGTGAGAGGAGGACTGCATCCGATGGACGCCAATGCCTGCCGTAGGGGACGAGGGTGTCTATGATAAGGTCACGATCGCCGGGGGTACATCCGTTTTTGCCGCTGAGCGTCGGTGATGCATATCTTCTGGCCGCCCGCGGGCGGGGCGTCTAGGCGACATGTCGGATGGGGGTAGCCTCAGATGCGTCGAGCGGAAGGGTGCGCATTAACACGCCGTACACTGGCATCGCGCTCAGTTACGTGGCTGTGGCGATTATACAAGAAAACCGTACCTGAGACGTCGGCACGTCGTAGACACAACACTGGCCGAAGCCATTCACCGCCCACCCACGGTGGCGGTAGCGCCAGTGTGGAAGGGTGTTCTCATCTCATGCGACTTATCACCCGCACGCATTTTGAGCGGATGCTACACTGGCGTGAGTGCTTCAATGCTGAGCGCGAGGACGGAGGATCCGAGGACGTACGTGGAAGGATATGCCGTGCGTGCTGTTGAATTCTGCGAGAAGGAAGAGCCGCACGGGCGTGGAGAGCACACGCTGCCTTAGACGTGCCACGGGGAATGCCCACGCGGGAGAGAAGCGCGATAGGCGGCTGGACGTCTGAGCGATGTCGCGGGCTGGTTAGGGGATGATAGTCGCACTAAAGAGAGAATGTCTGCGACATACGTAGTACTGCCTTCCGCAGCTCTAGCTAGTTGTCTTCATGGCGAACTTTTGCCTACTCCGACTGAACCATGACTAGACCAGCCTGTGCGGGTGAACAGGAACAGAGAGAGTTGACGCGCTCCGGGTGCCGGCAGGAGATCTCTACCGTGTAGGCTCCGGCCAGTCTATCAAGAATGACGTCCTGGAGGGCGTCGCTTTCGAGAGCGGGTGGAACACAACGAAAGTGGAGTTCTTCTACTCGGGTGTACGTGTCGCGGGCGTGATGTTCCTCGCGTTCATCAGTGACCCTCGGAAGCGAAAGAACCCCAGATTAGGCGGATAGGTTTAGATGCGGATTGGCAAGCGTAGTCGGTAGGATTGATATGATATGCTTGCTGCAGCTAAGGCAGATGAAAGTATGTGTTAGTGCTCGTCCCGTGAACCACTCCTCGTCACAGAGACTGCAGCTTCATATCGAAGCCATCACGGTATACCAGACTTACTTGAAGTGTCCGCAATCTTAATCCAAAACTACAATAACACCAGATGTATGACGAAGATTGCGCGAGCGGTCGACGCGCATGCATTGGCCGGACTAGACATTGTTTGCGATACATGAAGCAGTGCGTCGGCCGGAAGAGGCGTAGTGCTAACCATGGTTAAAATTTGACTTGCATCTGGTCAATACGCTCTTCGTGAGCCTTGCAGACTGCAAACCGTCGCAGCGATGCGGAGCGAGTGGTAAAGTTGAAGGGCTGAGATACGCCATGCGAGTGCCAGGATAAAAGAATGCGATCGAGACGAGACATAGACAGAGCCTGGATACAAGCGGTATGAAAAGTCTGGAGCTTTTCAGAGGACGCGTACAGCAGCCAGCGGCAGTAGCAGAGGAGCGACGGATTCGCACCGAGGACGGAGGAGGAGGAGAGAGAGAGGAACGGGCGCCCTGTGCAAGCGCTCGAGTAGATGACGTCACGCCTTCGCTGGCCAGACTCAGGCGCTTAACACACGAGCGTCCGCCTCTGGTACATGCGTGCTTCACCCGGACTCGGAACTACTCGGAGTACTTTTGCTACACATCCCCGCCAAGCTGGAGATATGCAGAGCTGGTGCGTGCAGATACTGCAAGCGACAAACCGTGGACTAACGCTCGCTTCACTGCACATAGTAGACCCTGTCGTTCGAAAGATCGCAATCAAGTAGCATCCGTGGCACGGTCAGGCAAGTATTACGAGCACAGTACGCGGCATAATTCTCCGGTTGTCCCGCTGAAATAATCCACGCGCTATCGGGAAAACGGGCTACAACTAAGGATGCGCGTGCCGAACCACACAATGGGCAAATCAAGTTTGTGTCGTCGGCGGTGCACAGTTCCAGGGGCCGCGGCCCGCGGTGCGACGTTCCCCAGCGCGGACGGCGCGAGCTTGAGGTCTTCCCAGATTGGATAGGGCAGGGTTTCCTCGCGCTGCGACCCGCTTGAGCTGCAGCGGTAGGCTCTACGTACGGTCCACACAAGATCAATGGGCGGTGTTGCCCGCGGAGGTCGGACCTTTGGGCCCCATAACTCCTTAAGCTTTCAAGGCCTCATCAAGGCCTCAACCACTACGTCAGTTTTCTTAGTACCAGTCCGTTCACTCATCACATTTACTGTAGCTCCTCGCCCACGTCGTGTGTATCGTAAGGGTGTGAGTCCAACCTCCGGCACTGTCGAGCTATCAACCAGACGTTGACAAGGGAGAGTATTGGCTGATTCCCTACTCGCGCCGACTCTGGAGGAGCGGTTGGAAGTCTATGTGCCAAAGCACTACATTTTAATACATAGACTTCCAACCGACCCCTTGACCGGGATGCCTTCGGCGAGTCGACTGGCGCGTTCGGTCTCGACCAGCTCGTATTAGAAATGCCGATCAACTCGTGCTAAAATGCGGCCAATACTGTGAGTTCTGTCGATCTGCATGTGCTTCCCCGCCAAACTTGACTTATACATACACAGCGAGACGTTTTGCGCTCTCCGCATCGTCCGCCACGTCTTTCCGAGTCTCACTTGTGCACCAACAGAATTAGGGGCATATGGGCTATTCAACGATACGCTTGTTGCTGCCGTTGCGCAATATGTTGCGCACAAAAGCTCGTTACCGGCCACTAACGAGGAGCTGGGCGACGGCGCACTGAGGACGGCCGCATAACTCACCGTACCCTGTGGTAATTCGACGGACATTGACAAGAGGAGCCCCGGTGCGATCGTGCACAAGTTCGGGGAGGGCAAGGATATCATGAACCTCCTGCGTAAGTGTCATGTTCACGATGCGTCCCCCACCGGCTGCTGATCCCGAAAGGCCCCCTTAGTGAAAGCGAACATGGTCGCATCAGACGCCGAGAAGCACATCGACGAAGAGCTTGTTACGCAGATGTTGTACGTCCGACCGCGTTCCCCGGTCCAGCGTGTCCCAAGTCCCCCGTTGACCTCACTACTCGCTTTGCAGTACCTTCATCGTCACCGGGACGAGCACAACCCCGGACGCACTCTCGCACATCCTGCACCTTCTCGCTGATCATCCCGTTTCGCTGAACAGGCTCCGTGCGGAGACCGCGGAGGCATGCGGCGGCAGACGTCGAGTTTTCCACGTCATGCAACGATTCACGCACAGATGCCGGGCGAGCAGATGATTCCATGTCGTCAGTCCTCAGGCACTGCGCTTGCAGAGCGGCAAGGTGCGGTCCAATGTATGCCTGTCTGCGCGACGGCCCCGGTCCATTATTTTTAGATTCCACTCAGTAGGGGCACGACAATTCTGTCGTGGTTCACACAGGCGCTATCTGGTGCCCGAAGCTCACAAGAAGACTAGCGACTTGTGCCCACTAGGGAAATCAGTGCCTTCTTGTACGATGGTTACGTCGATGCTCACCGAAGACGACAGCGAATGCCCGTCCGGCGCATCAACTTCACCGGGTGACTACCAAGGTATGTAGCTGCGCCCCCATCTGTCGTCGCAGAAGCCTTAACTCCTGAATACGATGTGTTTACTCCCGCAGGGACTTGCTCATTAGGTGATGTGTGCGTACTACTCTCATGGCGAGCACCATCATCTACGCTGAAGCCACTCGCCGAGTAGCTTCGACTTCAGGGGGTAAGTACTCAGGCCTGTCGTGGTGAAACCGATTCCCTTGAATTCCCCTTCCCCGGAGTATCGATGCTCCAGACGTTCCTGTGGTTATTTCGTCGCTGACCCCGGGATTTTAAAGATGCGGTGACGGGGTTCAACGGACATAATTCTCCTTCACATCCGTGTGTACCCCTTCGGGACTCGTTTAAAACCTCCCGATACTTCCGTATAAATATCGCGACGTTCGCCAGACGGATGTCCAGCAGGTCGGCCACCGCCCACTCACCTTCTTTCCTCTCACCCCAAGCACTACACAATGCAGTTCGCCACCGCCTCTCTCGCGTCCCTCGCCGCCGCCCTCGCATTCGTGCTCGCCCCTCTGCCGGTGCACGCCGGCATCAGCGCGTTCAGCACCTTCACCTGTGGCGGGTCCATCGGGCCCGACGTCCCCTGCGACGGCTCATGCCACTCCTTCAGCGGGCGGCACTCCTTCATCGTACGTGTCCCCATCGAACTCGTCTCGCGGCGCTGATGCTCAATCTTCATCCTTCGGGACGCAGGTCGACAGCGGGTCGGGCCCCCACTGCGTGACCGCGTTCGTCGACGCGGACTGCCCGGAGGGCGGGGACGGCTTCACGTTCTCGAACCAGGAGGGCAGCTGCCAGACCGTGCAGACGGGGACGCCCATCCAGTCCTTCATCTGCTCGCCGAACAACGTTTGCCGTGTTTGAGTGCGCCTGCGCACTCATCCGGAAGGTCTCTTGACGGTGTACGGGACTGAAGCGAATTTGAGGCTCGTGCTGCTGTTTGATGAGGCGCGTCAGTTGCAAGTTCTGACCCTTACTCCTCTAGGTTCCTCGCGAAAAGGGGAGGTTAAATGTTGACACATGATCGGTGACGGACGGTTTTGTATGACTAGTATCGACGGAGAGACCAGCGCATGTGCGAAGATGCTGTTTGAATTGATAACATTGCCATCCGAAGGCAGGCTTGCGCAGAGAGGCATGCCGACTTGACTCGCGTTGAATAATCGCACGCGCGTTCTAGTGATCACCCATTCGTGGAAGACATTGACGACCGCAGCCGACAGAGCACGTAGTGCATGGTACATGTGAGCTCCCTGACACGATAGTCGAGAGAATGACTATACGACAGTTCAATTTGAAGAGGCGGTAGGACGCCCACCTCAGGACGTCCGAGTCCGCCTGATTGTCAGGAATGACTATCCAGCAGGGCTATCACGCGCCAGACCAGGCCTGTCATGCATAGTGTCATGCATAGGACCAAGATACACTGGACAGCAAGGGCGTGTGCACTACAATATCTCTATTACGCCATGGCGTCGCAGAGCGTTGACCGTACATCTGGTTGCTATATTACAAGGCTGATATCGATGTCCAGTACACACCTCCACTGCGCCTACACATATCCCAACTCCAGATGTACTGCAGATCAATCCGGTGTTCGAGGAACACGCCACGAGCTGGGACGGTTCACCCACGTGCCGTGCGAAGAAGCACGAGCACGCAGGTCCCCGGAAGCCACAAGACGCCGGTGACGATGACACTGCAGGGGGTTTAGGGCTGACGGAGGGCTGATAACGATATTAGTAGCGACCGCAGACGGTCTACAGCGAGTCTGACGAGGAGCTGGCGAAGGCGGAAGGGCAGGATATCGGGAGGACGTGGTCACGACTCACGAGCAGCAAGCAGTGCGCACTGCCAGGCTCTTTCGGCGCCAGCACGCCTGCGGTCCTCCACTGACGGGAAACTCTCAAGCCAACCATGCTTTCCTTCCGCAACTGAGGACGTTCGCCGGGCATCCGTCGAGCCTGTACGCGAGAGCCGCGAGCATCAATCTGGGACGTCCGTGACAGGTTCCAGTCGGTGAGCGCGTTTGTGCGAGCGATTCTAACGGAGATATGGCAACGTGCCTAGTCAGCCGCGTAGAGAGCGATCGAAGGGAAGAAATATGACTACGCCAATGACTGCCTTCGAACGCCGGTAGATGCAGGTCGCGGTATTCCATCGAGGAGGCGTACCGCGCGCACTCCAGACGAACGTAACCCCTATGACGCTCACGAGCGTGAGCGGAAGACGGGCTGCGAGGCACGGCACCTCGATATGCCCGTGCGGATGCTGACTTTTCGTCGGGACGGAGTTTTGCATTGGTCAGACCGCACGACGACCCGCTTTTCGGGAGTGGAGGGTGGCATCGGGAAGTCTTCTGTACGTCTTCGGAGGTCAGTGAATCCGGTTGATGTGAGCGCATGGTGTGGGGTACGTACCCGTCAGCGTCGCGCCAATTTAGAGGCGTCGAGCATCTATCGATGTTGCTCGATTCGAACGGTCAACACGCACTCATGCACATGTCCGTTGACGGCCGCGAGAGCAATCGCGTGGATGCACAAAGGTAGACCCAGGGAGGACTGCGCGATTTGGGTTAGGTGGAGAACAAGCCTGCCGAGCGACAGGTTACCACAACGCTTCGAGTTTCACGACGCCTACGAGCCGAAGGGCACTCACTGAGCGACGGCGCGCTGCATGCGCTGAGAGTCCTGTTGCATATTGGATGGGGCTGGCGAGAGGGTACAGACTTGAGGGCGAGATGTCGCAGTCCGGACTATATCAAGAAGCGAGAAGGGTGCCGGATAGCCAGAGAAGGGATGCGAGTACCGGGGCGGGCCTTCGGATCGAGTTAACGCTGTACGGGGAGGAAGAATGTGTTGATAGATGCAATCGGCGCGCGGTCGTTGGAGATGAGCGAGGCAGTACGCATAAACACGAAGATCCAAGAGACACAAGGGGACAAAAGGCGAAGCGGGCTCGGAAGGGGCTCGCGAGCGGGATGCACGACGCGCATGGTAGACGTGCGAGGCAAGTCGAGGGGAAAGGGGAATGAAGGGGAAGGCCCCCGCGACGGCCAGGCGAACGCTTACCCGGTCCCCATGCTCGTGCACCCCCACGTGAATGTCGAAGGTGACATATGTTGGGACCTGCGCACGGGCAGCGCACGGGTGTGAGTTGAGGTTCCGCGATGCGTCAAGAGTGGGTAGAGTACGACGAGGCCATCTGGGCGGTGTGCAGGTCGGAAGGGAGGAGACTGCCTGCTCCTAAATGCCGCGGTGGCGGAAGTGGGGTGTAGGATAGCAGGGGCGTGTGATACGGCTAGATGTAGCTGCAAGGCGGCACGGTGTGCGAGTGGATGGTCGTACATGAACTGGGTAGCGTAGGCTCCATCACTGCCCTCGAATGTCGACTGGACGGGCGCACTGAGAGCGCGAGGAATGGTTGGGATACTCTTGAATCGTCATAGGGGGGAACGCGCCTGATAGGCCGAGACCGAGGAACCCAGCACAGGCCGTCATAGCCATCCTGTCCAGCGGGCGTAGGAACGACGGGGCGCGTAGCAATCAATAGCTCAGATTTCAACGTGGCGGCTTCAAATTCGTCAGTGCATGAGATCAAGGGTAACACACGCAAGGGAAGCGGGCCGTACCTGCATCATATGCAGGGCGTCGTCGAGCATTAACGACGTCCCAGGCAGGGCGAGTGGCCAGGTCGGCTACGCGTGTTCTCCGAGAACATCATAGGAGAAGCAGGGATCTGGATTCGGGAGCGGAAAAGCACCTCACTGAGGGAGGAAGATTCATGTCGGACGGTCCGTGTGAGGGTGAGGGCTGAAGGCGGCGCGGGGACGTCGACACTGAAACCGGGCGCAACGGGCACCTGATGCCCTTGATTTGAAGGGCGGCAGTCATGTGGCTAGGCACTGAAAAGTGGCATGGGTTAGCTCTCGTCGTTCAGTGCCGCCATCGATGCGCCATTCTAGGTGAGGATGGGTGGGGATCCAGACGAACTGCTGGTATGGGAGACAATGTCGAAAGCGCATCGCTGAACAGGAATGACCACGGCATATACGTTCACCGTAACAGCGTGGGGGATGGATATCTCGTATGTTGCTTACCTGGACGCCAGATGAAACTGGTCGTGTAGCCCACCAGTGATCTAGATTTTCGAGGTCTGCGAGCAGGTGTCGAGCGAAGCCAGGGATTACCGGTACCAAGGATCGCTGCGCCGTACGAAGACAGAAGAGCAGTAAGTGCAGAACAAGGTCGGGGAGGCTGTGGGCGAGCACTGCAGATGAGATTAATAATAGCGTGGCCGTCGCAGACGAGCGAGTGAGCGAGAGAAGACGAGGGCGAAGGGGAGAGTTTGCGCGCGTCGGGTTCCCAGCGCTAAGGTCGATGACATCATGACTGCCTCTGGCCAGACTCAGGCGCTTGTCCGACTACACGTCTCTCTCGCCTGCTTCGTGGCGTCTGCCACTGCGCACTCAGCTCTACCGTCTGATACGGTGACTCTAGCATCGCGAAACTTTCTGACTATAGCCCGGCAACGTGTCCTGGCAACTGCTGAATCAACATGCACTGTGATCTGTGCTGTCTGCTTCCACTCGGTCGCTCTGGGTCCACCTCAACCTTCGGAGAGGCCAGCTTCATACTTTCAAATCTTCGGGAGACGGCACCAGCATGCTCGCGCCAACACCTCTAATTTATCATCATAGGGACGAGATATTCAGCAGTGCAGGGAAACCCGATGAGTGACTGTGAAGCCTAGCCTGTGGCGCTCCCGAGGATGGAAGAGTAGGATGCGGAAGCGTACACGTAGTACAAGCGGGCACCAGTCAACTAACGTCATGCCTGGTCCCCGCTCGAGCGGTCGAGGTTCTCAAGGGCAAGGTTACTTTCTTCACCACGACAGGGGCTCTTCAAACCGTACGTCAGCTTCTATGAATGCCAGTTCGTTCACTGATCACATGCAGCTCCTCGCCCACATCGCGTACTCTACTGGTGCGAATTCAAATCTTCGCTGCTGAAAGCAAGAAGAGCGGTCAATCGGACGCTAGTAATTACTGCTTTAATTGTCTGCGCAAGACCGCGGTTAATCCTAACTCCCTCTGTGAGTTCCGCCGCTCTGTGTACACTTCTCCGCCGAGATTAAAACTTTCATAGAGTGATAGGGTAATATCTGCGCAATCTTTGCACACCTCGCGCTATCCGCCGCCCATTTTCCGGCCGCTATTGGACATCACGAGGACACCGGTTGTATGCAGGCCGACTTGCGACATTCTCGGTTCTGCCATGTACTAGTACGTTGCGCAGAACAGCCCGTTTCCGGTCATTCACTGACGAGAGGTTGGGCAACAGCGCGAGGACGACCGTATAACCCATGGCACCCTCCGATACTGTGGCGGAAACCGACAGGAGAAGCCCGGTTCTTCCGTTCTGCTCTCTGTTCACATACAACGCCTTGTCATATTTCAAAACGTCCCCGGCGGATTCGTGCGTGACGCCCGCGCCTCTCCACCCCACCCCTCTCCACGTACAAGTGACTGAGCAACGCGTCCGTATGCGGGAACACCAGTGAGGATGGAGGGCCTGGCTTCCTGCATTGTAACCCTGGCTGCACGGACGTAGTGAGTGCCGACACCGTTCGTCGTCTACGAGCAGCTCTCATACGCCCGTGCACACTGATCTGACAGATCACATCAGTAGAAACGTCGTCCCTTCTATTCGACCACGAGTAACGTCCGAGCGATGGCGACGGGCGCGCAATGTGACATGCTTAACGCCCCGGCTCGGCGTCCCGCGGCTCTCCATTGGAATATCTGCGCAGCCTATGGTGCGAATTTTCTCTGGTGATTCTGTTCTGACTGGTCCTGCTAAAGGGGTGCTTGCAGAAGCCAGCGGTCAATTGGGCATGACAAGCTGATGCACCTCTGCTACGCGCCTTCGCCCACCGGTGTACGGGATAGCGTCCAGGCTATCACATCTGTTGAATGAAGGGGATCTAGTCTCCCGATATATTTACGGTCAGTTTGCCGCGGCGGCGAGTGCCTGAGCGATGCGTAGCCGGTAACAAGCGTGGAAGGCGAGGGAAACAAGAGTGGCAGGCGCGCGCGCGCGTAAGGTGGCAAGAACCTGACAACGCGGCCACGTGACCGCGCTTCTCCCGCGCCGGCGTGGCCGAGTCTGCGGCTGCGATCGATGGTCGTCGTCCTCGTTGCGCGTCTTCTCCCTGCGTTCGTCGCTCGCGCTCTGTAGGATTCTTCTTGCTCAACAATATGCGACACGCTTGGGAAAGCTACCCACTCTGTGCAGGTCATGGGAGCGCCGTGCTGTCAGTCTGCTGTCAGTCTGCCGTTCGAGTCTCTGCCAGTCGTCATCCCGGCCGCGCCATTCACACCGAATATCGATCGCTCCACCCAAGGACGCACTCTAATGCCGCTCCCCAAGAACACGAGGCTACACGGTGTACACGGCGCCGGCGAGACGGAGATTGAGGACCTGTTGACCGATACGGTGAGTGTATTCCTCCCAGTCTGCTTCCGAGTTACAGGGGACCGTGGTTTGCGCATCGCTGTTCAGATATTCCCGGTGCTTACTCTCCTTATATTCCCATTCCAGCTTTACAAGCAGCTATATCAATCAACGGCAGATATTCGTAAAACGACCTATCGAATTGACTACGACCCACGTCGTCGATCCGGCGCCAGACCTGCCGGGAGTGCAGCAGCGGCTGCGTCAAGAACGGCATCTACTACCTGCCATGAGCTTCCGCCAGTCAGCTTGTCTGCCTAATCCCATGGAGCACACTCTACACACGGAGTTATCCATCGGCCCCATTGCGTGTATACTTGCTGCAAGTGACGGAGACGGCCATCCGCGGAGCGCCTCCTGGAGACATCCCTAGAGGCTCGCCTCGCAAAGCCTACCGATACACGTGTAGTATGCTGGTGAGTCGTGCAGCTCGCAAGGTTACGTTAAACTGTGCTCTGATTTACTCTCTCAAGCATCCAGGGAAGGTTTGCCGTGCTGTGGGTCTGTTCGTGGGCCTTCCAGTTCGACGTATTCATGTCCTTCGCCCATCTACGATGCCGCAAACCGCCTCTCATACTCCCGCCTCTGATGAGCCCCGCGACCCACTCGCCGGCTGACCGCCCGCCTGCCGTCTGCTCCTGCCGCGCCCTCCACTTCGGTTCTCCGAAGCTTCGAGATCGTTGCGCGCCACGCGGAATGGATCATGACCGCCGCCAGACGTTTCGACAGATGCCACGCTATGGGAGTGCGAAGGGTCGTACAAAAGCTCGAGGCAAACGTCTTCCGCGCTGATGGTCTTTCCGGAATTCGATACGTACGTTTCGAGCAGACTATCTACGAGGGCGACGCCTGACGAACCTAGCCGTACCTGCAGATTGTCGGACTTCGCGCATCGTCCGCCGAAGCCTGAAGAGAAACAGCGGCGCGCCCTGTTCCGGCGTCCTTGCCGCCATCGCGTTCGCGGTGAGCGTTGAGACTGATGCGTGCGTGCTGAAGGGATGCTCGGGACATCCCAGCTACGGCCGTCGTCGCTGACGGTGAGGTTTCAACCCGTTGCCTGCCGCGTCAGATTAAGCTGACTCTGGATTGTGTCCAGGTACTCTTCATCCGCTGCTCCTATCGACGGCGTCAAGCTTTCAAGCATCATACCGTCCTGCCGCGTGCCAATTCCCGATAGTGCGCCCTTAATGCCGCTCGCTCATCTCACTCATATGCTATACTTTCTCGTACTCCCTTCTCTCCACCTGCGTCTCGCTAAGCTTCCCTTTGTGGATCTCCCTACGACGCCGTACGCAACCCTCTACCCTACCCATCAGAAAGGAGTACTATACCCAGCTCTCCGCTGCGATGCACACGACTATTGCACATCACGCCTTAGCGGCGAGGGCATCGGTTCGCCTCGCCCAGGATTCCACGCCTGTTTGCAACCGACGTTTGTTGCTAGCAGCTCCTGCGCGACAGCGTAACGTTCGATTGGCATCCAGCCCGCGCTGGGTTGTCCAATTCGTGAGATGTATGTATTACAAGCGCATGCGATGAATGTACATTGTCTTGTTCACTATGTAACCTGTACCCCAAAGTCCGGCAATTCGCTATCCAAAGCCTACCCGCGAGGGGTTCTATCGACAGGAGGAGCGCCGTTCGGCCTGCTACAGCGTCGTGCGGCGGAAGATATTGCTGCTGCGTAGTTCGACGTGACAAGAAACGTGGCTAAGCAAATTAAGGCAAAGGACAGCGAATGCGCAGCGCGCAACCGTCCGGCGCGCAATTTGCACGCGTGTGCGGGTGCTTGCGCGTCGGGCCTGCGTTCAGGCTGGGGTTGGTGAGCGCGAGGAGGGCGAGGGGCGCTAGCTCCTGCGCGGCGCGGCGGGAATGCAAGCCATATAACATCTACGCAGTGGGTAAGGTGGAGGGTGCAGACGAGGTAATGCGTCGCAGCGCGCGATGCTCAAGACGTTGTCGCCCTCTCAGGAAGGCCAGCGCGGATGGCTGTCCCAGTCCTGCGGCGGATATCTGACGGAGTCGTGCCTATCGTTAGCGCGTCGCACACGTAGCGTAGAGGCTAACCTTGAGGAGTACACAGCGTGCATGGGTCCTCAACGGTGCTGTGTGTCGCGGTTCCAAGGGGCAGAGCACTCGCAGGCTAGCGTCGGCGTAGTTCTGGATGGGAATACAATGTACTGGCGGCGCGCTCGCCAGGCGGGACGGTAGCATGGTCCGTCGTGTATGTTGCGTCTGCGGGGAGAGGAAGAATAAGCTGACCTGTATGAGACGGGCCTGGTCTGGTATGCATAACTAGCCCTGTTTCACGAAGACTGAGGTCTCGCCATGGTACAGCGTGGAAACGACATATTGCAATAATGGGCGGTTGATGGGGGAAGTACTAAACGGGAGGACAATTCCAGGAAACATGTGTGCTCGAGCCGCCTTCACAAGCGAGCGCCCTGAAGGAGACCTTGCAGGTAACGCTTCCAAACGGCTCTGGATGATCACTGTAGCGAGCTGCTATCAGAGTAGGCTACGATATCACCGGATTTGCGGAGCTCGGAGACTTACCAGGAGGCAGGGCATGGTGCGGATTCGCACTGCGGGAGCACATGTGCTCAGGCGACCGAGCATACGCATAGACTAGAGAAGAGAGGAGACCTCAAGGCGAGCGCGGCAGCAAGGCGGACATTCACCTGACGATACCCTTTATGCAATCGCAGCGCTCGAAAATGTACAGTCGAGACTCGAAAACGGCGGTATGCCATTAATATTGCCACTCCCTGCCACGGATTGGTGTGAATTGGCAGTTGACGTCCAGCTGTTTGAGGAGCGGTTGACCGCCCGTGGCGGAATGTGCCGGTAGGGAGCCAGCTGAGTGACCAAGTAAAACTCTTCTCAATAACTACGCACCATACACGTATATTGTCGGACCGTGTAGCTCTTCCCAGTATGGAACGCAGGCTGTCGGTTGTTTCGCTAGTTGCCCCGGGTGTGCGGTCGTCCGGGTCGACTCAGGCCGAAGCGACTGGCATCTCAGACTCGAGTCACTCGACGGCATCCAAGGAGACTTAGGACTAGAAGAAGCAGCACCGTGAGTACATAGAGAGGTTTTCAGCCAGCTGGGATTCACAGGGAAGAATAGTATGGTCGTTGCAGATCTGACAAGCGAGCGAGCGAGTGAGGGCGAAAGTGAAGAGCTCCTGCATCGTTGGTTGCCAGCGCTAACACCGATGACGTATGAAACCAGCGCTCAACGGACTCCGCCGAGCTCATCCACATCTCTTGCACAAGAGCGGTCTACAACTCCATGCCCTGCTCAACAACATGGCATTTGCAGCGCCAGCAAGCTCAGCGCGATCTGACCCCGAGATATATAGTAAGCCCTAGCGCCTGCAAGTCGCTCAGTCCAGCCCATGCTGACTTCGACTCGCTGTCGCGTGTCGTAACTACAGCATTTGTCTCTTGCCAATCGCGGGTCTCTCGAGCCTGTCTCTCTATGTCGGTCCATACTGGCGGGACATGTCTACCCAAGATGCAATCGGTTCAGCAGAAGTAGGCTCCCCGCATTCCGCAACATCTCCCACCTCTCCTCGGGCGCGTTTTCAACGCCGGAGCCATAGGCATCGCCGCTGAGTGAGTCATTACACAGTTACCAGAGGCTGGCCGAGAGTGTTATAGATGCGCTTATTGCCGTAGAGATCCGCATGCCCCTCCGGACGCACTCAACCTAACGACTCGCTACAGTAAGTTGCGTTCACGTCGCTCGAAAACGCCCGCGATTTCGCTGCTGAAACGCGGATTCTGTTGCCCAAATCCTTAGACGCGACGGCAGACTCTAGCCCGGAACAACGGGGGCCAAGCCCAGCCGCTTTACAGTCCGGTACGCTCGGGCGCCGTGGACGCTGAATAATCCAACACTGATTTACCCGGGCAGGACTTCAAGAAGGGGAACGCCGGTGTCCGCACTCATTTTACGCGTGTAAGTTCCGTCGCATCCCCTCTCGGACCAACGTTACTATCTGTCCTGCCTGCAGAGCCGATACTATCGCTGTTCAACGCACTGCCGGGGGCGCATGCGTACCCTCGAGGATCGACACATTGACCATGACCGTGATCATGTCCGTGTGGACGATTTTCCGACGCCGCAGACCGAGGTACCGTCAATTACCATCGGTACCTGGATTCCCAAGCTCGTCGTGCTCCTGCCCGGCGAGGACTCGTGATGGTTGTCGAAGCACCGAATGATGCACCCAGAGGTATGTGCGCATTCTATGTTCGCGTAGAAGCGTGTCTCGCACCATCGATAGAGCCTCCAGTACACGCGTATGGATTATTCCCGCCCTCAGTTTCCCATGCGCCTCCTCACTGAGGGCTCGCGCCATACATTCTCCTGCTCTTCCGGGATAGATTGCACCATCACGGATGCCCTTATCACGTCAACGCGACACCAGAATGACCCGCTGCTTCTACTACAGCCGAGGTGGCATAACCGGGGGACGATGCGCCGTGAGGTGCCGTGAGTGATGCACTCGAGGAGCGAGTCAGCGTTCCGCGACGCCGCCCGACACAGCCGTCGCTCTGGTCTGGAAGTTGGCATAGCGTTACGGATGGGGAGGCGTTCTCTTGAGCCGGAGGACGGGTGCCGGAACGGTGCAGGCGCGATTGGGGACGTGAAGAGCGGTGGGCGTAAATTTTGTACCCCGGCATGAGACTACGCTCCTCAACAGTATCCCTACCGTGGGGCTCACGGCCAGGCAGAATTAGTTGTCTCTTCTTCAGCCTCATCTGACCCGTCCTATACGTACGCACCGGCCCAGATCCGCCCCCGGGGTCGCACGTTCTACGGCAACACTCGGGAGTTGAGAACGTCCACAGGCACGGGGTGTGCGCGTGCGCCAAGTCGATGTTACGAAACGATACTTAAAAGGCCATCGAAGTACGCTATTAGGTCGGTGAGTGGCATTCCGCGTCTGATTCTGCGCGAGGCCTGCTGTAACGCTGTCATCCTCGGGACTTGTCAACGGTGTTCTTCGCACTGCGGGTGGACCGAACTTTACTCGACGTCGGCCATCATGGGTGGGGTGGAAGGCTCGAAGAAGGGGGACTCTGTCGGGCGCGCGCTCTCCGCGCTGCCTCCTCATTATGGGGTGAGAGGCCTGTCGACTGATTGATCTGACGCATCCCTGCTCGTTCCACCCGAATTCACGACCCACCGAATATCCATTGCGCTCTCTCTCAACCCCAATGAGTGGCAGGCCCAACGTGCCGCCTGCTTCAGCAGGAGAAACCGTCAACCCTGTGAGTTGATTTTGGTTGTGTATGTTGCGACTACTGAACTTCATGTTAGCCCCCAAATGGACAGGCGAAAGCGGAAGTGACAGCAGTTAAGCGCCCACCGATCCCGATGGTGAAAACTCTGGATGTATGTCCCGCCAGTCCGGAGTTTGCTGCTTGCTCTTAGTCGAACTGTATTCTCTAGGAAGTGAACACATCGCGTGAGCGAGTGTATAATCAAGAGGAGAAAGACAAAGCCTGGGACAATGCGGGGAGCATGGCGCAAACATGCAACAAAGAAACTGTGGATCGATGGGTGAAGGAGATTGATACCTATCTCATATTCGTACGTGATCTGTCTCCTAGGTGTTCAACGTCTGTTGAGGATGTATGCGCTGTAAGGCTGGTCTGTTCTCGGCCGTTCTCACCACATTCAATGTACAATCATATGCCCTACTCCAGCCTCCTGCCCCGCCGGATCCCTTGCTTGCAGCCCTTCAGCAGATCTCCTTGCAGCTAGTCAGCTTTTCCATTCATCCGCCCTTCCTCAACTCTACGCAGCAGCCGAGTGCCAGAGTCGACGTCGGCGCATCTACCTTCGTTCCACGCTGGGCCATATGGCTCAACAGCCTGTGGTTCTCTGGACTTATCCTCAGTCTCGCCGCAATTACTGTCAGCATCTTGGTGATGCAGTGGATCAGCGTGTTTATCAACGGAACCACAGGGGGATCGCGGGCAATTGCTCGACTACGCCAGCACCGCCTCAATAACATCTCTAAGTGGCATGTAGAGGAAATCATTGGTATCATTCCTGTATTGCTCCTGCTCGGCCTCGCCTGCTTCCTTGGTGGTCTCCTCATCCTCCTGTGGAATATTCACAACACCGTCGCCATAGTCTCCTCCGCCCTCGTGGGCCTCCTAGGTGGAATCACCATTATCATCATCCTCCTTCCTGCCTTCAAACCGAGCTGTCCCTATCTCACCCCCCAACTCTACGCCATCTGCCTCGGCCCACTGGGGTATTTCGTGTACGCTATGGCATCGTCCGGCGCTCGCAAAATCACCAGTGCCATCAAGCGCATAGTTGGTACCCCCAGCGCTCCCGCTGCCTCCAACACCGATGTTACACCTGGTACCACGAGTTCCTCCGCCGACGCCACAGCTTCCCCTGTCGCCAAAGCCCTCGCTGCTTCCAGCAGTGCCATCGCTTCTGCCATCAGTGCCCTTTCTGTCCCTGGTGCCGCCGGTGCCGCCAGCTCCCTCGCAGCTGCGAGCAATGCTGTTGCTGCTGCCGCTGCCCTCGTTACCCCCGATCCCGTCGCTGCCCCCGGTGCCCCTACCACCCCCGCTGTCACCAATGCCCCCACCGCTTCCAAAGCCCTCACCGTTTCCAGAGCGCTCACCGCTGCTAGCAGTGCTATCGCCTCTGCCATCAGTGCCCTCGCTATCCCTGGTGCCGCCGGTGCCGCCAGTTCCCTAGCTGCTGCAAGCGATGCCGTCGCTGCTGCCAGTGCCATCGTTGCTCCCGCCACCCCCGCTACCCCCGCCACCCCCGCTGCCGCTACTGCCTCTGCTGCCCACGGTACCTCCAACCCACCTGGGCGCTCTTGGCTCCGCATCATCGCGTCTCCATCTGCGGCCTGGGAACGCCGCAAACAATTGTATCACTCACAAGAACTGAAGACCGTCATCAAATCCAGGGTTGCGGTGGATAAGCAGGTCCTGGTCGAGGCTTATAGGTCCACTCTGCATGCCGATGCCCTATCCGATGCGGCAGTCGGCCTCACGACATTCGACAGAAAGGATGTTGTCGACTTCTTCCGTCAAGTTTACGTGTATGCGCTGAGGTATTTCGGCCCAACAGCGAAAAACCCCTTGCCAGGAAACAATAACCAACAAAAGCTACTGTGGCTCCAGGTCATCGTGTGCGTACTGCTCGACTCGGATACCACAGCTCAGTCTCTCTCAGAAGAGGCGAAGGACGCCCTAGAAGCCTACTGGGGCAGCGGAGGCTGGTCGTCTCACATGAATGCTGCGGACACGGAATGGGCAATGTCAGCTTTCGACGCCATCGCAAAAGAGCTGACTCGGGCGAAAGCCTGTCCGCGACTCCCCTTCCTGAGTCAAGTCTTGGTTGCACAAGGGAGAAGTTCCCTGCTTGGCTCTGAAAGGCGCGTAAAGGTCGGTATGGAAAAGGTCTTCCTACAAGGTGAGGTTGCACCCGCTTGCCAATACCTCATGTACTGAATGACCCGCCTGTCAGCCGTGACCGGGGCTTATCATCAAGTCCGCCTCACCGAGGCGAGCATCTCCGGCGACGAGGCGATAGCAGGCCTTTCCACGCATCTCAAGTGTGCCTACCACTTCCTCAAGTGTGCCAAAATAGCTTTGGAGGCATTCCAGCACCGTCCCGAGGACCTGATCACTGTTCGCACCTACACCGGGGACGTTCTCGCACAGCTAACTGGCACCTTGTTGAACTCGAAACTATTCCCGGAAACTCAGGTGAAGTACGTCGCGGCGGATCCGCGGGCACAAGCACTCTTGAACATCACGGAGCTACTCGCCCCGGAAATTCTATCGGACGAGGTGCTGCAGTGCTTTGATGAAACCGTGGTCTCTGACGTCGCGAAGATGGCGGACACACTCGCAAGATCCAAGAGCTACGTTGACGGTCGTATCGATGTCACTACATACATTTCAATGTGGGCGTCCAGGATGAAGGACAGGGTTAACAGCCTCAGCTTGGAGGGCAAGCTCAGGGGAGAAAGGTCAGCCCTCTCCTGTCTGTTTCCGCCATTTGTCAATATCTGAAAAACTGCCTCTCAGAAAATCCGCTTCTTTGAACAAAACGGCGGATACTGCGGCGGCGAATGAGGCAGAGTCAGACAAAGTCCTATCCGAGCAGTCTCCGAGTGGACCTTCTTCGAGCAGAGCCGCCCCTCCTGCGATCCGGGAAGAGAGTGCCCCAACCGGTTTCACTGCGCCACTCGGGGAACCCTCCTCATCAACGAGTACCGCCCTCCCCGAGAATCGCTCCTTTCTGTAGAGCGCGACACAGTCAATCACATGTGGCACCTCGAGCTGCAAGCCCGCAGGATCCTCATCCCGCTCTTCGCCTCTCTTCAGCTCCTCTGGACCCTCTTCCATTGCGGTGTATACACCTCCCCACAACTTTCTCCCTCTCTCACGGCGTTACTACCATTCGGTCGTTCGTTCTCTAT
Organism: Trametes villosa; assembly: GCA_002964805.2. Lineage (NCBI taxonomy): Eukaryota > Fungi > Basidiomycota > Agaricomycetes > Polyporales > Polyporaceae > Trametes > Trametes villosa. The sequence goes on along the minus strand of PUDQ02000016.1, from coordinate 734,356 downwards.
GCTCCCACAGCTCCCGATACCCCATTACAGCGTATACTTCCTCCTGCCGGTACTGCCTTCCCCACGCACAGTCATTTCCCCACTCTGGGACGCGCCCGTCGTTATATTCCTACTCGTCACCATCCCTGCGCTGCGCTGAAGCATACACCCGAGTGGCCCACGTGTGGGAGCCTCGCGTCTCTCGACGTGTCCTCGACACTTCCCAAACCTCAATCCATTTCGCCTCGTACTCGTCTTCACGACAGTAGATGGACGCGGAGGCCGCTGCCTCCCTGTCCAATGCGCACCGCGCGTCTCGCCACGCGGGTCGGGCTCGGCAGCGGTTCAGCTCGCAAGCAGCCTCTCTCCTTCTTCCTGAAATGGCCTTTCGTCTCGCGCTCTTCCCCACTTCTCCGAATGCGCTGTACTGCCCCTCTGATTCCTTCTTGTGATGTACGATACGTACCTATGTTCTCTGTCGCCCCGCCCCCGTCCCGATTCTTGCCATTTCTCGAAAGATACACGCTCAGACCCTCCTCCGTCGCGCTCTCTATGCACCCACTTTTCCCTACATATGCTCTACGACCGTCTCTCGTTATCTCCGCCCCCTTCACCTCGTCCCGTCTCGCCTTGGTTGAGCTCTGCACTGTATACCGGACACGATACGTACGTAGGCTCGTCCTTGTGGTGGTCCTGACGGCGTCCGCAATCTGGGTTTCAACACTCAGAGTACCGATATAGTTCTCATGTACCTTCTTTGCTGTACAGTACAAGTCCCCTTTCCCTCGCCCGCCTGGCCCATCGCGTCCGAAACGTAGCCACGGCGCTGACGCCCCATGCACCTACCAAGCAAACGCGGGGGACACCCGGCACCGGCGTCGAAGACGGAGAAAGTGGCTTTCGTCTCGTACGTCCGTAGCGTTGGAGCACGGGAGCGCCGTCGTCAGAGCGTCTGGGGTCCTCGATGACTCCTCGCAGAACGACGGGCAGGGGGTCGAGCACGGGCGCATAAGCACGATCCGGAGTAACGCACCTGCATCACCACGCCGCGCTTCAATGTATCGCGCATTTACCGGAGCGACATGCGGGCCTGGCGAAGCCCCAGGTTTTGTTGGCGTCGACGAGTCCGCGAGACGCAGCGGAGGAGGTCAGATGGGCAATCCCCTTCGTGGGGTTTGAGACGCACCTTGCAGGAATGAGAGCAGAACGCCGCACGCGTTGAACGCCTGCGACACGATTCCATGAGCGAAGGCGCAAAGCGAAGTTCGTTCAGGCGCGGGTTTCAATGGCCGCGGGGTGTTCTGTCCTGACGTGGAGATGCCTGTTAGGACGAAGGTGGCACCGCCGAGGGTCTGCGCTCGGCGGTAGACGGCGGCGTAAGGCCCTGTACTCGTCGTTGAACTACCTGCGAGACTGGATGAGATGGCGACTTAGCGGAAGCGGCGTTAAAGACTCACGCATCTCCGAATGTCGCTGCTCGCCAGCATATCGACCTTGACCGGGGGATTTGCATCCGGTTACCTGGTCTATGTGCGACGTTGCGGTGTTACCCTCAGAACGCGCACATAACCTTGCAAAGAAGACTCTCTGAGCACGAGAGAGGCCGGGCGGTGTCGGATTGGAGACAATGTGCACCACGCGATGAGATGGAAGACCGAGTAGGAGGAATAGCTGGCATGAGTGAGCTGCAAGTTCAACGTTGCAAGCGGGTATACGCACTAATCTCCTCTATCCGTCGCGTGGTTTCCGTGACGCTGTGCCGGCGAAGACGAAGGCAGTGAGGTGGTGCTTCCGAGGCCGGGCTTATGCAGCTCAAAAACTCGAGAGCGTGCTGCAGTTGACGGGTGAGTCCGCGCGGAGAGTATAACCGTTGCCCCAGGCGTTCTCTCGACCCCTCCGCGGACTGGCCAGGTTCGGCGCACCGCGGTATGCACGGGCCAGCTCCACATTCCCTCGCCTCGCACGAGCGCGTTCGCGCTGTGGTGCATATCCAACGCCGTGCGTAGTACAGATCTCCGCTTAGCAGATAGCTGGCTTAGCAGATAGCTGGGACACCTAGAGGATACGCTTAAGGACTCGGACGGTACTGGCCCCAAGGACGTAAACAGTGGTGAGCACTGGACGTTTCGGAAGGCTTGCGAGCTGCATCAGTACGCGATGCTAACAGAGCATGCAAACACCACGTACCGTGGTATTCACCGACCAAAATCCTCTGTCCGCGGTCGACAACGCAGGAGAGCAGGAGGATAGAAGGAGAGTAGAGAAAGAAGCGGAACAGGCGAGGGACGCGCGTGTATGCTAAGCGCTTATGCTAAGCGCCAAGGCTCACTTAGCGGCAACGCGCGGTCAGGTCCTCTCCCACACTCCCTCTTCTGCGGCGGTGGCACCATTCACCTTCGCAAATCCACCGCGCAAGGGCTTTCATGTAACATATCGGCCTCCACTGTTCATCTTCTAGGCTCCAACCACAGACGCTTTGCGACCCACTGCGGATGGCTCAGCACAAGTTACAGCCAAGTCCGGCCGTTGACTGACAATGCATCATCCTCGACTCTCAGGAGAGGTAGCAAACCGGGTATGAAATGTCCAGGTAAGCACGACAGAGAATTGGGTACCTCACGGTAGCTGTATATACCCGCCCCTCGGCGTCCCCACATCGTCCTGTATGCCGTTCGCGGTCATAGCGAGTCATCGTCTCGGTCTTCCACCCTGTACCGTCTTGCGTGTCAGCGGCCCTCTGGGTGACTTTCTATCAGTGTATCTCAAGCTTGGGTCTGAAAGGCTCAAAAGCGACTCTCAGCTCGTGTGCTGACCCGTGCCTTTTGGCAGTGTTTATCTTGTTTGCGAACGCCGCCGCCGCTAAGGACACCCTCCCGCTCGTTAGGGCGATCCCCTTTTCGTGCATGCCCGCGGTTGCAGCACCATCGACTCACGACCTGCATCGCATGCGATACTTACTCCAAAAGCTAAACGGTACGTCCTCTATCTCCTTCCCGTCGTCCTGTTATTCCTACGTCTTGGATGACACTAACCGCTCGCTCTACCTCAGGCCCTATCCATCCGCTCCACCCGAGATATCCGCATTCAGCGGGAGTCACGCCCGAGGCTCCTCCTTCGTTAGACATCTATACTCTTCTCTGGATCCCGACTACTTAGCCCTCTCCAAAGTTAGCAAGCATGTCTCTTCCTTCGGCATGAGATGTGCTATTTACCGGCCATACCCGTGTCTTTGCCGTGCAGATTGCTGAAGAGTTGCTCACCTTGTACGTGCGTAGGAAGTCCAGTGCAGCGCGCGCGCGTCTCGACTGCAATTGCACCGCGACAATGGGAGGACCTTGTACTTGCACGCCCCCCCTCGCGTTTCGTACCCTTGCCATGCTCGATGTCCTGTAAGAATCAAGATATTCCGTATCCGTCGGATGCGGCAGTCGTCCAGGTGAGTTCACTTCGACACATCATGTACGGGCGTTACAGCCCCAATATTCGTACTGACCTCTCACTTAGTATACCTTTCTCTAGTATGTCGCATACCTCGCGGACCTGCATCCACACGAGCGACGAGTATCGCTCCACCTGCGTCCCGACACGGGAGGTGGCACCCGTGTGCGAGCCTTGGCCGTATACGCCGCAAACGTTTGGGGTTCGGCTTCCTCAGCTTGTGCCCAACGCGCAAGAACGCCGCGCAGTTCCCATCCATGTAAGCCACGCGCACTATCGCTGCTCGAGCCTTGCCCTCATATTCCTTGGGTTGCCTGTGTAGGGTCCTGCTGGAAGGATGGTCAGTCCGCGGGCACCCGCTTAGGCGCAACACGAGGTCAACGTAGTGCAGCCGCTTCTCACGCGCGATATTCTCCGTGTCAAGGCTAGATACCATCCCCAATTTGTTCCGCGCCCGCCGTCAAGCGACATGACGCAGTCCCAACACTCAATACCTGAAGCGGCCAGTGCTCGACCATTGCGACGGTATGTCCGAGGCCTGTCGAGAGACGTCCAGCGCTGACAATGTTCGCGAAGCACACTACCCGGGGCAGCCCGAACACACGTCGCTCTCGGTCACCCCTGTGGACCTAGTTCAAGCCCTCATCGGAACCTGTCCATGGCCGGCTCGGAGAGCGAGTAGAAGCACCAGAAGACGGACCCCGCCGAGCTCTAAGCCTCTTCTCAGCTTCCCCGTCGTCTGCAGCCTTATCGTTGTCAGGCCTGCTTTGCGGCGCACCGGCCCGGCCTCCACGAGCAAGCCGACCCGATCACCACTTCCCCAAGTCGCGAGCGGGCTTCACAACACTACGGGGGCTGGCGGACGACGACAAGGAGCGTACCATGGCGCTCGGTTCCCCACGGCGCGCGACCCCGCTCGGTGACCGCAACACGAACTGCGCCTTGTCGTCCGAGTCCATCGACTCGCAGCGCTTTGAAGACCGTGCTTGGCGAGGCTCGCGAGCGGCACCACGGCAACCCCATAAAAGGCGCGCCGCTCACGCCTAAGGCCGTCGGCGCGAGCAAGGCGGGGCGGCGGCGGCTAAACGTCGGGCTTATGCGCGGCTAGCAGCCGCGGCGGCGCTCGAGCATGATCACGCAGCTCTCGCTGCAGGGGCGCGCATTGCTGGGCGGCGGGACGGCCTGTCCGCGACGGGCGCGCGGCGCGCGGCGCGCAGCGATATCGCCCGCGAAGGGGCCGAAGCGCATGTCCTTCCTGGCGGGGTCGTCCGCGCGGCTCGTGTAACAGCACAACAGGGTGCGTAGCAGCTTAGCAAGCGGGAACGGGAACGCGGGTGACCTAAGCTTCCGCGGCGGGTCGAAGCTGACATGGCGGTGAGCGGCTGGCGACTTGCGACTGGTATTGCTGCGAGAAGTCGGGTTACCGTGGTGGGGCGGGAGGCGGGGTCCTCGGGATGGTATGAGATGTGTACTCGATTTATCACGACGCGCCACGACTGGACAATCTTCGTTTACTTGTATCGCTATGTCTACCCACTCCGCTGTACGCACATGAATGTCACTCGAGCTGAGCTCCACCGTGCGATCCCGAGTGTTGTCGGTTTGCACGATGACACCCCTGACGAAACTCGTTATTTGAGTGTTGTCCTCGAGTACACTATGCGCGTCTCTATGCTTTGGGTGTCACGAAGGTTGGCGAACTTCAAATTTGTGACGCACGCGGTACACAGAAGCTCGTGCACGGTGCCGAAGTCCGCAGCTTCCCTAGACAGTCACACGCGCTTATATCCGCGTATGAGTAGCCAAGGGCCTGTACAGACATAGGCCGCGGCCGAAGGAGGTCCGTAGCGAGTCCTTTAGGACGCTGGCGAAGGTGGAGTAGTAGATGTGAGCAAGGCGTGGTAGCTTAAGTTAGGAATACACACTGTAAGGGACGCTCGTCCAAGCATCTTGAGTTCGCCGTTCACGGGAGAAACCACAACTCGTCGTCCCGGTCTTCTGTGATGAGGGACGGCCGCCGAGGATCTAGCGCACTTGCACTGAAGCGGGGCCATCGAGATGGCACGTCGTTGGCGCGGTAGGTACAGATGGTGAACGCGTCTGCGCGAGGGAGAGTAAGAGCGGCGCGCAGAAGCAACCGCGGCGCTCGAAGCCCTCCGCAGACAGCGAACGTGCATATCGGAGTATCCCGGCGCGTGTGCGTACCCAGCCAAGGCACGTTGGGCGCGCGCGAGCGCGAGCGCGGGTGCGAGACGAGTCGCGAGGGACGACGTTCCACGTTATGTCTATACCCAGACTGATACGTATCTGGATAGAGTATGTATGGCGATTGCTGAATAGCGAGAAGGAGGGCGTTCTGTGGCTCGCATCGGGAAGCCGCCTGCAGGTCTTGAGAGTAGCGAAGCCGGTGAAAGCGAGGACATGACACGGGGTACATGCTTATTAGTGGCGGGCGGATCATAGGTGCGTTAAGCACGTACCCCACGGTGACGGCGACTAAAGCCTGCTCATGCTCTTGTGCGCTGCACACGGCTGCACGGTGGTAAATGCGGAGGGAAGAGTGAGAGCTGCGGCAAAGTGGGGAGCAGCCTGTCGAGCGGCAAATCAGCGTGAGGCTCCAACCTCCGCAACACCTGCGAGTCGAAAGGCACCCACCAAGCCACGGCGTGCTCCGTCATGAGTTGAGAGCCCGTTGTAAGGGGTTCCAGGCCGCGCGAGGTTACAGAGGTCGATGCGGGGTGTCGCAGTGTCGAATGGTATTGAGACAGATGCCAGGGTAGACGAAGCCGTGGAACGAGTGGCAGAGCAAGCGTTCGGATTCGGAATGGGCTCATGCGGGACGGGTAGCGAGATTGTGCTGAGCGAGATAGTCGGCGCGCCGTGATCTACGCGGTGGGTATAAACGCCAAGGTCCGAGAGATACCAGAAGGCAGGACGGAGCGGCATTGGATGCACCCCAGGCACAGGACTTGCGGCACAAGTGGTAGAGGGAGCAGGATTGAAGGAAAGCCCCGTGCGACACGATTAGATGGACGGTTTACCAGGTGTCATATTGCTCGCGACCGTCCTTTCAGAGCTCAGCGCGGGCTACATCCTGAAATCAGTTCGCCGGCCACACGCGGGTTTGTGATGCGGTCCCGTGGAAAGTAGATGCAGGGGAGGGTGACCACAGTACGGCGAGTCCTCCTAGGTGGCGTGCGCGTGTATATGTCCGCAGGGAGGATACCGCCATCTCCACGGGACTGCAGTGCCAGGAGAAGGGGCGGAAGAGGGCAGGACGCGCGAGATACGGCACGTAAGAGCTGCAAGTTAGAAACACGGGCGATCCGGAGGGTGGACGCGATCAGGGTGGCCAAGGCTGCTTTCGAACGGCGGAGGGAGGGGCACACGGCAGCGCAAAGGGCGGCCTGAGTATTCCCCGCCCATCAGAGCGGTGGGTACGCCCGATGTGTTGTAGGTAAGGTACCCAGCAGAGGATACCATCGCAATCGCGTCGCGTGGGCGCACAAGACGTGGCGCGTACGAGGTGGTAGGGCATGCGATCGGTAAGTCAGATTGGATGATGACAACGGCGAAACGGCAACCACGCCGGTAAGAGTCAAGCTAGGGCACGGGCGAGATGTGTGGAAGTAACGCACCGTGTACGGCATACAAGGCGTTGTCGAGCACCAGGGATGTCCTGGGCAGGCGAGTGGCGAGGTCGGCTAGAGTGGTCTTCGACGGCCTCGTGGAACATGCAGAGACCCAGTTACAAGGGCGCAAGAAGCAGGCGCCGAGGGGAAAAGATCGACGTTAGACTGTCCGTGTGGAAGTGAGACCTCGCACCCACAGGAGTGACGGGGGCGTCGACACTGGAACCGGGCGCAGCGAGCTCCTTATGCCCTTGGTTTGCGACCTATCAGTCGTGCGGCCAGGCGTATGGGTTAGCTCTCGTCATCTGGACCGCTATCCATTCAGGTGAGGATGGATGGAGTGAGACATACTGTACGCGTCAACGTCAAAGCACATCGCTGGACAAGAGTGGCTACTGCATAGACGTTCAATGAATGAGGGGTCGCATATCCTGTACGGTGCTTACCTGCACGCCAAATGCAACTCGTCGTGTGACCGCCGAGTGTTTCAGAGTGCCGACGTCCGCGGAGTCGTCGGGCGAAGTCAGAGTACCGCGGATAATTGCATCGTACAAGGTCGAGGTGGAATAGAGCAGTACTTGGGCCAGCCCGAGATCACAAAGAAGGATAAGAGCAGCGTAGGTGTTGCCGACGAGCGAGCGGGCGAAGGCGCAGGCGAAGGACAGAATTTGCGCGCCGCAGCGTCGGTTCCCAGCGCTACGGTCGATGACGTCACGACCACTTCTGGCCAGATTCCGGCGCTTGTTCTACACGCCTCTCTCAGCTCGCGTCCTTCGTGGCGTTTTCTCTATGATCTCGCCACCACGCTCCGTGCAATATTGCCTCGGACACCCGCAGCTAGTTGGTCTTTGGAGCTTGTAAGGTGACGCCCCTCAGCCATTATAGCTTAATATCATCTCACAAACTCAGAATCTTCGAAGCACCACTACGAGAACGTGCGCCTCGAAAGACAGTCCCAAGTACGATTTTCACTATGGTCATTGCACGGGTACCTAGCGAGCTCCCCTGTTCACTTTGGCTTAGACATGGAACGCTATGCTGATAACAATCACTCTGTAGGCCGCAGCATCAAGTGAGAGCTGTAGGCTCACACATAGGAACTGTGGACATGATCTGCATAGCTCCGCGATGAAGCTGCAGTGGTCGGGCCGGAAATCCTACGCGGCATACGGTATGTTTCTTGGAAATAGCAGCTCATGACTTCGCAATCCAACGATAAAGTGCAGAGGTCTATCATCATCTTTGGCAAAGCCCCGCCCACGTTCCGCTCGCGTCTCGCGTTGCGCTCTCGTGCCCTTAAGCACACTCCTACGTCAATGCCGCCGCGAACGCGAGCACAGGTGAGTCGAAAATACTCTGGGCATATGCGTTCTGGCTCAATGCTTTATGTCAGGAAGCGGGGTACCTGCTGATACCGCGAACATGTTACTCCGGGATCGGTACGACGCGCTGGCTGCAGGGACAGCCCGATCGACGATCGGCCGCATTGCTTACTTCTGGCTTCGTTGGGCATCAAGGGCCTGCCACCCCGCGGAAATAACTGAGAGGCGCTGCTCGAGACTACGCCAAGGCGTACAGGAGCTGTTCGAAAAATCGCTCCATGGACTTGAAGGTCGGCTTGCATCTGTCCCGCACACAGCCCTACGTTCGTCTTCTTCCTACTTCATCTCTGGCGTATACAATCAACGTGACGCAGAGCGACATGCAGTGAGACCTCTTCCAGTACATTCGGGCACCGTCATTCTCTTCTGGCTTTGCTTCTCAGCAGGGCGCATGGAGATTATATCGGAAAATCAGCATTTCGAAGGCATGCGGTTATCGCCCTGAACTCTACACTGGCTGGACGTTCACCCTTGTCGGCGTGCTCGTGCGCACCGTGCGCGGTGCACCAGTACGATTCGAGATCACTATAGTAGTCGACATCGCTACCCTCTACCCGGCGACCTACGCTTGAGTTCCTGCCCGCAGTGCTCTTAACACCTCATGCGCTAGCGCCTACATTCTCCATTTTCTGCTTGTTTTCGCGCCGGTGAGCCGCCACCTCCCCCTCCTTTTATCCTATCCCTCTCCTCTCCACAATCTGACTTGTGCATCCAAACATTTAGGGTGTGACAGTCAGCGGCGTGCTCTTCTAAAGCAACCTCGGAGTACACGTGTCGCGGCTGCTAGGAAAATCACACTGCGGATGCGGACGGCGGCTTGCGGCTCGCCGTTACAACCTCCTTGTACGCCCTCCTTCCCCGCACTTCCAGCGTGCATAGCTAACGTGATGCAGAGCAGCGTACTGTTCAGAAATGGCGGGCACGACCGAATCGCGACCAGGCTGTTCCTATCACCTCAACCGCGACACCCCGCGCGAGAGTGTTCACACTACTCAGGCTTCTCCCGCCGGAAAAGGCGATCGCTCTCTGCTCGAGCTCGCCGAACTTCTCGCACCTGGTGACTTCTACGACGACATGCAGTGCGTACGCAAGGCGGCGACCGACCTCGCGGCCGGGCAGGCGGAGCGCTAGGTGGAGGCCGCTCTTAACCAGTTTGTTCTCCCTCCTGTAACGTGACTGCGGGATGTTGGACTGACGCATCCAGCTTTGCCAAGTGCGCAGTAAGGTCGCAGCGCGGGGTTTGGCGCCTCAACGTCAACCGGGAAACATACTCGACAAGGATACGATGTGCGCTCGATGTGGACGACCTCGCCCACGCCAAAACCCACGCTGTCGCCGGCGCGCGTCGTACCGTGAGCGATGATTACGGCGGAGGAAGGGCGTGGTGGAGGGTTCATGACGCCCGCCCTGCGCTTCCACGGTGTGGGTGCGGGTACGCACGAGGCGAGTCACCAGTGCGGAGAAGTTGCTTAGAAGCCGGGTGCCATGTGCACGACGCAACATGCCCGACGCACGATGCGTTACGATGCGCTCGTCTCTATCCTCCGCCCACCATCGTCGCGCGACTCGAGCTTCCTGCAGGATCGCTCGGCCGGCGCACGCCAGATATGTTTGAGGCTGCCATGCTTGGTGCATCAAGAACATGCTGCCCTCTGGCAGGATCTCGGAGGAGAAGGCGGAGATCGGGGCGTACACTGCCTCTGGGGCACTTGTGAGTGCACATGTGTGCACGGTCCGAACAGTATTGACCACATAACGCAGTCGTTCATGCACAACCATCTCGGTTGGCCGATATCACGGTTCCCGACGCCATATCAGCATACTCCCGGCCAGGCTATCTGTCATATGCAATGATCACCATCAGCGGCGGCATTCTTGAGTTGAACTGGCACCGCGGCATGTGAGTACCCACTCACGTACGTCGCGCAGACCTCTGTAAGAACGGGGGCACTGCACTCGCCTCGTTTACTAGCCCGTCCCGTTGCCCACCCGGGCCATCTTATCATCCTGGGCTCAATCGTCACAGACGCGGTCGCCAAGTCCGAGTCGGCGAAGTCGCAGGACTGGTTGGCGAAGCGGGTGTAGAGGAGAATGGCGAATAGAATCGTGCGTCGCCTGTCGCATTGGTCGTACGTCCGTTGATCAGTCTTGCAGGGTCCAGAGGCCGGGATAGCTAGTACCGACGTCTTGCACGCGTTGCACGACGTAGAGTAGTAGAAGTGCTCGGTCGAGGCCGCTTCAGTACGCCTTTTCTACTCTCCAAACTTCGAGTGTGAGACTAATGATCCGTCAAGAACTGTAGCCCAGCGCGGCTCCCCGTCACACTGGGGGCACGATGCTGTGGTTGGCGAAGCTCGTGCTTGTGAGCGCGCGGTGCGATCTGGGGCAAGAGCCCAAGAACGACTGTGCTCTCACCGTCTACATGACACTTTGAACAGTAGCCACGGCAGAGGAAGGCCATGGTGGCGACTTTTAACGTGAACGTTTGATACTGAGGGCCCTCACGACGCATCCGCGGATATGTTGCAGGGCGAGCGACCAGAGGTACAAGCGCACAAGCCGGTCCGATACCCCACGCCATGCGCGCAATATGCGCGATGCACCGCGACGCGCCGGCCTTTTCCCTCTTACAGCCGTTGCGCCCCGTCTACCCTGCCTCCAGATACAGAAATCGAACGCCTCTTAGGCTACACACCTGCGTTCCCTGCCCGGGCCCGGCCATGCTCATCCTATCAATCTAAACGCGAACGCTCCCGGCCCTTGTGCGTCGCTACCCCGCCAGCCTCTGCTAGTACCACCGCTTGTCCAGTTCAGCCCGCACAAGCTCGTGCGCGTCGCGACGCAGGGCGCGCTCTACGTGGATGGATACACGGGCGGTAAGCTGGAGAGAAAGCGACGCGTCGACCCCACCACGGTGTGTCGTTTTGCGTTCTATGTGCCTTTCAGCCGCTGAGACCCACTAACGATACGCATACGAGCAAGCAGCACAAGCCGGCGCACCATGTCCAAAGTCGCTTCTGGAGCTGGTCGCCTGGTGGGCGTGCATGGTTACGCCGCACTGAATGATCCTCGCAGATGTATTTTGTATTCCGTACGGACATGAATATATCACAACGCTGTTAACACGGGCCCTACGTCCGTCGATAGTCGCAGCACCAACACACGCTACATACGCGCGGCCCAGAGGGAGCGGCGGGATCTGAGGGTTTCGAAAGAGTCGGAGAGCCCGTAGCGTGTAGAAGGTAGAAGCTGCCAAGCGACAGCATCACCACAGTACAGTCTTCCGTGAGCTACGCACGCGCCTCTAGCCCTAGACTGCTCAACTCAGAGCACACTGTATTGACGCAGTGCCAAAGGCGAGAGAGTCCGGGGCGTCCGCAGGCGGTCAGCCTGCGATAGTTGCGGGACCAGCGGAATATGTGCGCGAACACGGCTCGACGCGGAGCCACTTCGTCTACGGACGTCGTGTGCTGGACGGCACTTCGCTGCTGCTGCGAGGCGTGCGGTGCAGACGCACCGCACGCTTAAACATGCTGCGGCCCGCGAGCAACTCCGCGCTCGCCGCGCCAATCCGGCTGTCATCCTCTTGGGTTACCAACCGGAGCGGGAACAAGTGTTGTTTCTATGGAGGGGAGAAAAGCGTCAGCAAGGCTCGCCCAGAGGATGGAGGAGGGCGGAGCGGAGGTTGAAGCTCCTACGCTATTCAGCCCGAGATGGGCTGTATTGACGTGGAGCCTGTAGCCAGCGAGTCCGGGGTGTCCGCCAGAAGCCAAGCGATGAGGTTCGCGGGACCGCCGCAATCTTTGCGTACGTACGGTTCGGCGTAGAGTCCGCTCAGAGTCCCTTCGTCCCAGGAAATCGTATGCTGCATGTGTAGCTCGAACGGTTTCCTGCTGCTGCGGGGCGTGGTGTGCAGGCGCACCGCACGCTCGGACGTGTCGCGGCCCGCGAGCAAACCTGCGAGACCGAGCGAACTCGACGACGTCATCTGAGCCAATTCAGCCGTCGTCCTCCTGGGCTACAAGCTTTGCTTCTGGCAGGGGAGAGGAGGGTCGGTATGGCTGGCAAAGAGGGCTGAGAACGCCAGGACTTGGTTTGAGGTTGGCTGCGTGAACGGGGGCGACGGACTTGCTCGACAAAACGTCGCACGGCCTGTCCTCGTACCAGTCAGCCTAAGCCGGGTGCGTTATTCCTGTTCGCGTACCATGGAACCGCGATTGCAGTGGAGGGTGCTCGGGCGCGTTTCGCTCGCCGTAGTGATCGTCGTCAACGAGCGCCCCCGGTTGGCTGCACGCCTTGAAGCGCTCCGCAAGCGCCGCGATCCCGTTCGCCTTAGCGTATTCGAGGTCGAGCGCGATGTTCACATCATCTCCCTCGTCGGCGACAGCTTGGGAAGTTCAACGAGGTTGGTGATGCGGTCTGAATGGGCGCCGCATCTCTTTACGGACGGTGATCGCTATGGGAGGTGCCAGTCAGTACAGACGTCCGCCAGCTGAGATGGATAGTCGACGCACGAAGGTTCCGAGAGACGTTCGTAGTCTACCCCTGGTACTTTGGACACGGTCCCTGCACGCCGCCAACTTCAGCACGCCACTAAGTCACCCGTTCACCTCAACCTCCACTCACAGGTCCCGAAATATGGCACGTCGCGCACTTGCCCTCACGCGCATCAACGGCTTCAACCCTTCAGCGGCGGCACCTCCAGCCCTCCTCCATTGCCCGTCCCCGCGCCCGCCACAGGATGGCACTTAAACGGTGCACGGCTTGAGGTAGCAGCCGCTGCGAGCCCGGCGCACGACAACCTGTCATCGGCGCGAGCGAGGGGCGCGTCTCTCTTGGCGCAATACCCGCGCTTGGGAAGTCCTCCCGGTGCAGTGGGGCGAGGCGGGAGGGCTCCCCGGAGGGCAACGGAACGGCATCGTTGATGGAGTCGGGGAAAGGTCGACCAGAGGAGGATATGGCGGTGACGAGACGAGGTAGGCGGGACGAGCAAGGTCGCGGTGAGCTTCTTGTCGCCGTTACGGGGTTGACGTTATGCATGAAGGGAGTGAGGAGCGCTAGCCGTTGGAAGTCAGTACGAGGGGTGCGTGAGGGAGGTCGGGGAGGTGCATACCGTTGTCGTCGCCCTGCTTGTCGTCGCGCTTCCCCTGTCCGGTGCAAGGTTCGCAGGCGTTGGCCATCACCGTCGCGCCGATGTCCTGATCGTGCTCAACCCAGGGTCGCGCGGATCTCCTCCGAGCTACGCGGGCATAAGGACGGGACCATCGGCCGCCGGGACGAGTCTCTTGCGTCCACATCAGACGACGACGGTCGTGGGTAAGCGCTAGCCTCGTGGCGTCAGCACAGCTGCACTTTAGAGTTAACGTGATCTAAGGAGGTGTATGGACGTACCTCCGGTAGAACAGTGGCGGATGGGACGACATACCGGTAGCCCGAGAGTGGGGGTCGCGGGCGGCATGGCTAGCTACAGCAGGACCTCGCGGCGGGCGGAATAGGGTTGGGAGAGTGGGCGAGGAGCGACATACGGGACGATCGCTTCCAGACGATGCCGTGGAGGGGTGGGCAACGCCGGCCTGGTCGTAAGCCAGCGTGCACCTGCCACCACAAGGCAGAACGGCAGACGCATCAATAACGTAGCTGCTCGGAGGGTGGAGGAGAAGCGCGTGCGACTTGAGGGCATGGATGGAAGACGTACATGGGGTAGGAGACCAGTAGGGGCAGCCTGGCCTGGATAGTCAAGACCGTCTCGGACTTCAACAATGCACCGCTCGTCAGGACTGCTGTAGTTGGCCTGACCCTGTGGGGAGCGTGGTACGTCCTGAACAGCGGCATGCTAGACCTGGATTCCTCCGCACAGCAGCGTGCATAATCGCATGAAACACTTTTGCGAAGATATACACGTACCTATTGACTCTCTGCTAGATGTGAGCGACTCGCGCTGCGACGGCATAGAGCCTGTCCCCAGATAGAGCGTGTGTGGTGAGCCAAAGGGGTTGAGTACAGGATGGCTAGGGGAGAGCGCGGAGCCGGGTATATCACAGCGGTTGCGAGGCAAGAGCGCATTGTCGAGGAGGACACCAGGGGATAGAGGAGGACGCCAGGGAGCCGCGAAGATGGAAGAGCCTAGGAAGGATACGGCGTCAAGCAAGGATTCCGCGCGCCGCAGCAAAGCTTCCGTGACAGCAGAGCAGCAGAAAACAGCGAGTGGCGACGTCCAGCATTTGAAAGGGCTGCACGTACCTGCTGAGTAGATGGCCCTGATATTAGATATGTCGGTGAGTGTTAGTGCCCAGGTGAGTATGCAGTACTTGTTACCTCCTGAACGAATAGTAGCTGGAAGAAAAACCTGCCTGTCGAGGACGTGGCCGTCGTGGTGCGAGTTGGCCTCCCGGGCGCTTGTTCAGGCGTGCGTCATCCATCGGACCGCACGCCGAACGTCGGCCAAAAGCGCCGCCGGCCGCGCCGACTGGTGGCAGCAGCTGCCCTTAGGCTCTTGCCACCGTCCACTCCGGAGCACGCACCTCTTTGACCTTCTGGCGAGACTCTGGGTAATCTTTAAGCTAGGCTGCGTAGTCAAGGAAGTCTTTAGATAACGCCGTGAGCGGCGATGAGCTAGATCCTGGCGAGTCTGCCGTGACTTCAGCATCGCGAGCATTCAGTGAGTTTTCACGCCTCCTTATGTACCACGACGCGCCAGGTTAACTAGCTGATATAGAGGTCGAACAAACATCGCAGCTAATACGCTGTCACACCCCACAGCGGCTACAGGCAACTCGAGCGACACCCATCGAGGCTGCACGATTCATCTTCGCACCATGACGAGGCTTCAAATCTGCATCTTCAATGTCCCGCACAAGGAGGCCATGCAGGCTTGCATCTGCTCGCCATATCTGCGATGTGGACATGATTGCTCGTAAACTGAGGTACGCAACTCACGCTGGGTGTAGCGAATAACCGGCAAGTCTAAGACCATCTCCAAGGCTGTCACGGACGCGAACGGCCTTTCGCAACTTGGCTTCGCTGACGATAGGCGTCTTCAACCAGTACACTCTAATACAGCAGATCACCATCGCCCGCTGGAGACACACTAGGCCGTCGCGGAGCTTTATCCGCCGACGTACCCCGTAGGAGCTGGGATTCACCCTCACCATCCTTATCACAAGTGCGCGCATCTCGTTCGTTCCACCTTCAACGTCGGCTGAAGCTTCTATTTCCGCCAGATGCTCACTACTCATCCGTCCGTTATCTAGGGGCCTCCTCGGTGCGCGCCGCTCATCCTATTGTTTCACTTAACTTCTCAGGCTCGTATCTTGCGCCCATGCCAACACCAGGCCGCAAGAGATGGCGGGCGCGTTTCGATCGGCACATGAAACCGGTGCGCCGCAATGAAAGATATACAATCGTTTTCATGCGGACTACCAGTCGCTTTCCGACCTCAACGTCCAGGCGTTGAACTGCGTCCTGTGCTGACCCGCCTCGGGGCCGGCAGGGCTCGAATGCACGCGCCTCTACGGCGGCGACCTTTCGTGTACGTCTTCGCCTTTTTTGCCTGTTCCTCGCTCGCTGACTCTGGATGACGGCCTATGCACACAGACGGGTGTACACACGTTTCAGTGAGGCGAACAAAATCGGATTGAGGCAGCGCGCTGTTCCGCGGAGACTACTCCATCAACACTTCTGGTACGCAGCAGGCGGGATAGCCTGCCCTGCCCTCGTTTCACGTTCTGCGCAGCCGGGCGCGTGAGTGTTCATGTTCTTGAAGAAGCGAGGCGTCGCGGGTGCCCCGGTTGTAGCATACTTATCTGTGCGCGCCCATACACCGAACTTGATAGCACGCGAACGGAATACACATTGATGGTTATTCGACAAGATGAGATACGGCGCCAGCGAGCTAGTGTACCGAAATGATGTAAACCGCTAGGGACAGATGCAAGAAGAACTGGTGAACACCCGTGGGCCGGGAGATCAACCCGTATGGCGCGCACGAGCGTGGGCGCAAGACGAGCGGCGAAGCACGGCGCCCTCTGATATGCCCGTGCGGATATTGACTCGCGTCCCAACGAAGTTTTGCATTGGCTAGGCAGCTCGACGACGTCTGGGAGGGGTAGGTTGTGCCAGGAAGTCTTCTGGATATCCTTGGAGGGCAGCGAAGGTCTAAAGGTGAGCGCATGACATGGGGAACGTACCCGTCAGCGTCGTGTCGATTTCAGGAGTGTCGAGCACCTACCGATGATGCTCTATTCGGACAGCCAACGCGCATTCACGCGCGTGTGCGTTGGCGGCCGCGAGTCTACTTCCGTGGCTGCACGGATGTACACCCGAGGGCAATGCGGAAGCTGGGCCGGGTTGAGAACAAACCTGCAAAGTGACAGGTCAGTCTGACACTTCGAGCTTCGCAACACCTGCGAGTGGAAAGGCGCTCACCGAGCCACGGTCGGCTTCGTCATGACTTGACAACCCGGTCGCAAAGGGGTTCAGGCCGCGCGAGAGTACAAAGCCCAAGGCGAGACATCTCAGCCCGGAATGCCTCGGGAAGGGTGCCGGATAGCCTCAGACAAGAAGCGAGCGCCAGGGCGGGCCTCGGATGGCGTTCACGTTGTACTAGTACGAGGAGTAGGCATGTGCTGAGAGGCGCAGTTGGCGCGCAGTCGTTGACGCCGAGCGACACGGTACGCAGAACCGTCAAGATCCAAGGGATACCAAAGGACAGAAGACGGAGCGGGTCGGAAGCGCCTTGCGACCGTGATGCAGGATGCGCATAGTAGGCGTGCGAGGCATGTCGAGGGAAAAGTGGAATGGAAGGGGAGGCCCCCGCTACGGCTAAGTGGACGCTGGCCCGGTCCTTGCGCTCGTGCGCCACATGGGCACCACGGAACTGACAAAATGTCGGGACCTGCGCACGGGCAGCGCACGGGTGCGAGGTGAAGTTCCGAAGCGCGTCAGAGGGTGGGCAGAGTATAACAGGCCCCTCGGAGCGTCGTATAAGTCGTAAGCGAGGAGACAGCCTGCTCCTAGATGCGATGGTGCCGGTGGATAGGGTGTAAGATAATAGGGGGCGCGTGATACGGGGAGCCGTCACTGCAAGGTGGCAGGGTGTGCGAGTTGGTGGTCGTACTTGAACGAGGCGGCGTAGGCTCCATCACTGCCCTCGAATATCGACTGGACGTGTGCAGGGAAGGCACAAGGGACAGTTGGGATACTCTTGAATCGTCATGGCGGGGAACGCGCCTGATAGGCCGAGACCGAGGCACCGAGCAAAGGCCGTCATAGCCATCATGCCCGGCGGGCGTAGGAACGACGGGGCGCGTAGCAATCAATAGCTCAGACTTCAACATGACGACTGCAAATTCGTCAGTGTATGAAATCAAGGGTAGTACACACAAGAGAAGCGTGCCGTACCTGCATCATATGCAGGGCGTCGTCGAGCACTAGGGACGTCCCACGCAAGGCGAGTGGCCAGGTCGGCTACAAGTGTTCTCCGAGGACCTCGTAGGATAAACAGGAGCCTGAGGTAAGGAGCGGAAAGCACCGCGCTGAGGGAGGAAGATTCACGTCGGGCGGTACATGTGAGGGTGAGGACTGAAGGCGGCGCGGGGACCGGGCGCAACGAGCACCTGATGCCCTTGATTTACAACGCGATGGTCGTGCGGCTAGACACTAAAAGCGGTATGGGTGAGCTCTCGTCGTTCAGGCCGCCATCGATGCGTCATTCTAGGTGAGGATGGGTGGGGATCCAGACGAACTGCGGGTACGGGAGACAATGTCGAAAGCGCATCGCTGAACAGGAATGACCACGGCATAGACGTTCACCGTAACAGCGGTGGGAATGGATATCTCGTATGATGCTTACCTTGACGGCAGATGAAGCTTTCCGCGTAGCCCACTGGTGATCTAGATTGTGGAGGTCTGCGAGGAGGAGTCGAGCGAAGCCCGAGTACTGAGGATCGTTGCGCCTTACGAAGTCCAAGGACAGAAGATAAGCACATCCGGGACGAGTTCAGGACGGCTGTGGGCGACCGCTGTAATAGCGTGGCCGTCGCGGACGAGCGAGCGAGAGAAGCCGAGGGCGGAGGCATGAGGCAAAGTTGAAGGGAAGTTGAAGGAGAGAATTTGCGCGCTAGCGCCTCGGCTGCGAGCGCTAAGGTCGATGACGTCATTGAGGGCCTCTGTCCAGATTTTGGCGCTTGTCCTATGCACCTTCGTGGTGTCGCCTTCTATGGCCACCACTCGGCTCGGCTCTACTCTACTCTAGCATCGCTGGGCTTTAGCTAACAAAGGTACAGATACCTGCGGCCGATCGCTGAATGACTCCCACACTGCGATATGCGCCGTTTGCTGCGCTAGATGTTCATGATGCGTATGAGATATGCAGCGCCACCGGGTGAGTGACTGTGAAGCCTAGCCTATGGCGCTTACGAAGATTGATGATTAGGACGCAAAAGGCGCACGCGTAATACAAAGGTTGAACAGTCTTACCGCCATGCCTCGTCCCCGCTCTATAGGTCCACGTCCTCAACCCCAACGGGAAGTTCCTCATTATGGCAGCCGCTCCTCGATATCTCCGTACGTCAGTTTTTCAGTGCCAGTTCGTTCACTCATCACATGTACTGTAGCTCCTGGGGCCCACACCACGCGTATCTGGTGCAAACCCAACCTCCGGCGCTGTCGAACGGTCAACCGGACGCTGAAAAGGGCGAGTATCCGCTGCCTGGTCCCTACTCGCGCCGGCTCTGGGGGAGAGAGCCCAGGCCCCGAACGATCGCGATACGCTTGACCTGGCTCAATGCGCCCTGGGACCCGGTGACATCCCTGTTTGAAGTCAGACCCGCGGCGCTCGGCGATCTGTACGGGCACTGCAACTCTTCGTAGGACCTACTGCAAGCAAGACTGTGACCTATTCGCTGACGATTTGCAGGTGCATGCGTGGCCCGAGCACTACTCCTCAGCCGTATCCCAACCCACATATTCTAGACCAGTCGTTCGCGCTCACAGATTGACCATTTGACCGGGATGCCTTCGGCGAGGCTGGCTCGTTTGGTCTCAACAAGCTCGTACCGGAAATCCCGATTCACTCGCGTAAAACTGGGGTTAATACTGTGAGTTTTGTCGATCTGCATGCGCTTCCCCGCCGAAAATGACTCGTGCATACACAGCGCGACGCTTTGCGCTCTTCTCACCATCCGCCATGGCTTTCCAAGTCTCACTTGTACACCAAGAGAACCTGGGGCATATGGACTATTCTACGATACGCTTGGGACTGCCGTTGCGCAGTACGTTGCGCACAAAAGCTCGTTACCGGCCATCAACGAGGAGTTGGGAGACGGCGTAAGGACGGCCGCATAACCCCCTTAGTTCGACGGACGTTGATACGAGGAGCCCAGGTGCGCTCGTGCACAAGTTCGGGGAGGGCAAGTACATCGTGAGCCTTTTGCGTACGTGTCATGTTCACGATGCGTCCCTCACCGGCTGCTGATTCCGAAAGGCCCCCCTAGTGAAAGCGAATATGGTCTCATCAGACGCCGAGAAGCACATAGACGAAGAGCTTGTTACACAGATGTTGTACGTCCGACCGCGTTCCCCGGTCCAGCGTGTCTCAAGTCTCCCGTGACCTCACTACTCGCTTTGCTGTACCTTCATCGCCACCGGGACGGGCACAACCCCGGACGCACTCTCGCACATCCCTGCACCTTCTCGCCGATCATCCAGTTTCGCAGAACAGGCTCCGTGCGGAGACCGCGGAGGCGTGCGGCGGCGCAGACGTTGAGTTTTCCACGCCATGCAACGATTCACGCACAGATGCCGGGCGAGCAGATGATTCCATGTCGTCAGTCCTCAGGCACTGAGCTTGCAGAGCGGAAAGGTGCGGTCCAATGTATGCCTGTCTACGCGACGGCCCCGGTCCATTATTTTTAGATTCCACTCAGTAGGGGCACGACAATTCTGTTGTGGTTCACACAGGCGCTATTTAGTACCCGAAGCTCACAAGAAGACTAGCGACTTGTGCCCACTAGGGAAATCATTGCCTTCTTGTACGATGGTTACGTCGGTGCTCACCGAAGACGACAGCGAATGCTCATCCGGTGCATCAACTTCGCCGGGTGGCTACCAAGGTATGTAGCAGCGCCCCCATCTGTCGTCGCAGAAGCCTGAACTCCTGAATACGATGTGTTTACTCCCGCAGGGACTTGCTCATTAGGTGATGTGTGCGTACTACTCTCATGGCGAGCACCATCATCTACGCTGAAGCCATTCGCCGAGTAGCTTCGACTTCAGGGGGTAAGTACTCAGGCCTGTCGTGGTGAAACCGATTCCCTTGAATGCCCCTTCCCCGGAGTATCGATGCTCCAGACGTTCCTGTGGTTATTTCGTCGCTGACACCCGGAATTTCAAAGATGCGGTGACGGGGTTCAACGGACACAATCCTCCTTCACAGCGGCGTGTACGCCTTTGGGACTCGTTCGGAACCTCCCGATACTTCCGTATAAATATCGCGACGTTCGCCAGACGGATGTCCAGCAGGTCGACCACCGCCCACTCAACTTCCTTCTTCTCATCCCAAGCACAACACAATGCAGTTCACCACCGCCTCTCTCGCGTCCCTCGCCGCCGCCCTCGCATTCGTGCTCGCCCCTCTGCCGGCGCACGCCGGCATCAGCGCGTTCAGCACCTTCACCTGTGGCGGATCCATCGGGCCCGACGTCCCCTGCGACGGCTCATGCCACTCCTTCAGCGGGCGGCACTCCTTCGTCGTACGTGCCCCCGTCGAACTCGTTCCGCCGCGCCGTTGCTCAATGTTCATCCTTCGGGACGCAGGTCGACAGCGGGTCGGGCCCCCACTGCGTGACCGCGTTCGTCGATGCGGACTGCCCGGAGGGCGGCGACGGCTTCACGTTCTCCAACCAGGAGGGCAGTTGCCAGACCGTGCAGACGGGGACGCCCATCCAGTCCTTCATCTGCTCGCCGAACAACGTTTGCCGTGTCTAAGTGCGCCTGCGCACTCACCCGGAAGGTCTCTTGAAGGTGTACGGTACTGAAGCGAATTCGAGGTTCGTGCTGCTGCATGATGAGGCGCGTTAGCTGCAAGTTCTGACCCTTTCTCATCTAGGTTACTCGCAAAAAGGGGAGGTTAAAGGTTGACACATGATCGGTGACGGACGGTTTTGTATGACTAGTATCGACGGAGAGACCAGCGCATGTGCGAAGATGCTGTTTGAATTGATAACATTGCCATCCGAAGGCAGGCTTGCGCAGAGAGGCATGCCGACTTGACTCGCGTTGAATGATCGCACGCGCGTTCTAGTGATCCCCCATTCGTGGAAGACATTGACGACCGCAGCCGACAGAGCACGTAGTGCATGGTACATGTGAGCTCCCTGACACGATAGTCGAGAGAATGACTATACGGCAGTTCAATTTGAAGAGGCGGTAGGACGCCCACCTCAGGACGTCCGAGTCCGCCTGATTGCCAGGAATGACTATCCGGCAGGGCTATCACGCGCCCGACCAGGCCTGTCATGCATAGTGTCATGCATAGGACCAAGATACACTGGACAGCAAGGGCGTGTGCACTACAATATCTCTATTACGCCATGGCGTCGCAGAGCGTTGACCGTACATCTGGTTGCTATATTACAAGGCTGATATCGATGTCCAGTACACACCTCCACTGCGCCTACACATATCCCAACTCCAGATGTACTGCAGATCAATCCGGTGTTCGAGGAACACGCCACGAGCTGGGACGGTTCACCCACGTGCCGTGCGAAGAAGCACGAGCACGCAGGTCCCCGGAAGCCACAAGACGCCGGTGACGATGACACTGCAGGGGGTTTAGGGCTGACGGAGGGCTGATAACGATATTAGTAGCGACCGCAGACGGTCTACAGCGAGTCTGACGAGGAGCTGGCGAAGGCGGAAGGGCAGGATATCGGGAGGACGTGGTCACGACTCACGAGCAGCAAGCAGTGCGCACTGCCAGGCTCTTTCGGCGCCAGCACGCCTGCGGTCCTCCACTGACGGGAAACTCTCAAGCCAACCATGCTTTCCTTCCGCAACTGAGGACGTTCGCCGGGCATCCGTCGAGCCTGTACGCGAGAGCCGCGAGCATCAATCTGGGACGTCCGTGACAGGTTCCAGTCGGTGAGCGCGTTTGTGCGAGCGATTCTAACGGAGATATGGCAACGTGCCTAGTCAGCCGCGTAGAGAGCGATCGAAGGGAAGAAATATGACTACGCCAATGACTGCCTTCGAACGCCGGTAGATGCAGGTCGCGGTATTCCATCGAGGAGGCGTACCGCGCGCACTCCAGACGAACGTAACCCCTATGACGCTCACGAGCGTGAGCGGAAGACGGGCTGCGAGGCACGGCACCTCGATATGCCCGTGCGGATGCTGACTTTTCGTCGGGACGGAGTTTTGCATTGGTCAGACCGCACGACGACCCGCTTTTCGGGAGTGGAGGGTGGCATCGGGAAGTCTTCTGTACGTCTTCGGAGGTCAGTGAATCCGGTTGATGTGAGCGCATGGTGTGGGGTACGTACCCGTCAGCGTCGCGCCAATTTAGAGGCGTCGAGCATCTATCGATGTTGCTCGATTCGAACGGTCAACACGCACTCATGCACATGTCCGTTGACGGCCGCGAGAGCAATCGCGTGGATGCACAAAGGTAGACCCAGGGAGGACTGCGCGATTTGGGTTAGGTGGAGAACAAGCCTGCCGAGCGACAGGTTACCACAACGCTTCGAGTTTCACGACGCCTACGAGCCGAAGGGCACTCACTGAGCGACGGCGCGCTGCATGCGCTGAGAGTCCTGTTGCATATTGGATGGGGCTGGCGAGAGGGTACAGACTTGAGGGCGAGATGTCGCAGTCCGGACTATATCAAGAAGCGAGAAGGGTGCCGGATAGCCAGAGAAGGGATGCGAGTACCGGGGCGGGCCTTCGGATCGAGTTAACGCTGTACGGGGAGGAAGAATGTGTTGATAGATGCAATCGGCGCGCGGTCGTTGGAGATGAGCGAGGCAGTACGCATAAACACGAAGATCCAAGAGACACAAGGGGACAAAAGGCGAAGCGGGCTCGGAAGGGGCTCGCGAGCGGGATGCACGACGCGCATGGTAGACGTGCGAGGCAAGTCGAGGGGAAAGGGGAATGAAGGGGAAGGCCCCCGCGACGGCCAGGCGAACGCTTACCCGGTCCCCATGCTCGTGCACCCCCACGTGAATGTCGAAGGTGACATATGTTGGGACCTGCGCACGGGCAGCGCACGGGTGTGAGTTGAGGTTCCGCGATGCGTCAAGAGTGGGTAGAGTACGACGAGGCCATCTGGGCGGTGTGCAGGTCGGAAGGGAGGAGACTGCCTGCTCCTAAATGCCGCGGTGGCGGAAGTGGGGTGTAGGATAGCAGGGGCGTGTGATACGGCTAGATGTAGCTGCAAGGCGGCACGGTGTGCGAGTGGATGGTCGTACATGAACTGGGTAGCGTAGGCTCCATCACTGCCCTCGAATGTCGACTGGACGGGCGCACTGAGAGCGCGAGGAATGGTTGGGATACTCTTGAATCGTCATAGGGGGGAACGCGCCTGATAGGCCGAGACCGAGGAACCCAGCACAGGCCGTCATAGCCATCCTGTCCAGCGGGCGTAGGAACGACGGGGCGCGTAGCAATCAATAGCTCAGATTTCAACGTGGCGGCTTCAAATTCGTCAGTGCATGAGATCAAGGGTAACACACGCAAGGGAAGCGGGCCGTACCTGCATCATATGCAGGGCGTCGTCGAGCATTAACGACGTCCCAGGCAGGGCGAGTGGCCAGGTCGGCTACGCGTGTTCTCCGAGAACATCATAGGAGAAGCAGGGATCTGGATTCGGGAGCGGAAAAGCACCTCACTGAGGGAGGAAGATTCATGTCGGACGGTCCGTGTGAGGGTGAGGGCTGAAGGCGGCGCGGGGACGTCGACACTGAAACCGGGCGCAACGGGCACCTGATGCCCTTGATTTGAAGGGCGGCAGTCATGTGGCTAGGCACTGAAAAGTGGCATGGGTTAGCTCTCGTCGTTCAGTGCCGCCATCGATGCGCCATTCTAGGTGAGGATGGGTGGGGATCCAGACGAACTGCTGGTATGGGAGACAATGTCGAAAGCGCATCGCTGAACAGGAATGACCACGGCATATACGTTCACCGTAACAGCGTGGGGGATGGATATCTCGTATGTTGCTTACCTGGACGCCAGATGAAACTGGTCGTGTAGCCCACCAGTGATCTAGATTTTCGAGGTCTGCGAGCAGGTGTCGAGCGAAGCCAGGGATTACCGGTACCAAGGATCGCTGCGCCGTACGAAGACAGAAGAGCAGTAAGTGCAGAACAAGGTCGGGGAGGCTGTGGGCGAGCACTGCAGATGAGATTAATAATAGCGTGGCCGTCGCAGACGAGCGAGTGAGCGAGAGAAGACGAGGGCGAAGGGGAGAGTTTGCGCGCGTCGGGTTCCCAGCGCTAAGGTCGATGACATCATGACTGCCTCTGGCCAGACTCAGGCGCTTGTCCGACTACACGTCTCTCTCGCCTGCTTCGTGGCGTCTGCCACTGCGCACTCAGCTCTACCGTCTGATACGGTGACTCTAGCATCGCGAAACTTTCTGACTATAGCCCGGCAACGTGTCCTGGCAACTGCTGAATCAACATGCACTGTGATCTGTGCTGTCTGCTTCCACTCGGTCGCTCTGGGTCCACCTCAACCTTCGGAGAGGCCAGCTTCATACTTTCAAATCTTCGGGAGACGGCACCAGCATGCTCGCGCCAACACCTCTAATTTATCATCATAGGGACGAGATATTCAGCAGTGCAGGGAAACCCGATGAGTGACTGTGAAGCCTAGCCTGTGGCGCTCCCGAGGATGGAAGAGTAGGATGCGGAAGCGTACACGTAGTACAAGCGGGCACCAGTCAACTAACGTCATGCCTGGTCCCCGCTCGAGCGGTCGAGGTTCTCAAGGGCAAGGTTACTTTCTTCACCACGACAGGGGCTCTTCAAACCGTACGTCAGCTTCTATGAATGCCAGTTCGTTCACTGATCACATGCAGCTCCTCGCCCACATCGCGTACTCTACTGGTGCGAATTCAAATCTTCGCTGCTGAAAGCAAGAAGAGCGGTCAATCGGACGCTAGTAATTACTGCTTTAATTGTCTGCGCAAGACCGCGGTTAATCCTAACTCCCTCTGTGAGTTCCGCCGCTCTGTGTACACTTCTCCGCCGAGATTAAAACTTTCATAGAGTGATAGGGTAATATCTGCGCAATCTTTGCACACCTCGCGCTATCCGCCGCCCATTTTCCGGCCGCTATTGGACATCACGAGGACACCGGTTGTATGCAGGCCGACTTGCGACATTCTCGGTTCTGCCATGTACTAGTACGTTGCGCAGAACAGCCCGTTTCCGGTCATTCACTGACGAGAGGTTGGGCAACAGCGCGAGGACGACCGTATAACCCATGGCACCCTCCGATACTGTGGCGGAAACCGACAGGAGAAGCCCGGTTCTTCCGTTCTGCTCTCTGTTCACATACAACGCCTTGTCATATTTCAAAACGTCCCCGGCGGATTCGTGCGTGACGCCCGCGCCTCTCCACCCCACCCCTCTCCACGTACAAGTGACTGAGCAACGCGTCCGTATGCGGGAACACCAGTGAGGATGGAGGGCCTGGCTTCCTGCATTGTAACCCTGGCTGCACGGACGTAGTGAGTGCCGACACCGTTCGTCGTCTACGAGCAGCTCTCATACGCCCGTGCACACTGATCTGACAGATCACATCAGTAGAAACGTCGTCCCTTCTATTCGACCACGAGTAACGTCCGAGCGATGGCGACGGGCGCGCAATGTGACATGCTTAACGCCCCGGCTCGGCGTCCCGCGGCTCTCCATTGGAATATCTGCGCAGCCTATGGTGCGAATTTTCTCTGGTAATTCTGTTCTGACTGGTCCTGCTAAAGGGGTGTTTGCAGAAGCCAGCGGTCAATTGGGCACGACAAGCTGATGCACCTCTGCTACGCGCCTTCGCCCACCGGTGTACGGGATAGCGTCCAGGCTATCACATCTGTTGAATGAAGGGGATCTAGTCTCCCGATATATTTACGGTCAGTTTGCCGCGGCGGCGAGTGCCTGAGCGATGCGTAGCCGGTAACAAGCGTGGAAGGCGAGGGAAGCAAGAGTGGCAGGCGCGCGCGTTCCGATTCCACTTGGGAATCGGGCTCTATACTGGATCTCCTGCGCCTGCTGACTAAGCTCCCAGTTGCACCGTTCTCAATCCTGATTGGCCGATGGCCCTGCGCCGATTATCTGTGATCTCCCCGCGCTTATTGCTCTTGCTCTTCGACCGTGCTCCTGCTCGCGCTAATTGCTCCTGCTCTTTGACCGCCATTGTCATGCTGATATATCTAGGAGCTCTTTTCTTTGCGCTAGCGACGCTCTCGTATAAACTTGCATGGCCTTATGTTGCCCGGGTTGACGACCCTCTCCCCCCTCTTCGAGGCGGCGGTGTTGCACGATCGCCATCCTTCGCCCTGGCGTCTTTGGCCCCCTTCCCGGTCGTTTTTGCGACCGGGGTGTATCCCAAGGAGCTCTCCGGCACTGTCGTGGGTTTCATGAGCAAAGGTGGTGAGCTACCCAAACTTAGTGCTTCCTGTACCGTCGTCATTCTCGATATCCCACTTGATTTCCTGCTCGACCACCTCCCCTATCGATTGTTAGTTGACCTGTGCCGTCACCACCGGGTTCGTCTCGGCCGTAGTCATCGGTCCCTCGGTGCTCTCCTGAACCTCATGAGCACACACCAGTGCAACGTTAGCTGCGAGATCCACACCGTCGTCCGCGTCGATGCAATAGTCACGCCACCGCGGAGTTCCATCTCAGCCAGCGCCGTCCGTGCTTGCCCCTCTGTTGTCGGCGATATTCCAGACGGTCTAGCTGCTCTGGATTTCGTGCGCCTAATTGAGGAAAGCGAGATAGAGGCAGTGGTTACCCCTCGTTCAAAGTATATTGCTTGTCGCTTGCCAATGAGGGATTTGCTCGTGAACCTCCCGTACGAGGACTTCGTTTCTATCCTTCCCCGACACGGCTTTGACCGGCCTTCTGGGCGTCTTACCCCTGAGCAGCTTGTCCGCCTGGTTGTCCAGCACAAATGTCTCGATAGTTCTTGCCAGTCTGTGTGGACTCTTCTCGGACTTCCTGGCCATGCAACACCCCATACAACATCGGCATCCCCTCCCCCTGAGGCCCCTGCTACGTTCCCGCCACATGTACACAACCGCAAAGAACTCGCGGAGTTTGTGCGCTCGTGGACCGAGTCCTTCAGCCCCGCCACGCTCGCCGAAGGCAGCTGCACTGTGTGTGCACGGCTATGCCCCCTCCGCGAGCTGACCTCTGTCGAGCGCACCTCGCTCGATTTGAATCCTCTGTGTCGTGCTGGTGCTCATGTCACTCGGGTTGAGCGTAAGTGCTCCGCTGACCCGATCGTAGAACATAACGGGCCGATCCTGGACTTCCCTTCTTCATATAACAAACCGTCCCTCCTTTCCGTGTGTAATGCTTGTCTTATTCCGCTTCAGCAACACCGACTGCCCTCCCTCTCGCTCGCAAACGGCCTGTGGCTGGGCGAGGTACCGCCTGAACTGAGTGAGCTCAACTTCGTCGAGAAACTCATGGTTGCTGTCGCCCGCCATAATGTCTGCGTGGTTCGTATGACCAAGGGGCGCCAGAAGAAAATGACGGCCAACGCTGTCATTTTCCCTCAACCTATCCAAAAGTTCTATCGCATCTTGCCACCACCCCGCGAAGACCTAGATCAATGTCTTTCCATTCTATTTGTTGGATCCTGCCTACCTAAAAACGCTGATTATCGTCGGACTCCTTTGCTGGTTCGCCATCGCGTAGTCCTTCGCGCGCTGAACTGGCTCGTCCTCAACCATTCAGATTACCAGGACATCGAGGTATCTGCAGAAAACCTTGCTCAGTACCCAGAGGACGAACCGCCCGTACACGTTGTGCGTCGAGATCCTGCTGAGGGAGATGATGGCTCCCTCCATGCTGACGGCGAGGCTATTCCCTGCAACGGTCCTCAGGATCGCCCATCTGACGAAGACGACGATAGCCCATGCGCATTTGCCGTGCATGGACTGACAGGCTCACAGTATGTATCTATGAGCTACGATCAGAAGGTTGCTCTAGCGGTGAAACATTTTGCTTCCGGCGGCTCTGTACTGGCGTATGGCCATTCCTCGGAGCCGGCTTCTATTTACAATAATCCTAAGCTCTTTCCGGGATTATTTCCTTGGCTCTATCCATACGGACTGGGAGGGTTTGGGAACGGCCGTATCAGGGCACCGCTGTCGCGCATTTTGCACATCCGCTTCTGTTTAATGCACCGTGACCGCCGCTTTCAGACTGATGACTATTTCCCGTTCATAGCTTTCAACCACGAGCAGATTAGAGCGAGTTCTACCGGGGGATATCTACTCACAAAGCGCAAGAACTTTACAGCAGTAGCAGACAAACTTCTCACGATCGACCGTAACGCTTTGGATCGACTGATTGACCGCGGACGTGCGGGGCTACCAGCAGGCCCCCAGAACCCAGAGGAGAATGCGTGCGTGTCACTACTTTCTCTCATAGACCACATTGGCGGTCATGTCCCTGGATCTTCCACGCAGAAGCGCTACCAGAGGAGCGAAATAAAGTCTCTTATCATAAGTAACAATGTCCCTCTCTTCTTCATCACCTTCTCACCTGTCGATTTCAAGCATCCTCTCTGTCTCTACTACTGTGGGCAGTCTATTGATTTGTTTGACAGTGCTACCGATTTACCGTCCACGGCACAGCGTCTTAGAGAGATAGCAGACAACCCCGTTGCGTGCGCTCGCTTCTTCCACCATGTAGTCACCACGTTCCTGAAGACTATTGTAAAGGCTGGCTCGTTCGGAAATGCCCAGGGCCTCTTTGGCCCCGCATCTAGCTATTACGGGACCGTGGAAGAGCAGGGAAGGCTTACGCTTCACCTTCACCTTCTTCTCTGGATAAAGGACTCCCCCAGTCCGCAAGTCATCAGAGATCGCCTATTATCGGACAGTATCTTTCGGGAGCACCTCATCGCATGGCTTGAGAGCTGCCATAAGGGCATCAGCATTTCGTCACATTGCCTTGGGGCTATACCCAAGGCAATGAAGGCGTTGAAGGCCTCTAAAGGCGCTGTCTTCCGAAGTCGGGGACTGTCTTGTAAACACCGGTCCGTTTACTTTTCAAGGGGTGCACAACTTATGAAGTCACCCAAGTCCGAGAAGTGAGCCCAAAAGCGTGACCCTAAGGCAGATGAAGTACTTGAAAGAACAACGGAAAGCGTGACCCAGAGGCAGGTGAAGTGCAGGTAAGAACAACTTGAATAGCCTTACATCATGCCTTGAAGCGAGCTTGAAGAGCTGCTTCACTGATCACACTAGATCGGACTTGGCTGAGGGCTTCATCGAGTCTGACATTGGGTATACGGGACATACATGCCAGACCGTACTAACAGAGAAGTCCTACATGGGAGATGGTTGAAC
The DNA here is from genome assembly GCA_002964805.2 of Trametes villosa. Lineage (NCBI taxonomy): Eukaryota > Fungi > Basidiomycota > Agaricomycetes > Polyporales > Polyporaceae > Trametes > Trametes villosa. The sequence continues at coordinate 704,342 of PUDQ02000016.1, read as the reverse complement.
ATCTATAGTAATGTACACAGCTGGTCGGGCAGGAGACGAGACTTCGAGGGATGATGGTGACAGATGGATGAACATCTGTCAACAGAGAGCCGGTTGAACGGCATGACAAGCAGACAGGATACCGAGACGAGAGAGATGGGAAAGGACCGGCATGATGGTTGAACATCACGTCACAAGACCGCATGGCCGCGCGCAGCGGGCGACCGCAATGGTTGAGCATCACAGGTCACCGCTCTAGGAGACGCCGGCGAGCGCGTAAGACATAGCCTGCACGGTCAGTTAGTCGACGTTGAAGGGGGAGGTATTATGAGAAAGCGTACCAAGGACCTACTCGGACGCGAGGTCCGAGTCGGTCATGGCCTCGTCGCTGGCGGAATCGGCGATGACGATCGCTTGCTTCTCTTGGACGGCCTTGTGGAGCCGGTGTTGCTCACGGGCGGCGTCCAAGATGGCGAGCCAGTGCCCTTCGGAGAGCTTCTTAGCGCACGCGAAGAGCCCCGCTACCTTCGTCGACGTTCGGGCCACCCCTTGCACGATCGTCGTCCGATCGCCCCAGTTATCGGCTGAGAAGTGGCCGGCGTGGCCGCGCGGGATGAGGCGCACGCCGGTGGACCAGATTCTCAGTGCCCGCTCCACCTAGTGATGCAAACCGTCCATCAGACCGCGTGAACGTCGACGATATAAGACTTACCGCGATTGTAGCCAAGATGAGCGCACCAGCGGGAGGCTCGCCGTCCCGCAGCTCAGCCGGAACGGCCTGCAGGACGGGGATGTGCACGATCCCGAAGGTCTTGACGATGAGCGCGCCCTGGAAGCGACCCTGTACGTGGTACAGTTGAGAGGATTGTGTCAATAGGAGTGCAAGCGCGAACTTCTGGATGCTTACTTACCTTCTTTTGACCATCCTCCCACACGTTCCACATGAATGGCGCCTTCATCGCCGCCACGCTGGTACCGAGCTGCTCGCGACAGAACGTCGCGCGGACCTCCGGTTCGATCATGGCGTTCGCGACGAAATGAGCCTCGAGGGACACCAGAGCGGCAAGGGCAAATTTGCCTTGCCACTCGGTGATTCGTCCGTTCATCTGATCGTGTGTTAGCTGACTGGAGTTGACATAGGACGAGGGAGACTTACCAATGAATGCACGATATCGTTGGGTTCGATGGTGTGGGGGTGGTCAGGGAAGACTCGGTCATAAATCTCTTGTCGTTCGGTGATCGCGAGGCTGTACCATGGCGTCAAGGTACTCATGGTCTCCCTGGTGAGTGGGATAAAGACGTGAGTAAACCGCTGGCGGATGGCGCGATCGAGGTCGGCGGTTGTCCAACGACGTCGGTTGCCGGTGCCCTGGGCGGTGATCCCCGCTGCCGCATTGGCGGGAACGTGGGCGACGGCCGTGAGCGCATCAGGGGGCTGTAGAGCAGTAAGTAAGGACCGTCAGGGCTCACACGCGGATGCTCACCTGGCCTGGCTCATCATCGGAGGAGCTGTCGGACTCGCCGAGGGGAGGCCAGATGACGGCGGGGGCGTTGGCAGCCGCAGGGGCCTCTGCGGCATCGTCTTGGTCTTGCATACCTCCGTAGTCATTGACGCCAGGGGCTGCGGCGTTGGCGACGGTGTTGGCGAGGTCGGGCGTGCCATTCGTCGGCCTGGGTGTCCAAGCCACGTCCGTCAGATACATGCTATACTAAAAACGCACGGCTTACCCATTGTTAGCGGCGTTCAGCGGGGGCTGCAAAGCGTGCACGGCGGGCCCGGCCGTGGGCGTAGTTGCGTGAGGTGGAACATAGCGACGAACAAGACGACGAGGGGTGGCGTCCGTAGCGACCGCAGGCCCCGCTGGAGTCGTTTGGGGGAGGTTCCATCCGGCGCGCAGACCGGAGGGCGTAGCTGCGACCTTGGCCTTCTTGCTGGCCTTCGGGCTGGTGTGAGGGTGGTGGTCAGAGAGGAGGCCGCGTGCAAGGCAGTGAGAGAACGTCGCGGAGGTGAGGCCGCGTCAGCGAGTGACTCACGTTGCGCTGGTGACCCCGGAAGTCACGTTCTTCCTCTTTGGCGCAGTGACAATGTCAACCGACATCGAACGGGCGGCGTCGATGTCGGCGCGCCTCGCCTTGGCCCGACGCTTGCCCTTGCCCTTCACAGGGGCTACTTCCTCCAACTCCTCGGCGGAGCTAGTCTCTTCCATGGCTTCGTCTTCATCGGCCAGGGCAGGATCAAAGTCCGAAGCGCTTTGATCGCTTTCAGCAAGCTCCCCCTCGAGAGACTCCTCACCGCTGGCGTCGACATCTACGGCACATTAGAATCCTATCTACGCGACGTCGACTGCGACACTCACCACTCGGCTCGTCTTCGTCGTCGGCGGCGGCCAGCTCGACCGGAGCGATCTCATCCTGAACAGGATCAAGAACGAGCTCCTGTTCTCGGGTCTCTCCGGCCGCGAGCTCGTGATGGCCATCCTGGTGAGCGAGCTCTATATGGGCACCTTTGGTGAGTGCTACACTATCCACAGCACGGCCAAACAAGTGCTCATGGAACTCACGGGGGGCAGGATGTTCAAGTGGCCGTTTGGAGATCGGACGCGGGCGTGGGCGCGTCGGTTGGCGCCTAGCCTCCTGGGCCGCCACGTCCTCCTGGCGCTGGCGGTCCTCGATTGCTGCGGCCTTCAAGATGGCAGCGCGTTGTTTCGTCGCCTGGTGAGCTTCTCTGGCGGCTGCTTCTCGTTTGTCCTTGGCCGCTTGCTCACGACGTTCCGCAGGTGGAAGCGGAATGTGCTCGGGCTGATCTGGGTTCCAGCCGGCGACGTCAGGCAAGCCCGGTGCGCGTGCTTGTTCTTCGCGCGGGTACTCATGCGCGCCGATGCGGCAGGCTGAGTCGGGACGAGAGCAGGAGCTCCAGCCGCTGTGGCAGAACTGGCTTTTTTCGGCGGCATCGGCGGTGGGGCGTGGACGGGGTGGGCAGGTGAACGAGGAGGTTAGAGGTGAGTGGTTGGGTTAAGTGCAGCAGGACGGCTCAAGCTCACCCTCAAGTACCTATCTCTTGCAGGCTCAGTCCCTTGGCCGAGATGGCGCCACCGTGATGCAGGCCGTGCGGACGGCCGTGACATCGGCCTCCCGGTCGTGAGCTTTCCCGCTTGCTGTGCAGCCCAGGGCTCGCGCTCGTCTCTACAGCCCCCCTTCGCCGTGTCCCTTCGCGGTCGGCCACGTTCGATGTCTATCCCCTGGACTGTGTGGCAAGTACTCAGCTTGTCCTGGGAGCTAGAGTCGAAACTGACCGCTACGCTACTCCCGACAGCAGCCATCCCCTCTGGAGCCTCCACAGGCACATCGTCGGCATGGCCGCGGCTCGGAGCTAGGCAAGAACGGTTTTCCAGCTTATCCGTCTGGTCCCCCTCAGCTGATTGGGTGTTCACAGATGACTCGTGCGGGACGGCGATCGACTGCGCTGGGTCACGCTCTATTGCGGGCCCCCGACGCCAACCTCAGCCCGGACTGACGAAGTACCGTCCTAAGCACGAGCTCTCGCTCGCTATCCAAGGCCACGGAAGTCGCAGACGCCGCGCACGTCTAGCCCTGCCGCGAACGAGCTTACCCTCTGCCCACGCGCACGCACCCTGTGCGTACGCGTTCTTGGGCGACTTGACCCTCACCCACCACGCCTGACACCCCCGCTGCACATCCCACCCAGCTCAGTCTCCTTCTCCGCCGCTCGCTCGCCTTTTCGCCCGCTCGTATACCGCCCGCTCTCCCCTCACGCCGCCCCGACTCTGCGAACTCCCCGCGGCTTTCCTCAAGACTTCTTCCACCGCCGTCACCCCTTACCACGCGAAGCCGACGCATAACGTAGCCGACGCACAGGAGACTCGACGTGCGCGACTGCCTAAAGTCTGTGAGCACCACTATCTACTGCCGGTAAGCCGTCACCGTTCAACCTCATCCCCGTGCCTATACTTATCCCCTCCTCGGCCCGTAGGCTTGTCTCGTCCACGTCGACGCTCCGCACCGCTTACACATCTTGCGGTACCTCTCCGTCTCGTCAACGTCCAGTCCACCGCCCTTCGCCAACCACTACAACCACTGCCGCGTCGCGTACACGTTTCGCCCCGGACATCCCTCATCCAGTGCGTCGCTATCTCTGCCTAATGCGCCTCTCGTTTAGGATGCTAACCTCTGTGCAGGCTTCGACACTATGTTTCGGAACTTTCGCCCTGCGACCATACCGTGCAGCTTTGCGGCCTGCCGCAAGCTTTTCAAGACGATAGGCGGCCGCAAGCAACACGAAAGTACAACACACGCCGTCGCACCGGGTGCACCTCCCCCAGCACCTGCTCCTGCACCCGCCGCCGCCGCCCTCCCGCTACCAGGTGACGACGCTCATGTCCCCATTCCGGGCCTTGATGTACCAGGCATGCCGATCGATGACGTGCTGCCGCCTTCGCCGCCGCCGTCGCCGCTGCGCTCGGTGCCGCCGCCGTCGCCACCGGGCTCCCCGCCGCCGCCGCCACCGCCACCGCCGGGCTCACATGTCGAGACACATCCCACATTGACCGGTACGTCGCCAATGGGCGCCGATCTAATGCTCACTGACCAAGTGCGTTCTGCAGGCCGCCCGTGTGATGAACACGGCCATGCGATCCCTGACGATGCGCCTCCTCCACCGCCGCCCCCACGACTCCCGGACGACTACTCGCCGTACGACTCACGGCCTCAGTTCGAGGTCGCCGACTTCCTTTTCCGCAAGGCCCAGATGTCCGCCGGCAACGTCAATGAACTCATGCAACTCTGGGGAGCGACCCTTCCTCCTGGGCAGGCGCCACCCTTTGCCGACGCCAAGAGCATGTATCAAAGCATCGACACCATCCCCCTCGCCGACATCCCCTGGCAAGCATTCAATATCACGTACACCGGACCTCGTCCTGCTGGCGACGTGCCACCCTGGATGGACCGCGAGTACACGGTGTGGTACCGCTGCCCACGCCGTGTCTTACACGCCCAATTGGGCAACCCCGACTTCGCCGGAGAGATGGACTTCGCACCGAAGCAGGTATTCCGCGGCGACCAGCGCGAGTATCGGGATTTCATGTCGGGCGACTGGGCATGGTCCCAGGCGGTGAGTTCTTCGATGCTCACCTATGTTTGTACCCTCATTGACGTGCTCCAGGATATCCTCGCAGAGCGTCCCGCCAATGCGGATGCTACTTTCTGTCCCGTCATCCTTGGCAGCGACAAGACGACTGTCTCGGTCGCCACCGGGCAGAACGAGTATTACCCGTTGTATCTATCGAACGGCCTCGTACGTAATGCGACCCGGCGTGCTCAGCGCAACGCAGTATCCCTTGTAGCCTTCCTTGCTGTACCTAAGAGTCAGTCTAATACATCTTGATCGTCTTTCTCTTCCGCCTCTTACCTCTACTGCATTGTTAGCCGACCGCGAGTATGCCAACGACCCCGGCTTTCGCAAGTTTCGTCGTCAGCTATTCCATACGTCACTCCGCACTATCCTCCAGTCTCTCCGTCCGGGCATGACCACGGCGGAGGTTGTGCGTTGCGCGGATGGGCACTTCCGCCGCATGCTCTATGGCCTAGGTCCGTACATCGCGGACTACCCTGAGCAGGTCCTGCTAGCGTGTGTCGTCCAAGGCTGGTGTGCAAAGTATGTGCGCGTGTACGTTCATGCAAGATGTCAGTACTGAACACTCATTTAAGGTGCACTGCTCATCGTAGCGATCTCGACGATGCTGAAGCACCTCGCCGCTGCCATGAGCATACCCGTGCATTGCTCGACGCGCTTGACCTCAAAGCACTGTGGGACGACTACGGGATCGTGGGCGACCTCATCGTATGTCTGCACTCCGCTATCCATAGCTTATCGCTGACATGTTATCGTTCATAGCCTTTCACCGCCGGCTTTCCCAGGGCCACAAGCTGTGGTAGTTATATTATATCATTGACCGTCAATTGGCCCAGAGCGCATTACATTAAAGTCCGTAGGGTTCCTATTGTATCATTTTCCGGCTGCTCCCCGGGCTAGTAGCCCCCGGGCACCTGCCAAATACGGCCGGTTTCGGCGGGTGGCTGCTTATCAGCCCCGGCTTTCTTATCTCTTGTTGATAGCATGCTAATCTCATCTCTCCCGGGCTCTCGGCCATCCACCAGGCGTGGGAATCCTGGCGCCTCAGCTCTCGGCTGAGAACCACCCCGATTAGGCAGGTTCTCCTCTTCCCTCCTCCCTTGGGCAGCTCTCTCCCTCTGTATCTCGCTCGTTTCGCGGCCGATTTGCCTCGCAAGTGGCTCTATTCGTTCACATTACAAAGGGCTTCAATAAGCCTTAATAGCGCGAATTCATACGGTGCGTACTAATGCCGCTATACAGTGTACAAGTAGGCCCAATCAGGCGACGCGATCCGGGCGATATCTCGCCCGTTTCGCGTTGCCTCGGGGCGCGTCTGGGCTTCCCAGAAAGCGGCTTACCAGAGCTTTCTGGCGAGCCCACATGCGCTCGGATCCGCCCGGCGGTTGTGATTCTGCGCTCCGCCCATCCAGGGCAGGAGCAGAGAATCACCTCCTGGGCTGCAGATTGCTCATTTCGCCATAGATCCAGCTGAAGCTGTGTACAGGCTCTCAAAACACGATGGGCACTCGCTCATCAGACTTACCAGCCCGAGGAAGGCATCCAGAAAGCGCCAGATAGCCTCGTCTTGGGGCCTGTCCCCAGGACGACGGTTTGCTCGATATCTCTGGGACGCGGGCGCGCTCCGCGACGTAACACATACCCCCGGAAAGCTGCTGAACGCAGCTTTCCGTCGGTATGCTTTTCGTCGCGATACGACCGCTGGAACCCTCGCTGGTGCGACATGCCTCTCCCCACCCCCTCCTCCCTTTCCCTCTCCCACTAATCACCCAATTCCTGTCCGTTTCCCTTCGTTCAAGCTTTCCACTTCTCATATAACGTAGCACAATCGTTCTGTGGAATGCGATTAGTTTCATAATCCTTGGGCCTCGTTGCCTGGGCTTATCAGTGTGTCCAGGTGTCTCCAGGTAGGCAACACGATCCCCGGTCCGTTTCGTCCCCGATAAGCGTGCTGAACGCGTATTCTGATAGGCATCTACTAGGACTACGTATGTACAAAAAAGCTAAGGAATAAGAGCTCCCGTGATGGAGCTACAACAGGATCTCCTCGGGGAGGGCTCAGCCACAGGCCGTCTTAAGACGGTCTCGGTGGCTGCCCCAGGCTCTCATGCAGTACAGCACTGCTAGGAGCCCTCTCCAACTGTAAAATACACATCTTTACGAGTTCCTACCCGTTTTCCATGATTTAAAATGTTTTGGGTAGCTGTGGTATAGTACTGTGTAAGCTAATTATTCGTTCCTTGATGCATACATTGTATCATTAACCAGGGGGGAATGTATCCATCACCTTTCAGTGCAGAGGAACAAATATATAGATTGTGGCGACTTTGAGTGAGATCTAGACATACAGAGTGCTAGTATATGTACAGGAGGGGTATATGAGGCCTAAAGACCGGTCTGTGGGCGTAGAAGGGAGAGCCTGGAAGAAGGAAGGGAAGGAGAGGGGGAGGATGGGATGGCGAGGTGCAGAGGGGACTGTGCAGTAACGGGCGGTCGGATCGCCACAGCAAGCATATCGACGGAAAGCTGCGTTCAGCAGCTTTCCGGGGATATGCGTGCGGTAGCGACGCGCGTCTAGGTGCCCGAGATATCAAGCAAACCGTCGTCCTGGAGCTGGGCCCCAGGACGAGGTTGTCTGGCGCATTTTGCATAAAGTATCTGGGCTGAAAAGTCCTATAAGCACACCAACATCGTGTTTTAGGGGGGAATTCAAAGTTTCAACCGTATACATGCGGAATTGAGCGAGATCTGACCAAGGGAGGGGAGCCTGTGCTCCTGCCCTAGATGGGCGGAGCACAGAACCCCAACCACTGGGTCGATTCGCGCGCGCCCGGGCTCGCCAGAAAGCCCTGTTCAGCCGCTTTCTGGGGAGCCCACACGCGCCCCGGGGAGACGCGAAACGGGCAAGCTATCGCCCAGATCGCGTCGCCCTATATGGGCTAGTTGCACCTAGCATAACAACATCAGTACGTACCGCATTTCCTTCGCGTTTGCTGATTATGGTAGCCCTATTCAATGCGAACCGGTAGAGCCACTTGCCAGGCGAATCGGGCCAGAGACGAGCGAGATATCCAAGAAGAGAGCTACCCAGGGGGGAGGTGAGAGGGGAGCCTGCCTAATCGGGGTGGTGCCCAGCCGAGAGTCAAAGCGCCCGAGTTCCCGCGCTATCTGCATGCCCGGGAGTGCGGGAGAGATGAGATTAGGTTGTTATCAACAAGAGATAAGAGTCCCGGGGGCTCATAAGCAGCCACCCGCGGAAACCGGCCCCATTAGGCAGGTGCCGGAGGCTCACCGGGCCTTTCGGCGGGGGAGCCTATTACATTAGGAACCCCTACGGTTCCTAATGTAATGCGCTCTGGGCCATTTGACGGTTTATATTATATTAGAACTACCACAGCTGCTGCCAGGGCAGACATCCATGACATGCTGTCTCCTGACCTCCTTCATCAGATCATCAAGGGGACTTTTAAGGACCACTTGGTGACCTGGGTGGAGGAGTACCTGGAGATCGTCCACGGCAAGGCAGGCGCTGCAGTCATTCTCGCAGACATTGATCGACGGTACGCTGCGCTTTTTTGATGTGTCGAGACCGCATCTGACGAAGTACACCAGGATCGCTGCTGCGCCTAGCTTCCCTGGCCTGCGGCGATTTCCGGAAGGTCGTGGGTTCAAGCAGTGGACGGGAGACGACTCGAAGGCATTGATGAAGGTAAGATCTGTCTACGTTCAAGTGATGTCTTGCTCATTGTTTGGCAGGTGTATCTTCCCGCTATCGCTGGCCATGTCCCGGCTCAGATGGTGCAGGCGCTCAGTGCGTTTCTCGAGTTCTGCTACCTCGTTCGCCGGGACGTCATCACCACGGACACCTTGGCGCAGATTGACGATGCGCTTGCCCGCTTCCATCGTGATCGTGTCGTCTTCGAAGAGGCTGGTGTCCGACCCGACGGCTTCTCTCTCCCCCGTCAGCACTCCCTCATGCACTACCCGTACCTTATCCAACAGTTCGGCGCTCCGAACGGCCTCTGCTCCTCTATCACCGAGTCGAAGCACATCAAGGCTGTCAAGGAGCCCTATCGCCGTTCTAACCGGTACGAGGCATTGGGTCAGATGCTCTTGACGAACCAGCGCCTTGACAAGCTTGGGGCTGCACGTGCCGACTTCACCTCTCGTGGAATGCTCCGCGGCGCATGCGTTCAGGCGCCCCTGCCCGAAGAGGACATCTGGGCGGGCCTCGGGCTGGACGATGAAGAGCTCGATGACCCCGAGGAGGTTATCGAGCAACAAGCCGCTGCCCAAGACGACGATGACTGCGGCCCAGTCAACGAGGATGTCCTCGGTGAGGTGACCTTGGCGAAGCGCAAAGGTAAGTCGCGCTCTGCTTCTTATCCGTGATCTGCCAATGCTGACTGTCTGTGAAGCGCCAGGCTTCCCCAAGACCACCGATGACATTGCGATGTTCATCGGGGTGCCTTCTTTGCCTGCTCTCATCCGTCGCTTCCTCTATGCGCAGGCTCTGCCTGACGATGAGGTTGCGGACGTCGATGTTGATCTTCAGGCTTGTCCCCAGGCCCCTTTACGTATGTCTGTTTTCCCTTCTGCAGTGGCCATTTTTTATGCGCCGAGTGATCTTTCTGGCATCAAAGGGATGAAGCGTGAGCGTATTCGTGCATGCCCCGTCTGGCGGAAGGGGCCTGGACGGTACGATTGCGCTTTTGTCACCTGCAATGAGGAGCTCCCTGGCTTCCGTGGCTTAGCCGTTGTGCGCGTTCACATGTTCTTTTCGTTCAAGGATTTTCGTGGGATTTACTTCCCATGCGCCCTCGTCTCATGGTTTGTCCCCTCCAAGGATACACCATGTGAGGAGACGGGCATGTGGATTGTGGAGCCCCAGGTTGATCCTCAGGGAAATCCTATGCTGTCTGTTATTCATTTAGACTGTATCCTTCGGGCTGCACATCTCATTGGTGTCTCGGGTGCACATTCCGTTCCTCGTACACTTAAACACACTGATTCTTTGGACGCTTTTAATGCCTTTTACGTTAATAAGTACGCAGATCATCATGCACACGAGATTGCCTTTTAAATAGATATGCATTGTGATTGTGACTGGTATAGCGCACAGCACTGCCTCTCCCATGGCTCTGAAGTACATAGCGAAGGCCGTGAAGTACATACTTAGTCATGAAGTAACGAAGACGCCGGCCTTGCACCAAAGACACCGGACTTGTGCTGAAGACGCCGGACTTGCACTGAAGACGCCGACTTCGCCCCAAGGCAGTGGACTTGGGCTGAAGTCGGGCTCCTTGGGCCAAAGGAGCCAGCCAAGTACGTGACGTTTTCCTGATGGGCGAGTACTCCCTATCTACAGAGAGCCAGGTTCGTGAGTCTCTAGCTAAGCAGCGGAGAGCCGCTTCTCCAGAAGATGACCCTTCGGAGGAACCTGAAGGCCGTGAGACCTATCGTGATCCCGCATCCATACTTCCATCGCCGCCGCCGCCGTCCGTGTTTTCCGATGACACCAGTGCTCTGAAGGAGTGGTATAACGGAGTCTGCCGCGAAACCGATGAGATTGTGTACCTCTCTAATCGTCACGACTCGCGTCACTCCAAAGGCTGTCTCCGGGGTAAAACACAGTACTGCCGCGCGCGATTCCCGCGGGATGTGCATCAAACAACTGTAGTAGACCCCGAGAACGGCGCTTTACGCTTCAAAAAACAGGATCCATGGTTGAACACATACAATATCATAGTTAGCTTCCTCATCCGTTGTAACACGGACGTAACTTGTCTCCTTTCAGGCACTCAGGTGCGCGCTATTATAGCATATGTTACTGACTACGTGACGAAAGTGCAGCTCAAAACCTACTCGGTATTTGAGGCGGTCAAATCTGTCTTGCAGAAGCAGGATGAGATCATGAACGATTGCCCTTCTCGTACTGAAGCGGCACGCAAAATGCTCACCAAGGTAGTTAACGCATTGACCGCAATGCGCGAGATAGGCGGACCCGCTGCTTGCGCGCACCTTCTAGGCTTTCCTGATCACTACACTAACCATCGGTTCAAGGTGTTCTTCTGGTATAACTATGTGGCTCACGCGTCCGCCGACCTGGGAGGCCAAACTGGTGAGGTCGATAATGAGCAGGTACTTGTCGGCGTTAATGGAAAGAAGGTTGTACCAATGAGTAAGCTCAACGATTATATATATCGCCCGACTTTCTTTGAACACTGGTCCTTGTACGATTTTCTCAGAAGCACGGACACTAGGCGCATACGGCGCACGACGAAACGCAGCGCGGGCGCGGCCGACGGAGGCTCGGACATAGATTCAGACTCCTCCACCGACAGTGGCCGATCTGATGCTCAGGAGACGGCACCAGAACCGTCTGGGAATGCTTACCGTTTTCTGTCATCCCATCCATCGTACTCAACGCACGCTGTATACCTGTTACCAGAGTCATCGCGGTACATACTCAATTTTGTCGGCGGCACACTGCCCCGTGCCGATAGAGGCGACCTTGAGACCTACCATAAGACAATGCTTGCGTTTTTCCGCCCCACGGGTTGGCGTCGTGGTCGTGACCTACTAGGAGAACATGGCTCTCTAAGTGAAGCATTTTCTGCATGCACATTCCCTGCAGAAAGTGTCGCTGTGATGAAGAACATGAATGTGCTGTATGAATGTGCAGATGCGCGGGATGACTTCTCTGCTCTAAGACGCACCGAGGAGAGCGAAGCTGCCGCCGTCTTCAGCCGCATGGCTGAAGGCTCAGACGGACCAGGAGATCTGGCTCAGGAAACCGAGACTTCAGCCTTCGTAGACACGGAGAGAGATTTGCTTGCTCTGCTTGACGATCCTGCGTGTCTAACGGACAAGGCCACCATAAGAAAAACTAAAGAAATGCAAGAGATGAGAGACCTGCTTTCCAGAAGTTCCTACAAACCTGTTAACCCCGATGTACCTAGTAGCAATCAGCATCCGTACATGCAAGATTGTCGCTCAGCTGCTTACTGGAAAGATGCACTTGCAAAAGCGAAACAAGCCGTGCTTCGGGAGCGCGAGGTGCGTGCGGTGAATGCTGACGACAAAGATGAGGATGAGGAAGGCATACTAGGGCACGGTAAACGCTCGCCTGCTACTAGCAAACGAACAAAACTAGCGTCAGAGAATACCGTGTCCATTGTGACAAAGGCTAATATACTTGCCGTCTGCCCGGGATATGCAAACGTGGATCGACCTCTCCAAGATTCAGATATCGCCGTCCTGGCGAACACGGTAGACCAGTTCAAGCTCAACAATGAGCAAAAACTCGCGTTTACAATAGTGGCACATACCGTGCACCATCACCTTTCCGACCAGCTACTCATGGCGCTATCCGGAATGGCGGGCACAGGGAAATCTCAAGTGTTGAAGGCGTTGACATCGTTCATGGATGCCCGCGGCGAGCTTCACCGTCTGTTAATACTCGCGCCGACCGGATCCGCAGCTTGTAACGTGAACGGTAGCACCTACCATTCAGCGCTATGCTTCGGACGTGATTGGAACGACCTCGGGAAGATGGACCAGAACAAACTAGCTAAATTGCGCGGCAACCTCGAGGGCCGTGATGTCATCTTCATCGACGAGATTTCCATGATCTCCTGCCTCTCGTTCTATCTGATATGTGCTTACCTGACTGTGGCATTTGGCAATCCGCTTGTACCGTTCGGCGGAAAGCACATAATTGTGGCTGGCGACTTCGGGCAGTTGCCGCCTCCCGGGGCAGGCCAGTTAGCATTATACAGTGATAGTGTCGGTTTTTGGACCGAGTCCATGTCCTTGAAGGCGCAGATGAATGTCATAGGACAAGCGTTATGGCATCAGTTCACGACCGTAGTCATCCTGAGGCAGAACATGAGACAAGCAGGGCTCTGTGAGGACGACAGGAAGTACCGCAAAGCGCTAGAGAATGCGCGTATGAAGGACTGTGACGGTGACGACATCGCTTTGCTTCGGTCACGTATCGTCTCGGTCTCTCCTGCCTCGCCCTTGCTGCAATCTCCCGGCGACATTCCTGTCTCGATTATCACTGCTCTGAATTCTCACCGCGACGCGATCAACGAGGTTGGGTCAAAAGCCTATTCACGAGCTACCGCGCAGACACTCACTGAATTTTACTCTATTGATGTCTGGGCTGGCGACAAAAGTGAGCACTCAGCACGGGCAACGCAGCGTGCACAAGATTCTACAATCAATCCTCAGCGAAAATCAAACACCATAGGGCCCGAAATGCAGGACCTACTCTGGTCATTGTCGCCTTGCCTCACAGACCATCATGCCGGCGTCCTGAAACTTTGTGTCGGACTTCCGGTCCTATTAAAAACTAATGAAGCCACAGAACTCTGCGCTACGAACGGAGCGGAGGCGGTTGTAACAGGGTGGACTGCACACGCCATCCCCGGCAGCGACAAGCAAGTTCTGGATACCCTCTTTGTATGCCTCATAAATCCTCCTCGAACGGTGCAGATTGGCGACTTACCACCTAACGTTATACCTCTCCCCAGGACTAAGCAACGCGTAGAATGTAAAATGCCTTTCGGTGAACGATCCTCTGTATTCATTCAGCGTGAACAGGTGATGGTCCTTCCGAACTTCGCTATGACTGATTTCGCCTCGCAGGGCCGCACCCGTGGGTTCAATCCCGTTCACTTAGCGCATTGCCGCTCTTCTCAAGCGGTATATACCTGCTTATCACGGAGCTCATCCCTTCAAGGTCTGGTTATCCTAGGAGCGTTAGATGTTTCTAAGTTAACAGGAGGCCTCCCTATACCGGTGAAGCGCGAGTTTCAGGCTCTCGAGATCTTGGCAGACATTACCAGGCACAAGGCGTCTGGCACGCTGCCACCATCTGTGTCGACCGCTGACCGGTCCTCTGCTATCAAGTCATACCGTAAGTGGAAGGGCCTTGGGCACGTACCTCGCGATGTTCACCCAGCCCTGGCTTGGACAGACGATCCAGCCTACTTCGACACTCGCGGGTCTGGTACGTCGTGGCAGCTCGTCACTAAGAAAAAACAGACAGCTTCGCAATCGCAGCCCAAAAAGCGTAAGCGAGAACCTGACAATTCCGTATTTGTTCCAGCCGAACGCATTGCTAAGAAGCCCAAGAAGCATCCGATACCTTCCGCTAGGCGCGACGTGCCAGGAGTACTAGGTGTTCCATGGGACGCGGTAGACTACAGTTGTGCCTATGATGCAATCGTGACTATCATAGCTAATTATTTATTTGCGAGCAGCGAACACGCAGTTCCCTGGCCTGCTGATACGCCAATAGCTCATGGGCTAATGTTGAACTTACGTTCTGCGGATCGTACACCTGCAGGTCTTATCCAAGTTCGCAATGCCCTGAGGGATATTCTATCCGCCGCCGATCCCGCTGCCTTTCCTCGTCGTGGTCCGTTCACGGCGGCGGCTTCTGAGGTTCTCGAGATGCTATTCAGGTGCCCTGCTCCATTTGCTGCAATAAACTCTGTATGTCCGCGGTGCGACCCACAGCGCACTGCTGTTCCCCACTATATACAGGGTCCTCTATTCTGTATTCATCCCGGGCTACTCGACGCCATGCCATCGGCATCTAACGCTCCACTGGCCATCGGGTCTAGCCAATGCATAAATAACCTATTACATGCTCACGCTTTGCGACGCCGCTGTTGTCCCGAGATGCAGATAGAAGCAGCCTTCAGAGACAATGCTAACGTCCTCATGATGGAACTACAACCCCGCAGCAATGTAGTTATAGATGCTGCTGTGGTTGTACCGCGCTCCGCCAACGAAGCTAGCACTACCTGGAGCCTGCGTGGTATAATTTATCTGGGATACAATCACTTCACCGCTAGGTATGTCTCCGAATCACAGGAAATTTGGTATCATGACGGTGCGGACTCAGGGTCTGTCTGCGTTCAAGAGGGAACATTGTCGTCAGTAGACCTTTCCACCGCCGGTGGTAGGACTGCTTCTCATCTACTCTACTTCAAACAATCTTGAGCTCGCGTCGTGCCGAGGAATCAGGCGTCATATAACTCCACTCATTGCTACTCTACTTGCGACCGCGTCTTCCTATCCGTCCTGACTCCTTGCTCCCTCATGGCAGCGCGCGATAGCCTCTGTCGTTTCGCGGGTCTCTCAGACTCTCCTGCTCCCTCGGTTCTGAGCGCCAGTGAGTCCGCGCGAGCCTCAGCTCGAGCGCGTGCTGTGTGTGCCCGCATGGCCCGCCGTCTGAGCTCTGCAGCGGTAGGCTTGACCTTCGCTGGGCGGCCTCGTTTACCGGTGTAGACCTATCTCAGAACTTAGCATAAGTCGCACTCGTCCCCATATCGACGCACCTTGGCCTTCCTGCCAGGCTCCTCCCTCTCTTGGCAGTCGAATTGACTGTCCTTGAACGTTGCGAATGAGGCGGGCCCTAGAGTAGGGATAAACCCCGCGCCTCGGGCGTCCTGTGCTATGGTCTATATTATGACGGGTCAGTAGAGCGTTTCAAGCGCGCACGGGGACGCTCACCTCTTTAACAACGTCTGCCCCATAGCGCCAAGTCGGCGGCCTTCGAGCTATGATAGCTGTATAGATTGGATCACCGCTCGCGTCGATAACCTGGTAAACAGGGACCTCGGTCCATGAGACCTGTATCAGCTCATCGTCGCGTACGGCGTAAGGCTCCCCTACATGACGATAAGTGTTGGAACCAATTACAGCAAACATGGACTTACCAATGGTATGTTCTCGGTTAAACAACCCTTGAGACGCGAAGTGGTTGTACTCGTCCTTCGACATGCGCACGACACTCTTGCGGAACACCTTGAGGTATTGATTGAGAAAGTGATCGTCGGATGTGTAGTTGTACGCCAGCGGCGAGACTTGGTTTGGGTTCAATAGACAGCGTTGGCGGTAGGTGTCTGAAACAAACTGCTGAGGGTAAGCGATCAAACCGCGCTTGAAGTTCTCAAAGCGGAAGTCGTCTTCGCAGATGAAACGGGGAGGGGTGGACGGATATGTGGCCAGCTCATGCAGAGCATCATGACCAGTATGCTGCCCGAAACCACTGAACGTCAGTTGGTCTGCGCACATGACGTCGAGGAGAGAGGGCTCGACCAGCCGCCTTTCCTGATCGTCAAGTTTAGGGGGACATTCTTCCTCTTCCTCCGTGTCGCCCTCGTCAGCCGTGTGCCCGTCGTCTCCGCCGCTCTCCTCCGGGGCGCACTCTTCCTCTTCATCGCCATCTTCGGTTGCGCGCTCATCGTCTGTCTCCACCTCGCGCTGCTCTTCGTCGTCGCTGCCACTGTCGTCCCTAGACTCGCCATTTCCGACAGTTCGAGTCTGGCTCAGGATGCGCGCGCGCCATGCATCCAGCCCTGCTACAGCCTCTGCCGTCTCGTGTATCCAGTCCGGGCCATGGTTCGCGGACCACAGACTTGGCCAAAGCTATGAAGCGCGTTCAGCGAGTATTCGGACACAGACCAGTACATACAGTCGTACCTTAGATCCCGGCTCAAGGTCCGATGAGCACCATGGGAGGGCGCGACTCATGACGTGCAGGCGCAGCAGCCGACTGTGGTCTACCATGACCAGAGTATATTGCTCGCCAACGACGGCGGCGAATATTGCCATCGTCTGGTCGTCGTGCGCTAGCTCCCGCGCTCCTGCTACACGAAGTCGCTCAGGGACTTTGAACAGACGCATGCGCTTGGCCTTAGCTGCGTTGGCGTTGTTACCGGGGCAGTCGTTCGCGATGATGTCGTGGTAGTCTTCGGTCGGGAGGACGATCATGGTGCCCTCTAGACCAAAGTGCACCCGAATTGCGTGCTGTTCCAGCTATGAGACCGCTAGTATGTGTGAGCGTGCAGCGAACTACTCACATAACCAGCCGCAAATACAATCTCTTTCCCCCGTGCCTTGAAGAAAAGCTCGCCGTCCTTCAAAGGCTTCATGTACCGCTTCAGGTCCTTGCTGGTAGCTCTTTGCTTGTCGAACGTGTTCGCCTTGTAACCGAGCGGCGCTGGCTCCAGAGCCTCGAAGTAGTTGAACTCCGGGCGATGGTCGACGGTGCAGGTTGTGTACTTCCTCCTGCGCGTGCCTATGGCGAAGGCTCTAGGGAAGATCCGAATATAAGCTGCGAGTACAACGCGGGGTCAGTACAATGATAACTGACGAGCTACCTCTCGCTCACCTCTCATAGGTTCCGGGTGACATGTATCCCAGGACTTCTTGACTTGAGAGGCCAAGTATTCGAAGCCATGTAGAATGTCAAGCTCAGGCATAGTACAGCTAGCTCAAGGTCGGCGAGAGACGCGTTGGAGGGCAGTGGGAGTACGCGTCGGACACGGAGTCGGATCGAGCGCGGCCAGTCGCGTCTGCCAGTCGCGACAAGCGCCGAGACGACGCGGTACGTCACATCCGCCATACAGGCGCCCGACTATTTCCCTCCAATCGTCTGTCACGCTATTTATCCAGTGCGTCCCGCCGCATAGAAACGCTGGAATTTCGACTGAATGCATCCATATGAAGTTCAAAATGCCTCCAAAATAGTTTTCGGCCGCTCAAGTTCGGCGACTAGGCTTATGCAGGATGTCACACTCAAGGCCAAATGTCACGGATAGTGACCGAATACGGTCAGCGTCAATCAGCTGGTTAACCGCCGCGCGGGGCTGCCCTCCCGCACGCTCTATGTCTTGCGTTTCCTGCGGCCATCCTGCTGCTCATAACACCTCTCTCTTGTGCACTCTCTCTGTAGCTTGGACTCGGGCTGGACTCTCACACTCTACCTGCTTGCTCTCGGTCAGCAGCTGTCTGCCTCAGGTTTGGCTCTAGTTCTCCCGGTCCACGTTGCAACCTCAACCCCGCGACCTCGACCACTTCAACCTCCCGACAAGCAGCTCGTTGAAAGTGCGTCTACATGGCCAGCGTCCGTTTCTCAACCGAATGTCGTACTGAGCTCGGGCGTGCGACAGGCAACCCGCCGCTTCGACAAATCCGGCCTTCTATGGCGACTGGGGTTGGTGCCGGGCCGCTGAGGTCAACTAGCACCTTGAGACCGCTCGCCCCCGCAAGCTCACGCTCCAGTACGTCCCTTTCCAGTAGTGTCCGCCCACACTCCGCAACCGCCACCACAGCAAGCCCGCAGCTAGAGACGCTCTCGCTGCACTCCATGTCCCCGAAGCAGCCCGCGCCCCCGTTTACCTCTCAAGGGGCGAAACCCGGCGTGCACTAGCTGCTCTGAACTCGGCTCGGCTCGCATCTGTTCCCCGCGCTCAACACGCTCGTCCTGGACACCGCGGTGCGTGATCCGATCGAGGACATCGTCTCGCAGTTCCTTGCGCGCTCGAGCACGCCGCCGCCTCCGCCCTGCTCGCTCTCGCACCTCGCGCGCACCGGCCCTCACTCGGGCTCCCACAAGTGCTGGAGTGTTGCGTCGTGGCACCCTCGACGAGCTCGGCCGCCTTGTGGTGCTACACGTCGGGAACGCGAGGCAGCCAACCGCCCGACGTCATTGGTCAATGACGACAAGGTGCGTACCGACTCAACATCCCCCCGCGAGGTGCGTAGGCATCCGCGTTCTCTCAGCTCGGATTCCGTGTAGCATGCCTGAATTGCGCAGTCAGTGCAAACCCGCATTGCGCAGTGAGTACACACCGACGTCATTCCCGTAGCTGAGCATCAGCCCGCACGTGTCCGGAGCTCAAAGTCTTGCACGGGCAGCATCGTACGGCGACCGAGGCTTGAGTGAAATACCTACCGCAGCGCGTGCGGTGGACTTCGCGGATAGAGACAGACCCGTGCGCCTGTTCCGGCGCAGCTCGAGCGTGGCCTCTCTCTCGACCTTCGCGCGCGCGACGTGCTTCAGTCCCGGCGACTCGCCCCGCCCCACCTTGTTTGCTCGCGCTCGCTCTTACGGACACCGCAAGTGGACTTAAAGTACGCATGCGCGCGTTGATACTACTGACAGTATCGCTTGCAGGACCAAGTCGACCAGCGGTCAGCTACATGAGCTTGAGACCTCGTGGACAGATCCAGCCTTCTATGGCGACTGGAGGTGGTGCCCCGCGGCTGCGGTCAACGCGCACTTTCACATCCTCCTCACGCTCACGCTTCAGTACGTCCCTTTGAAGTCGTTCTCCGCCCATGCTCCTCAACCTCTGCCACCACAAACCCACAGCTCGAAACGCTCGCTCTGCACTTCATGTCCCCAAACGAGCCCGCGCTCTCGCTTACCTCCATAACGCTGAAGGAGCTCAAAAGCCGAAATTCGGTAGACACTATCTGTTCAGAAGACGGCTCGACTCGCCTCTGCTTCCCGCGCTCAACACCCCCTTCCTGGACCTCGGGGTGCGCGACCCGATCGAGGACACCGTCTCGCAGCGGCTTGCGCGCTCGGGCATGCTGCGGCATACACACTGCTCGCTCCCGTACAGCGCGACGTCTCTTCCCCACGCTCTCGCTTCCCCTCACCCACCCCGCGATGTCCGCATCCAGCCCCGTCACCAGGTTCGAGCACGACCCGCCCAAGTCGTGCACCTTTGCGCGTGAGGGCGAGCTCCCCAGGCTCCCCGTCCCCGAGCTCGACAACACGCTCCGCCGGTACCTCACCGCGCTCGAGGGTCTGCAGGACCCGCGCGACGCGTCGCACCGTCGAGGACTTCCTGCACAACAACGGCCCACGCGTGCAGGAGGAAGCTCCGCGAGTATGCGAAGGACAATTCGAGGGCCGTCTATCGCCGGGCCCCCACTCGGGCTTCTGCTAGGGCTGGAGAGTCGCGTCGTGGCGCTTCCTCGACGAGCTCGACCACCTTGCGCTGCACGTCGGGACCGCGTCGGTCGTGCCCGGACCGCGTCACAAAGCGCTTGCAGGCGGTCAAGGCGCGCAACCCCGACATCGGCGATCGCGGCGGAGGCTGTTGCCTTGAAAACGGGAGTGCACACTCCTCGCTGCACACTTCACCTGCCCGCCATGTCTTCTCTTCAGATCTCATTCGGTACTCCTCCTTCTGACGGAATCAGCCTGTGGTCGGCAACTCAGCCAACCGCCGGAGTCATCTGTAAATGACGACAAGGTACATACCGACTCAGCGTCCCCTGCTAGGTGCGTAGGAACTCGCGTTCTCCCAGCTCCGATTCTGTGTAGCACGCCTGAATCGCGCAGTGAGTACCAACCGGCGTCCCGCCCATAGCCGAGCGGAGAGCATCTGTCCGCGCGTGCCGGGGGCTAAGACTCTTGCACTGGCAGCATCGTAGGGCGGCCGAGGCTCCTTCGGAATTAGGTTTATGTGTAAGGGGAATGTGGAAGAGCGAGGGAGTCGCCAGCGGCGGTGGCGCATGACTAGATGACTTGAGTGAACGAGCTCCCATGGCGCGCGCGGTGGACTTCGCGGAGAGAGACGGACGCGGACGCCGATTCCGGCGCAGCTGGAGCGCGGCCTCAGGCTCTCTGGACCTTCGCACACGCGACGTGCTTCAGTCCCCGCGCGCACAACTGCCCTGCCCCGCCCCGCCGTGCTCGCTCGCGCTCGTTTACGCGTGTGGACTTGACGTTCGCATGCGCGTGGTAATACTACTGACGCTATCGATTGCAGGACCAAGTCCACCGGCGGTAGGACGAGGTGAGTGGGAAGCGCACAGTCTGCGATGGGAGAGCCGTCAGTATTGCGCCAGCCGCGTATGCTGTTCGTTCACGCGCAGTGTTCTAGAGTCAACACGAGATCAGCTGAGTTTCGAGTACTGGTAAGCTCCATCTCACACCCTGTTCCTCTCTCTGCCCAAGCATCTCACCGCCTGCTCTTGAAATCACGGCGCAACACTGGTGTGTAGCGCGCTCGCGCGGTCTCCCGTCCAGTCAGCAAACTGTGGGGATGACCAAGTCAGTCGCGGTGTGAGACCTGCAGAAAACAGAACTGGTACGTACTTACATGTTTCCTAGCTGGTTTGTGCTGACAAGTGCGATCAGGGGTAAGACCAAATACAGCAGGGTGGCGGGAGATAGTGAAGGGTACGTCGTGTGAGAGCGGTTTACCGGTGCGTCTTCTGAGACGCCATCGTGCGAGGTATATACTGGAACAGGGCTCCGTGGTCGGATGGGCTAAGTTACCATTGAAGCACCGTAGTCGCTGTGCTACTGCTCGTGTGGAAGCACGCCGTTTGTCGACGACTGCACGGACTCCCCACACAGCGCTTAGGGCCCTCTGTTTCGAAGGTCATAGTGTGCGCGCCGGGCTTGCTAGTACGGCTGCCGTATTCCACCCTTTGCGCCTCTGTATCCTGCGCGCCGACTGACAGGGAGTGCGTGTCGTGTGTACATAGATACCCGCACCGTCGAGGGCAGCTGGCCTCGATGTTTACTTGAGTACAGGGGAGGTGGCGCCGTTATCTCATCGCTCCCCGGCTCTCCAAGTGCATCGTCATATCCGTGCCGTGCCGTGTATATACTGTACCGTTGTGACTGTTGTCATGTAGCATTTAGACGGCGATGTACTTGGTTCTTGAGCACGCTGAAGTGTTCGCTGCACCACAGACAGGTATGACAACTACGCAGCTGTGCTCGCTCGCACGCCCTCCATCTTCTGCTGTCCATGCTCATCGTCCTCCTCGTCACTCTCGCACCCTAACACCAACAACTCCAGGGGGCGCGTGCGCACGACGGCGGGGATCTCGGGCTTGGGGACTTTCGGGAGTAGCTCCTGAATGATGGTGAGCAGAGATATCGGTACACAGTAACAACGACTCACCGCCAGAGCATCGACAGACATGATGCGGCTAACTTCCCGCATAGATAAGCGCAGCTCCGACTTCCACTGCTTCCCGCGATACGTCTTCACGATGTCGATACACGCCGCCACCGCAACGAAATCTCCCTTTCTAACGCAAGTGGCAGAGGCACGTCCCGCACCTGCAATACCAACCTGGACGCGATGACCCACGACCCACTGCCTGGATATTGCGGTGGCGAAGCCTTGGGGGTCGTCTCCGCGGCGTAAGAGGCTATGCACGCCTGCGGTTTGAGCCTGGTGATAGTAAGTACGGATATTTGAGCGTAACTTCTAGTTACTCACCGGGGTGAACACAGGGCGATGGAAGTGGATTGTATCGGCGTTATGAGCAGCATCCGCTACTTCGACACCGAACACCGATCCGACGAAAGCACGGATGCAGTTCAAGGAGTTCACCTGAGCAGCGAACACTTCCTGCCACGGTCCGCCGGACAGGGTGATATACTGTACCGCGCGAGATGCTGCTTGGACGAGGCTTGTTGGCGCGTTAGCGGTGAGTTCACGTCGGTGGCATGTGTTCCACTCACCCTTTGTAGTTGCCCAGGGGACGCAGATTGATGCTCTCCACCACGCCATGCACGACCACCGTAACCCGGACCGGACTCCCATCGCTGGAGGGCCCGTCGTGCGCGTCGTAGAGGAGCGTGGACTCGTTCGGCCGCCCCTCTTCGAGAGGCATCACAACGGCCCATGAGCACGCACCATCGAACGTATCAGGAACAACGGCCCAGCCTGCCATCTCGTCCTTATCCAGCGCAACGTCCATGTGCTTGGCTAGGTTAGGAGGCCACATGTCGCGAACGAGCCGGTCGCCGGCTAAGACTAGGTAAGCTCTGGTAACCTTAGACTGTGTGCAGCATACTCACAGCAGAAGTATGACATAGGGACGCTGCGTGCGGGAGATGGAGTGAATGTTGCGGAGTGGGGGGATGCAGACAAGCCTGCGTGGTCGGAACCGACGGTGAGCCGCTGCCATTAAATTTTTTCCTGCCCCAGCTCGATCGTGCGCCTACGCCGGTCTGCCCGATTCTCCCTCACGCCGCATCCAAAGCAGCGCGAAAAGCAGTCCGGGCGTGCAAATCACAGACTTGAAGCATTACAACGCTCATGGTGTAGGCAATATTCTACTAGTACAGCAACATCAGAGCGCAGGGCTGGAGGTTGGTAAGTAGTCGGTGTTCATTGCAGACGCAGGTGCTAGGCTAAGGTATGTGACTCGATGCATCTGGCTCTAGAACCTTAATCGTGAAGTATAGATGCGGCGCTGCCCGCCCCCAAAACTCGGCCGGATCCGAGCGTCTTCTGGCCTGCCAGAAAAATTGTCCCCCTCCCCCCTCTGCGCTTTCTTCTCTACCACCACCATCCCAGATGAAAGCGTGCGGCCTGCTCCCTCCCCCCACCGCTCCGTCTAGCTGATGCATTCTTCTCATAGGGCTCCACAGAAGCGGAAGCAGCCGCCGACGCAGGCCAACGGCTCCTCTCCCAAGACGACGAGGTCAGTGCTCACTGTTCATCTGAGGCTCCGGCTGGACGGCGATTGACGGCGGTGTTAGGAGCACTACGCAAGCCCAGAATGCGTTGCGAGCGGCGGTGGCAGCCAACGAGCTTGCTACTGACACCCCAGCAGTCCACGCGGACGAACTCGCGCAGCCAGCCAGCGTTGACACAGCGGGGGCCAAGTCTTCGAGGTCAGCACCTCACACACCGTCACGTCGACGCTACTCTGACGGATCTTGCAGCGAGGCAGACATGTCTCTGTCGTCTGTGATGCCGCAGTCGTCTCCTCTGTCGACGACGGGAACCCCGCCGACTTCGTCTTCTCCCCCGTTGGCGACGGCGGATGCCCCTCCTTCGTCTTCTCCTCCGTTGACGACCCCGGCTGCACCGCCTTCATCGTCGCCTCTGTCGTCGGTGAACCCGCAGTCCTCGTCGCCCCCTCCCTCGTCGGTGAACCTACTAGCGGTGTCATCTTCGCCGCCATCTTCGCCAACGGCACCGAGGTGCGTCTGCTCCAGCTGATGGTCACTCATATACCAACGGTCACTGTGTCAGGCTCTCGACTAAGTCTCTTGATGACTTACAACTCTTGTACGTTGGCCCTTTGCTTATTTGCGCCAACGAACTAACCACATCGTGGACAGCACAACGTCACAGACGACGGAGACTGGTGTCCCAACGTATGTGCATTACCCCGTAGGTCAGCGGCATCCTGTGCTGACGGTTGCGACAGTGTCTTCAAAGCCGACAAGAATGTTCGTCCGAAGTCTCAGGAACGGTTTCTCAGCCCATTCGGACAGGAATACTCCGATGAGCTCGCTGGGTGAGTATTGTTTTTGCTGTCTGATTGGAGTAGACTTAAAACTTATATGATCTGCTAGTCGGCTCCCTCGACTCATCAATCTCAAGGACGAAGATAACGGAAGATACGGTGATGCACTCAACTATCCCCTAGGGACAACCAGAGACAGGCCGAGGGCCTTCAGAGGACGAGGCCTGTAGGGAAGCTAAGCGCGAAGCGGAGGAGAAGGGAGGTTCGAGTCGGGGTGCCCTTGCGGCGAAAGCGCGATGCGCTGGCAAGTCTCGCGCGGATCGCAACGCGTACGCGGAGCGCTGGCGGGTAGGCTTCGCAGCGGGAGCGCAAGCGGAAACGCTAGGGAAGACGCAGGGGCGCAGTTCGCAATGCAACGCAACGCAACGCAGGACGCTATTCGCAGAGGGGACGCAGACGCAATTGAGCTCCTGAGGGTGAGGGGGAAAGGAATCTGAGTTCTCTGGCGCCCGAGGCGCGTAGGTACATGGCCGGATCGTGCTACCAAAGCCTAGGCCAGCGAAAGGATCCAGAACACCTTCGGGGGCCCGCGCCGTGAATCGCGAGGACAGCGGCCCCGCCGCGCGCGAGTCCACGCGCGCTCGCGAATGCCCGCCCTACGATTGGCGGTCGCGCCCGATAAGGCTGCCCGCGTGCTGCGCCCGACCTTGGCGATGACTCGCGCTCCGCCCGCTCGGCCGATAGTCCCGCTCAACGCGCGCGAAGCCTCCGGGCCCGTCGCGAACGGAGCCACCGCGCCCTTGCGGATACCTGAAGGGAGGGACGCGCGCACTTCCGCGAGCGCGTGCATAACGCGCGGTGCGCCGAGCGTAGAGGCCTGGCGAAAGATCCTGGGGTCAGCGTGGCACCGTGCGCATCATCTCCCCCTCGCTGAAATCCCGACCGTCCTCGGTCGCTATCGATGCGATCGCGTCCGCGTCGCGGCGTATTTAAGGACTTCGCGAATCGGGGGCGCGCCGCGCTCTTCAGCTCTTGTACGCCATGAACGGACTCCGCGCTACCGAAGACGCCGTCGCCACGCTCCGCGAGGAAGCCCAACCGCTTGTCCTTCAGCAACTCGAGCGGCAGACTGCAAACCTCGAGGAGATGGAGGATGCGATGTCGTTCAGCCAGGAGGACTGGTACGCCGCGCTGAAGGAGACCATCTTCGCGACCGTGAGTCGTCGCGCGCTGCTCGCGAACCCAGCCTGACAGGGTGCAGGAGTCGTACTTGATCGTGACGGACGGTGACGCTCGCCTCACTCCCCTCCTCGCGCGGATCGAGCGCGCGGTGGGAGCCCAAACGACGGATGCTGGCCTGCGGCCGTACTTCCTGGAGCGGCTGGCGTCCGTCCGTAGGGAGATCGAAACCCGTGTCGCGGAGGCCGCGCAGATGCGCCTGGAGGTCCAACTCGCCCGCGTACTGGCTGCTCGCCACGCCTTCACTCGCGCGGGTGCCGAAGGCGCGCTCGCGCTCGCGCGCGCTACCGACATCGAGGCTTCCGTGCGCCAACACCTGCGAGCTATTCGGCGCGAGCTGGGCGCTCTCGCAGAGGCGACTAACGACGCTGCCGCGCGTGCCGCCGCCGGTGCGCCCGCCCTTGCTAGCCTCGTCCCGCGCCGCGGTTCTGATATCTGGTACGGACTGCCAGACCTGGAGGCCTACGAGAACGGCGGCTTCGCTTGACGACGACAGACGGCCAGCCATATTCGCAGGCGAACACGAGAGGGGCCGGGGAGGAGGGTTACCGCGCCGGGTGGAGGAGACGCGAAGCTGGGTAGAGGGTTCGGGCCACGAGGAGCGATGTATCGATGTCCCAAATAGATCTTGTCAGCGGGTGAACAATGCGCGACGCCTCCGACGTCACTGCCGGCGAAGCCCTTAAGATCGCGAGGTGCTTGACTCGCGCCGACCGCCTCGCGAACCATGAGTGCCCTCCCGCTCCTACGCGACGACATTCGCGCGCTCCAGGCTGCCTCCGTTCCCTTCGCTGTCGCCCAGATCGAGCGCACCTCGCGCGCGCTCGAGACTTTGGCCCGTCGCAGCGACGTCGACCCTCGCGAGTGGGAAGTCGCCCTAGATCGCTTCCTGGAAGCCTCCGTACGTCCCGAGGACCGCGTCCGCGGCTTGTCTTCCTTGCGCGCCTCCGATACTGAACACTCGCCGTAGGAACTCGCGATGCCGCTCGAGCTGACCTCGTACCACCTCCGCGACGCCACCGACCGCGTCGAACGCGTCTTACGCGGGCCCGCCGCGCCTCCGTCCGCTCTGGCGTACTTCCGGAGTCGGTTCGCCTGGGTCGCCTTGGACCGCGAGCGCGAAGAAGCGCTCTTCGAACAACGAGAGCTCCTAGCGCTCCTGGAGCGCGCCGCCGCGGCGCGCCGAGTCGTCATTCGCAGCGGGGCCGACGCTGCCTTCCTGCTCCCTTCTACCCAACGCATCTTCGCCCAACTCGCCGCGCTCCAGCGCGATAACGTCCGCACGCGCGAGGCCATCCACCACGCCAGTATCGTCCCACTCGATTTCTCCGGTCGCCCGATAACTGCGTCCGAATCGATCCCGCCGCTGGAATCTCCACCCTTGCCGCCAAGCGACCCGCCAACTCGGGGCGCGGATCTCGCGGACGCGTCCTTCGCGGACCTGCTCGTCGGCTACACGCACCTCCCGATGGGCGAGGACCCGGAGAGAACGGCAGCGGCGGTATTCGCTAGCCAGCAAGCCGAACCCGCGGCGGAGTGAGATGCAGGCGATTGGTAGCACGTGTTGTACTTCGCCCTCGGTAATAGAATTGAATGCCGCGACTGACAACTCCTGAAGCCGGTCGCGCCGCGGGAGAAGGCCTCGGACCCGCGGTCGTGCAACGCGAAGGTGGATCGCGCGACCTCGCGCGTCGCGCCCTCGTGACCGCGAGTATTTGTCCTCGCGCGGCGTATTGCAGGGTCGCGGGAGCCCGGGCCGCTTTGCCGCGCGGCGAAGCGACACTGCGAGTTCACCGCGCATCAGAGAAGCGTCCCTCCGTGGTCCTGCAGTGCCCAGGCCGCGCGCCGCGAGGTGAGACGCCGTGCGCGACCCTCGTGTTGTCGCGTCTCCCGCGCGAAGGCCCTCGCGCATAAGGTCGCCAGCTTTGGCCGCGCATTCCCTCCGCCCTCTCTCTCTCTCCCTCTTCCTCTCCCCATGGCTCCTCCCGCTACTCCCGCTACCCCTCCCGCCCGCAGCACCCTCGCCGCAGCCAAGCGTCAACAGTGGGGACGGCTCGACCAACTGATCCGGAATGGCCGCCCGTCCAACTCGTCGTCCGACGCCGATTGCGAGAACTTCGCGCGCGAGGCTCTCGAGATCGCGGTAGGTCCCGCGCGCACGCGCCCGCCGGTTACTCTGCTGACCCTCGTGTCTAGCGGCTCTTGATGAATAACGGCGAGACGGAGGAGGACACCGTCGACGCGCTAGAGGAGGTCATCGCCGCGACGGGCAATCGCGCCGTCGGCGCGGACGGTGTCGTAGACGTCGGCACTCCGTGGACGAACCCCCTCTACCGCGCCGCGTACACGCGGTTCTTCGCCCCTGCCGTCGCTTCCGCTCCCGCCGCCGTCGCGCCTGCCGCCGTCGCGCCTGCCGCCGTCACCGCGGCTCCGGAGTCGACGGTTCCTCGCGCCCGGCCGGTGGGGACCACGCCCGGCTACACCCCTCGCCGCAACGTCCTCCCGGAACCGTCCATCGCGACGCTCGACCTCAAGCAAGCCGCCCAGAAGGCCTCCGCCGGTTCCTCCTCCGCTCGCGGGCGCAACACCGCCGTCCGCGGCGAGCCTTCGGCCTCGCGAGGCACGCGCTCCGCCCCTAGCGGCGTCTCTTCGCCCTCCACTTCTGTCGCGGCCAAGCGCAAGCGCCGCTCGTCCTCGCCGCCAGCTGTGGGCGCCGCGACCACCACCAGCAAGAAGGCGGCCGGCAAGAAGAAGGCTGCGGGACCTTCGACGCCCGCCGCTTCACAGGCCATCGAGGTCTCCAGCGACGCGGAAGCCGCACCCAGCCCGGCGCGCGGTCCTCGCCGCGCTGCGGCTGTCAAGAGCGAGCGCAAGACCGCCGCCCACGTGACGCCGCCCAAGAAGAAGAAGAAGAGCAAGTCCGACAAGAAGGGCAAAGGCCGCGCGGGCGGACACGGCAAGGGGCGCGCTGCCAATGCGCTCGATGGTGATTCCGACGTCGACATGCAGGGGCCGCGCCCGCACCCGCTCCTAGAGGAGGGCGAGGACTGGCCCGAGGAGACGAAGGCTGCCATCGCGCGCAAGCGCTTCCCTTCGCCCATCTTCCGTCCCGCTAGCGAGGCCGACCGCATCCCTTTCGAGGCCCATGTGAGTCCTCCCCCGCTTCCGCGTTTCGCTCCTCTAACCCGCGCAGTGCGAGTGGTGCTCCGCGGAGCCCGACAAGTGCCACATGGTGGACGGCCTGCCGTTGTGCACCAAGTGCGCTGTCTCCAAGCGCGGCTGCTACTTGAACGCCGCCGCTACCAAGGAACAGCGACTCGAGGAGGCTCCGAACTTCGGCGAGTGGTACGACTTCATGGAGTACCCGCGCGGTAGGTTCCTTCGCGATGCTCTGCGTGTTCGCTGCTGACTTTCCGTTGCTAGCGTTGCGCCCCGACGGTACGCTCGTCGCCGGCCTCCTCTCGTCGCGGGGCGTCGCCATCCCTAGCTGGGCCCTGGAGGAACATGCCGCCCGCTTCGACGAGGGCGCACCCGTCATAGACGCCACGGCTAACAACACCCGCCGACCCCGCGCTGGACAGTCGGGTGGTGGCCTTGCCGCTCTGCAAGGCATTCGCGAGCCCAGCAGCTCCGAGGACCCCGACGTCGTTGTTCCCGACCAGGCCGCCTCCGACCAATCCGACGCCGACGTGGAGCCGCGGTCCGAGCCCCAGGAGCCCGCCACGGAGTCTAGCGAGGACGAGCTCGCGGGTGACGTTGACGCTTCTCGCGTTAGCGCCGTTCCTGCCCGGGTACGTTCTGCTTTCTCCCATGTCGAGGTGGGTCCCCTTCGCGTCGCGCTCCTTCGCCGCCGCCTGACTTTGCCTCCGCAGGTCTCCCGCGCGCCCTCGCGTGCCTCGTCGGCGCGTTCGGGTGGACCTTCGCAGGCACCCGCCCCTCCTTCTTCGCCTCCCTCGCCCGACCTACCCGAGATCGCCCTCGAGCCGCCTCCGCCCTCCTTCGGTCCCGCGCCCGCCTACGTTCCCGCTCCGCCATCCGCTCTCGCCTCCGTTAACGCGGAGGGGCTCCAGCCTACCCCCGACGTCTCCCTCCTCACCTCCTCGCTCCAGTCCTGCGCCCTCAGCGATGACACGATCGACGCCATCGTCGACAACCTCGTCGCCCAACTCCGCCAGGCCGCGCGCGCGCACCTGCGCGCTCAACGCGACGGGAAGCCGTCCGAGCCGCTCGAGCCCCTCCCAGCTGGATCCTCGCTGGTTCGCGCCGCGCACCGCGACGCCTCGCTGGCCGCGGACGCACACATCGTTGGCTACGCTTCCGCGATGCAGGCTATGCGCGCCGTGACGATGAAGAGGCTCGAGATGGTGTACAGCCCCGCGTGGACCGACGACCTGGCCGGCCCCCTCCCGCTTCTCGCCGCGGAGGCCGCGTCGTCCAACGCAGGGGAGCCGTCCGGTTCCGGCGCCGCGCGCGCTGAGTAGGAGGGAAAGGGGGTCGCTTCTTGGTGCGCGCTCAGGCGGGCTGGCTCGCCTCGGACGCGCCTTCGTGTTGTACGTATCCGCTCTTCGCTCGCGCCGCTCGCTTCGCTCCTGTAACCCTCGCGTCAGTATGTATCGCCGCACCCGCCCGTACTCTTCGTCCATAGTAGCCGGCTCATAAAGGTACATAGAGAAAATCAATGAAAATTGTATAGTTCTTGGCAAACGAATGTGTGAGGTCGGGAATAACGTGCCTAGTCGCACGCTGCTCGTACTCGCGCGTACTTCGCGGGCCTGGAGGACGAGGCGCGGACTTAGCGAAGCGTACGCGCACATAAAGGACTCGCGCGCGCGCTTGAAAAGGAAGCGAGACAGAGTCTTAAGTGGAAAAGCCGGGTCGAAGAAAGAGAGACTGGTATTTGGTAAGAGTGGTCCGTCGTCGTAAAAGTATCGTACACGTAACACGGAGTCTGATTACTCGTCGTCCTCGGAGTCGCTACTATCGACGTCGCCGTCTACGTCGCGCGCGCCGTCGAGTAGCTCTGGTTCCGGGTCGTCGAGGCCATCGTCGTCGCCCTCCGTCAGCTCCGCTAGCCTCTTCTGCGAGATGTCCGCGAAGTTCTCGGGGAGCGGAATAGTGCGTCGCGCGGCGTAGGGGATCAGGCGGAACGCGCCCACCGCGCGATGTAGCA
Source organism: Trametes villosa (assembly GCA_002964805.2). NCBI lineage: Eukaryota > Fungi > Basidiomycota > Agaricomycetes > Polyporales > Polyporaceae > Trametes > Trametes villosa. Next base: position 673,749 of record PUDQ02000016.1, on the reverse strand, counting down.
CGGTCCCATCGAGTTCGCACAGGACGTACGCCCCACCGCGGTTGCGCGAGATCACTACCAGTGGGCCCGTGTACCGTGGTCGCATCTTGCGGTTGAGTGACTTCTCGATCTGCGTGTGTCGCATCAACACCAGCGCGCCAGCCTTGAAGTCGTAGTCTCGGATCGTGGCCGCGTGGTCGCGCTCGAACTTGCGCGCCGCCTCCACTCGCGCGCGATAGACTCTCGAGTTCAGCGTCGCGAGCTGTTCTTGACGCTTTTGTAGCTCGGTCGCGCGACGCGCGAGCAACTCTTCGGTGGACAACAGCCCGACTGGAGGCGGTAGTAGGTACGTAGCTTCCGCGACGTCCAAGGGGAGGACCGGGTGGCAGCCGGTCACCGCGAAGTACGGCGAGCAGCCCATGCGCCGTCGGATCGTGACGCGCTCCGCCCAGAACGCGTAGTGCGCGTACTGCGACCACTTGTGCTGTTCTCCGCCCGCCGCCTTGTAGAGGACCTGGCGCGTATCGAAGTGAGAGCGCTCCACGATGCCGTTCGCCTTCGAGTTGTACGGGCTGATGCTGATGCGGTTGAGGTTGTAGCGCTCCTCGAGCTTGCGCGCTGCGCTGATGAACGCGGAGCCGTTGTCCGTGATGATCTCGACTATCGCGCCCCAGCGGCAGAGCAGCTCCTGGAAGAGGAAGTCGCTGACTGTCTTCTCGTTCTCCGAGCGCAGCATCCGCCACTCCGGCCACGCTGACACGGAGCAACGCGCGACAACGATGATCGTGTATCCACCTGAGCTAGGCATCTTCATGATGTCGATGTACCATCGTACGCCGAGTCCGCCTGGGCGAGCGACGACTGGAGGGATCAGGACCTTGCGGTGCTGGCGCGTCTGACAGATATGGCAGGTCTTGACATACCACGTCGCGTCGTCGCGGAGCGAGGGCCACCAAAAGCGCTCGGCGACGAGATGCAACGTTGCGTAGCTGCCGCGGTGTCCTATGTCGTCGTGTGCCGCTCGGAGAGTCGCCAGCCGTCTCGCGCGCCAGACTACGAGCTTGTGTGCGCCTTGCGAGTCCTTCTTCCACAGTCGCTCGCCATCCACGAAGAAGCCTTGCGCGTACTTGATGAAGGTGCGGTACTCCGCGTCCTTGAGTCCCTCGGGTCGCTGGAGCGTGCGCAACCAACTCGCGACGCGTTCTAGCCGTTCGTCCGCTCGCCGAGTGTGCTCCGCGTAGGGCATCTCTGCCTCGCCCTCCGGTTCTGGGATCGCGCGCGTGTCGTCTTCTGACGCGAACCTGACCTTCGCTCGAGCTTTGGCCCTCTTCGCCCTCGTACTCGGTCCTCCTGCTTCGCTCGCGTTCTGTGCCTCCGTGTCCTGCGCCTCCTCCCCCTCGCTGAAATCGTGACCGTCCTCGGTCGCATCGGCGAGAGCGAAGAGGTGTATGGGGTCGCGTTCGCGAGGAGGGCGGCTGCGCGGTCGCGGAAGTAGCTGGTGCAGGAAGCCGTGGATCTTGTCGATCCAGTCCTCGAACTCCTCGCCATCTTCTTCGTCAACTTCAGGGTCTCCTGGTTGTCGCGGTCGCCGCGAGAGACCGTCCGGTCCGTGGGAGGTTCCGGGAACGTGAACGAGATGGAAGTGGAAGGTTAGGATTCCGAGGATCCAGCGGTTTATACTCGCGCTGGGGGCGAGGTCCGGATTCTGTAGCATTCCGCGGATGTAGCGCGCGTCCACTTCCACTACTAGTCTGCGGATGCCGACTAGGTAGAGCTTCGTCGCTTGCAGGGCGCGGAAGAGGCCATAGAGCTCCAGTTTTGGTTGGGAGAAGCGCGCCTCCCGTTCGTTGAGCGTGATCGACCCGAAGCGACTGTAGAACCGCTTGCGCGGGTCCTCTTCATCGCACTGGCAGAGGTGGTAGCCGACGGCGATGTAGGACGTGTCGACTGCGAGGATGACCGGCGCGGGAGAGTCGTAGTTGATCGCGCGGAGGGCCGGAGACTCGAGAAGCGCTTGGCGCAGATCGTTCATCGCGGCGAGCTGCGCGGGTCCGAACTCGAAGGGTGCGTCCTTGCGCGTGAGCTGGACTAGCGCGTTCGCGCGCTTCGCGAAGTTGCGGATGAAGATGCGCACTACGCCCACCGTTCCGAGGAAGGCGCGTACTTCGGAGAGATCCTTGCACGGACCCCAGTTCTTGATCGCTGCCACGCGCGACTCGTCCGGTAGACGTCCCTCTGGTGTGCACCGGTGTCCGACGACCATGATCTCGCGCGCGCAGAGGATCGACTTCGTGCCCGAGAAGGTGCCTCCCGCGTACTTCATGCGCTGCACGATACGGTTCATGTTGCCGAAGTGCTCCCAGACGAAACGCCGAATGCCTGGGTTCGCGGGGATCGTCTCGTACGTGCCGTCCTCGCCGCGATAGTCGGATTCGGGGCCCTTGCCAGGTACGTCATCGATGTAGGGTACCGTGAACTCGGGGATCTCCGGTCGCAAGATGTAGGTGACGTCCTCGTGGAAGATGGGGACGGAATTGGACCATCCCATCGGCAGCGTACAGTGACGCAAGGCTCCGAAGGGGGTCTGGAAGGTGGTGAGGTCGCGCGAGGTCTCCGCGATCATCCGCTCGTCGTAGCCGACATAGAGGTCGAGGATCGCGCCGCACGCGCGCCCTCCGAACTGCTCTGCGAGGTAGTCGGGCGTAGGCGGGACCCCTGAGTGCTGGATCGTGACCTTATTGAGCGGCTCAAGACTGTGGACGATGCGCAGAGACTTCCCGTCCTTCTTGAGAACGCAGAACCAGCGCGACCGATAGGAGGAATTGGAGGGCTCGTACACGCCGGCCGCGATCTTCTTCTTCAGCATCTCGCAGACCTGCTTGTAGAGCCCTGGAGGGATGGGGATATTGCGCTCGACCCACGGGGTGTGTGGGAGGACGGGGAACTCCACCGGCGGGAAGTACTCCGGTTTGAAGCACCCGCGCTCCGCGTCGCTCCAAGCGAAAGCGTCGTGGTGTAGCGTCATGAAGTGATGGAGAAGGCGCTTCTCCTCTGGCCAGAGGAAGTCGCCGCCGTGGAGCTTGTCGAACGCCTCCTTCCGCTCCAGCGTATAACGACCGATGGGTACGAACTCCGGCGGGCGCGGGTCGAGCCGTGGCATGTCGGCGAGCGGGTCGCCGCGAATGTTGCGCTCTATGCGGAACTGGGTCGGCACAGTGCCGAGGACGGCGCGGACCTTCTGCGCGACGGGCTTGTACTTCTTCTTTGACTGGATGAAGGTCGCCGCAGTGTCGCGGGGGTCTTCGCGCGCGTAAACGACGCGCACACCTGCCTCCGTCCTGAGCGCGAACTGAGAGGGGGTAGCTCGGGTATCTTGAACCTCGGGTTGCGCCGGGTTCGGGGAGCAGTGCGTCGCTACGCGATCCACTCCCGAGACAGGGAAAGAGTCCGAAGCTGAGAGAGAGATCGAGCCAGAGAGACGTGAAACCGGTTCGCTTTGTGGGTTTTGTTCTAGGGCGTAGGACGCCGCGATTTCTGGGAGACGGTCACAAGCAGAGAGATAGAGCGCAGAGAGAGAGAGAGAGATAGACGAGTCCGCGGCAGAAGGGGTAACTGGGGTATAGGCACTGATGAAAGGGACGTCGCCGTCCGCTTCCACGATCACGGCCACCTCCGCGCTTTCCGCGTCCGCGAACAGGTACGAAGATGGCGACGCGGGCGCGTTAAGCACGAAATCGAGCCTTCCCGCGCGGCTGCGTCGGGATGGTGACGACTTGCCCCGTGTTCGGACAGTGGAGGGTGATGGTCTGGCCTTCGTCGTCGAGGTTCTTGACGACGCTGCGCGTGAGTACGTCGAATGGCCGACCCAGCAACATGTCGTAGGGAGGGTTGCGGATGATGTGGACCTGCAGGTAGAGGACGATGTCCGCGACGCGGAACGGGACGTTCCGAACGAGCCCCAAGGAGTAATCGCACGCGCCGTTCGCGGACTGCATGCGAAGCTGGATGGTGGGATCGTACCCGAGTCCCAGCGCGTGACAGACTCCTTCAGACATCGCGATGATCATGCAACCTGGGTCGATGATCCCCTCGATCCACTCCTTGTTGTCGACCAGCCCCGAGATAGAGCGCAGTGCGTGAGACTCCTTCGCGACGCTGAGGGGCGGCGTCTCGTCCTTCGCCGCGTCGCTGCGTAGGTAGACCTCGTACGGGTCCGGGATGACCAAGCTTCCGGGCTCCAGTGGGTCGCCGTGACATGACACGTCGTTCTCGAGATGGTCCGGGAAGGAGTCGACGTTGGCAAAGTTCACCGACCGCGCGCCCGTCGGGACGCGCTTCGGCGAGACCGCCTCGCGGTACTTCGCGCGCAACTCAGGTGAGATCGACAGGAGCTCCTCTGGCGAAAGCGTGATCACCGGGGTCTTCATCGAACGCTCAAAGATCTCCTCCGCGAACTTGGCGTTATAGACCGGGACGTGCGTGCGGTAGGCTGTCTCGCGCTCGGATTCCTTCGGCTTCGCAGGCGGCGCTCCGAAGTTACGGTTCTGCGGAGGAGCGTACGTCGCGTCGCGCGACTTCGCGAACGGGTGCTCGCGACTACCGCTCGGCGCTGCTTCGCGGGGCGCGGCAGGTTCCTTGAAGGGGGTAGGTGGCCGGGCCGCTGCGCGTGGCGCTTCCTGCTCGCGCGCGGAAGTGCTGATAGTCGTGTCACGCGCCTCGCGCGCGCCCGAGTCCCGTGGGGGAGCTGGCTGGTGAGGCGGAGGATCGCGCTGGCGCTGCCCTGAGCTGGCTGGGTTCGACGGGGGGCCGATCCTTTGCTGGGAGGGGTCTCTGGTGCGCGGCTGCTCGGAGCGCGCGTCACTAGAGCGCCCTCGCTCAGGTCGGAACGGCGACGTCGGGCGCGAGCGCGGACCCCGGTAAGGCGGGATCTCTACTCCGTCAAACCGACTCCCACCCTGTCGCGCACTAACCTGCTTGAGGGCGTAGATCTCGTGTTCCAGCTGCGCGATGCGGTCCACGGCGCTGAACTGAAAACTCTGCAGAGGGGGGTAGTCGTAGTCGTCGTTCGCGATCTCGAAGCTGAGCTGGGCGGCCGCGGGCGCGTTCGCGTTATGCGCCAGCGCGTTTGGGTTGCGACGGTGCCACTCGTAGACGCGGTCGCGGATCGTCACGCCTTCGAAGTGAGGGTTGGAGAGCGTCCTTGGGATGAAGTTACCGTTCGGGAGTACCACATAGCCCTGCTCGTTGCGCATGACGCGACCACCGCGCACGTCTTCCTCCACGAACGGGCAAGTCCTCATCTGGCAGTTCGCGTTGCCGCAGTAGTGGCAGAAGTTCCCCCCGGGTCCGTTGCCGGGTGGGTAGCGAGCGTCCCCCCGAGCGTGCGGCGGGGGCTGGAATCGCTGCGGACCACCTCCGGGCGGGCCTCCGACGCAGTTCGCGACGTTCGCGATCGCGTTCGCACTCCCTTCGCCAACCGACTGCGCGAGGAGTCTGAGGATCGAGCCCAAGTCCTCGACCTTCACGGTCGCGCCTCCGCTACTCGGGGCACCTCGCGCTTCGCTTGCTGCGGGAACCGAGGGCGGACTAGAGGCCAAGGTGCCATGAAGGACGAAGGCCGCCGCGTTGTAGACCGTCTCGAGCGGGTACGGGTCGTCGGGGTAGTGGTCGGGCTCTTTAAGCTGAAGACGCTGCGAGACCTGCTCCCATAGGGGCGAGCGGATGCCGCGAACGAATAGGCGCGATTGCTCGGACTTCGAGATGCGGTCCTTGCTGATGAGGTAGGTGGTCATGGCGAGGAAGTCGCGGTGGTAGCTCGATAGCTCCGTGATGCTGGTGATGGGGCGCGCGCCGCGCGCCGCAACTAACGCCTCGACGTCGGCGACGGAATACTTGCGCGTCTCCCCTGCCCCGGGGTACAACTCGGTGATCGCCTTCTTCAGGTCCTCGTACGACTTCGCGGCCTCGGTGTAGGCGGGTAGCCCTTCGCAGAGGTCGCTCACGGCGATCGGGAGGTAGCGGATGACCCACCGCTTCTTGGCTTGGTCGTCCTCCACCTCGCAGATCTCGAAGAGCGCCTCAAGGTCCTGGAAGAAGCGACGCAATGTGCGTACCTCCTGCGGGTCGAAGATCGGCGCCGTGGAATGGCGCGCGGGCGGCATAGCGCGCCGCGAGCGCGATTGGTCGTCGTGTTCTCCCGGCATGTTGGCGCTAGGTGTCGAGGGCGAGCGCGAGCGAGACGACAGAGTCGGAGATGGAGGGCTGATAGACGGTACGCTTGGCGACGACGGTGTTTCAGAACGCGGTTGCGAGGCCTGTTCGTCGGAGGCGGACTGGTCGATGGGAGAGAGCTCGGTACGGCGCAGTTCGGACTCGCTGCTGGAGTCTGGAAGATTGCCGAGTCGTCGAGGATGGAGAGGTCGTCGAGCTCTTCGGTCTGACGGGGTTCGACAGCGGATTCGATGACTTGAAGCGCAGTGTCGCGGATCCACGCGGTCGCGTCGGGGTCGCGAGCGAGTACTGCTGCTCCCTTTTCGAGGATAGCGTGAATGGGTTCAAGGATCGCCTGCGTCTGCTCGAGGTCGAGCCTGTTGCGGAGTCGCGAGACGGCCTGCTTGAAGCTAGTGAAGAGGAGCTCCTCTGAGAGGGAAGCCTGTCGCGAGCGGGAGCGAGTCTTTCGCGTAATCGCGACGGGGACGGCGCTGTTGCCGTCGAAGGAGGAAGCCGACTGTGAAGTTCTAACTCCACCCCCCTGCGGTGGTCACCAGAATGATGCACTCAACTATCCCCTAGGGACAACCAGAGACAGGCCGAGGGCCTTCGGAGGACGAGGCCTGTAGGGAAGCTAAGCGCGAAGCGGAGGAGAAGGGAGGTTCGAGTCGGGGTGCCCTTGCGGCGAAAGCGCGATGCGCTGGCAAGTCTCGCGCGGATCGCAACGCGTACGCGGAGCGCTGGCGGGTAGGCTTCGCAGCGGGAGCGCAAGCGGAAACGCTAGGGAAGACGCAGGGGCGCAGTTCGCAATGCAACGCAACGCAACGCAGGACGCTATTCGCAGAGGGGACGCAGACGCAATTGAGCTCCTGAGGGTGAGGGGGAAAGGAATCTGAGTTCTCTGGCGCCCGAGGCGCGTAGGTACATGGCCGGATCGTGCTACCAAAGCCTAGGCCAGCGAAAGGATCCAGAACACCTTCGGGGGCCCGCGCCGTGAATCGCGAGGACAGCGGCCCCGCCGCGCGCGAGTCCACGCGCGCTCGCGAATGCCCGCCCTACGATTGGCGGTCGCGCCCGATAAGGCTGCCCGCGTGCTGCGCCCGACCTTGGCGATGACTCGCGCTCCGCCCGCTCGGCCGATAGTCCCGCTCAACGCGCGCGAAGCCTCCGGGCCCGTCGCGAACGGAGCCACCGCGCCCTTGCGGATACCTGAAGGGAGGGACGCGCGCACTTCCGCGAGCGCGTGCATAACGCGCGGTGCGCCGAGCGTAGAGGCCTGGCGAAAGATCCTGGGGTCAGCGTGGCACCGTGCGCATCAACGGCATAGCGCACGTCCCCGCCGGACTCCGCTGGGGAGCTAAGTGGGACAAGGACGACCACCTTCTGTGCCTCAAGGGGAAGCCGCTCTTGGTCGTGTTGGTCGGCGAGGTTGATCAGGCTTACTTCGTCGAGAAGGGCGACCTTCCGAAGAAGTTCGTGACGATCTACCTGCGGCCGGTGCAGCAGAGCGATCTGTCCCAGTCGCGCAACATCCTATCGAAGTACAGCACGTGGAAAGGTGAGTATTGCCGTGGCTACAGCGTCCTTTGTTATGCTGATCATGATGTAGGTACTCTACCGTGGGACGACAAGTACAAAGACCTCATCAGCGCAGGCCGCAAGCAGACTATGCACGGAAGGAACTCGAACGACCGTGTCGTAAGTACAGGCTTACTGTTTCGCCCGCGTTGTCTGGCTGACCTCGTCTTAGGCTTATCACTTCAAGCACACGTACGATGCCTCGGGGGGCTACGCTGCGAAGTCTCTCATGCCGACGCTGCAGTCTAAAGACCTTGGCCGCAAAGATCTTGTCTTGGTCGAGACGAACATCGCGAGGTTCCGCGTAGGCGACGATGGGAAGGCGGTGTACAACAAATCGGCATGGGATAAGTGGTGTACGTCGTTCAATATCGTGAGTGTCTGTAGGCTGCTGCGTGGGGTAGAGGAAGAGCCGGTCTCTGATGAAGAGAGCGACCATGCCGGAGATACCGTCCTGTAGACTTGGGCCCTGTATCTTACAAAAAGTGTTAGCTCTGCGCCAATGTGTAGAGATGCCATGTATGCTCTGAACTTCTGTCCACAAAGTATGAATATAGCGGGACATTGAACTGTCTGCGATTGTCGAGGAGCGTCAAGAGTCTGCAGCCTGAGTGTCAGATTATCCTAGCCGCCACAAATTTAATCGTCTGGAAGCAGCATGACTCATTCAAGAGCCGCGGCGGGTGGCGGCGGAACATCTGGACTTGAGGGTCGGAAGTTCTCGTCGTCCGCCACACTCATCCGCCATGGCCACATCGGTAGGGGGCAACTTGGTTCTGTTCCTCCTAGCGCCTTCACTGTCTGACTCGATCCCCTGCCGGCTCTAGATGCGGTCAGTCACTGCCTACCGCTTACCAAAGTGGGGAGAAGGGCATGTGTACTCGATTCCAATCGAGCGTTTCGACATCGACGATGGATTTGACATCCCCCGTTTCGACAACATCTTTTCGGTGGTCGGGCATATCGACAGCAAACGCGAGACGGATAACACCGGACGCGTCACGTTTGACATCTTCTATACTACGAATTCCAGCACCGGAGGGCCGAATGAGGCCCTTCTTGGACTGCCCGAGGGGCCGGCGTGGCGAGGCGAGGTCATAGCGGTCAGGCGTTCCAAGACCTACAATGGATATATCAACCTGCGTCAGGGGGACCGCGCAATCGCGACAACACTCATTCTAGAGTACGTTCTGATACCGTTTGATGAAAGTTATATGACGCAAACGACTGTATGCAGGATGATCCAGAAAATGAAAGACGAGGCGGGGCGCCCATGGGATGAGTGTTAGTAGGGAACTCGAATTAGCCTTAGCGATGTACTTGTCCTATGTCCGTAGCGCAGCAGAGGCAAGACACAGAACTGGAGACGCACCGGGAGGTTACATGACTCAGACAGGGAGAAAATAATTTTCCGTGCTGCTTCCTGGCACTGTGCCGCCGCGCCATCCTCGGACGCTCCTCCGAGGCTCTGCTTTACAACCTCACCTGCCCGGTGCTTTCGCCCTCACACACTGCTGTAAAACCGGGAGATGGCCGACCCTTACGGGGTTCTATACCCATCCCCACCTCCTTCGCCCCTAGTCAATCCTGCCCGGTCTAACAGCAACCCTTACACGTTTGGCGATGAAGTGGTAAGCTTGCTCTCCATATTGCGCCCGTTCGTGTTCTGGGGTTCAAGACCACTGCACCCTAGGTCGAGCTTGTTGTAACAGTCAAAATGGGAGTACGAAACTGGAGGTTGGCGGCGGTTAGGGTTGATGCTGCATGCATAGACGAGTTGTATACCGTCGAGAGTATCAGGCGAAGGCGGCCGTGGTGGTTGATTGCGAACATGGTAGAAGCTACCTGGGAGCACAGTTTCGCGCGTCCCTTACTCAACGCCGAAGTAAATCTACCTGCCCTTCACTTCCGCAGCGGCACTGTGAGTACACGGTATCTGTATGCGCGTGAGTCGTGACCGGCTCACAATCCCCACCTTAGGTCGAGATGACGTTCACTGCTGCGTTTGCAGAAGATCCGGACTCTACGAGCGGGGCGCCGATGGTCATGGTATGCGGGACGGTGGACACCTGGATTCGAGACCGGCGGCCTGATTTCTATCGACACATTTGGGACGAATACGCGCAATGGTTTGCGTTGCGCCTCGAGCTCTTACTCACCGATACTGTACTCGAGGAATGGCGGCGCTGCGAACCGATGGGTTGAGCGATAGTTTAGTGATAGAAGTAACACATGCTTTGTATGCTCAGTATTTGGAACAGGAACAAGCTCGTGGAATCGGACTCGCGGGAACCGCCCACACCCAACAAGTAAGGTGGCAAGAACCTGACAACGCGGCCACGTGACCGCGCTTCTCCCGCGCCGGCGTGGCCGAGTCTGCGGCTGCGATCGATGGTCGTCGTCCTCGTTGCGCGTCTTCTCCCTGCGTTCGTCGCTCGCTCTCTCTAGGATTCGTCTTGCTCAACAATATGCGACACGCTTGGGAAAGCTACTCACTCTGTGCAGGTCATGGGAGCGCCGTGCTGTCAGTCTGCTGTCAGTCTGCCGTTCCAGTCTCTTCCAGTCGTCATCCCCGCCGCGCCATTCACACCGAATGTCAATCCCTCCACCCAAAGACGCTCTCTAATGCCGCTCCCAAGAACACGAGGCTACACGGTGTACCCGGCGCCGGCGAGACGGAGATTGAGGACTTGTTGACCGTATCGGTCATCGTACGGTGAGTGAATTCCTCTCAGTCTGCTTCCGAGTTACAGGGACCGTGGTTTGCACATTGCTGTTCAGATATTCCCGGTGCTTACTCTCCTCATATTCCCATCCCAGCCTCACAAGCAGACACATTGATCAACGGCAGATATCGGTCAAACGGCCTATCGAATTGGCTACGACCCACGTTGTCGATCCGGTGCCAGACCTGCCGGGAGTGCAGCAGCGGCTGCGCCAAAAACGGCATCTGCTACCTGCCATGAGGTTCCGCCGGTAAGCTCGTATGCCTAATCCCATGGAGCACATTTTACACACGGATTTATCCATCGGCCCCATTGCGTGTATACTTGCCGCAAGTGACGGAGACGGCCATCCGCGGAGCGCCTCCTGGAGACATCCCCAGAGGCTCGCCTCCCTGGGCCTAGTGATACTCGTTTAGTATGCTTGGTGAGTCGTAAAGCTCGCAAGACTACGTTTGGCTGTGCTCTGATTCACTCTCTCAAACATCCAGGGAAGGTTCGCCGTGCAGCGGGTCTGTTGATGGGCCTTCCAGTTCGACTTAGTCGTGTCCATCGCCCATCTACGGTGTCGCAAACCGCCTCTCATGCTCCCGCCTCTGATGAAGCCCGCGACCCACTCGTCGGCTGACCGCCCGCTTGCTGTCGGCTCCCGCCGCGTCCTCCACTTCAGTTCTCCGAAGCTTCGAAATCATCGCGCGCCACGCGAGATAGATCATGACCGCCGCTAGACGTGTCGACAGATGCCGCGCTGTGGAAGTGCGCAGGGTCGTACACAAGCTCGAGGCAAACGTCTTCCGCGCTGAAGGTCTTTCCGGAATTCGATACGTACGTTTCGAGCAGACTATCTACGAGGGTGACGCCTGACGAACCTAGCCGTACCTGCAGATTGTCGGACTTCGTGCATCGTCCGCCGAAGCCTGAAGAGAAACAGCGGCGCGCCCTGTTCCGGCGTCCATGCCGCCATCGCGTTCGCGGTGAGCGTTGAGACTGATGCGTGCGTGCTGAAGGGATGCTCGGGACATCCCAGCTACGGCCGTCGTCGCTGACGGTGAGGTTTCAACCCGTTGCCTGCCGCATCAGATTAAGCTGACTCTGGATTGTGTCCAGGTACTCTTCATCCGCTGCTCCTATCGACGGCGTCAAGCTTTCAAGCATCATACCGTCCTGCCGCGTGCCAATTCCCGATAGTGCGCCCTTAATGCCGCTCGCTCATCTCACTCATATGCTATACTTTCCCGCACTCCCTCCTCTCCACCTGCGTCTCGCTAAGCTTCCCTTTGTGGATCTCCCGACGACGTCGTACGCAACCCTCTACCCTACCCATCAGAAAGGAGTACTATACCCAGCTCTCCGCTGCGATGCACACGACTATTGCACATCACGCCTTAGCGACGAGGGCATCGGTTCGCCTCGCCCAGGATTCCACGCCTGTTCGCAACCGGCGTGTGTTGTCAGGATCTCCTGGGCGACAGTGCATAACGTCCATTAGCATCAGGCCCGCGCTGGGTTGTCCGATTCATGAGATATATGTATTATAAGCGCATGCGATGAATGTACATTGTCTTGTCAACTATACAATCTGTACCCTCAAGTCCAGCAATTTGCTATCCTAAGCCTACTCGCTAGGGGTTCTATCGACAGGAGGAGCGCCGTCGGGCCTGCTACGGCGTCGCCCGACGGGAGATGTTGTTGCGTAGTTCGACGTGGCGAGGAACGTGGCGAAGCGGATTGAGGCACAGGACTGCCAACGCCCGGCGCGCAACCGTCCGGCACACAATCAGCACGCGTGTGTGTGGGTGCTTGCGCGTCGAGCCTGTATTAGGCCGGGGTTAGCGAGCGCGAGGAGGGCGAGGGGTGCTAGTCCTTACGCGGCGCGGCAGGAATGCAAGCCGTATAGCATCTACACAGCGGGTGAGGTGGAGGGTGCAGACGGGATGATGCTTCGCAGCACGCGTGGCTCAAGACGTTGTCGCCGTATCAGGGAAGCCAGCGCAGATGGCCGTCCCAGTCCTGCGGCGGATATCTGGCGGAGTCGTGCCAACCGTAAGCGCGTCGTGCACGTGGCGTAGAGGCCGAACTTGAGGAGTACACAGCGTGCATGGGTCCTCAACGCTGCTGTGTGTCGCGGTTCCAAGGGGCAGAGCACTCGCAGGCCGGCGTCGGCGTAGTTCCAGATGGGAATGCGATGTAATAGCGGCGCGCTCGCCAGGCGGGACGGTAGCATGGCCCGTCAGGTATGTTGCTTCTGCGGGGAGAGGAAGAATAGGCTGACCTGTATAAGACACTGGTCGGGTATGCATCACTAGCCCTGTTTCAAAGAGAGTGAGATCTTGTGGAGGCACAGCGTCAAAACGACGGGATTGCGACAATGGACGGTGTATTGGGGAAGTAGAACGGGAGGACAATCCCAGGTAATATGTGTGCTAGAGCCGTCTTTACAAACGAACGCCCTGAAGGAGTCCTTGCAGGTAACACTTCCAAACGGCTCTGGATGCTCACTGTAGTGAGCTGCTGTCAGGGTAGGCTACGATATCACCGGATTTGCCGAGCTCGGAGACTTACTAGGTAGCAGGGCATGGAGCGAATCTGCGGGAGCACATGCGCCCAGGCAACCCGCAATCGAGCACATGCATGGGCTAGAGGAGATCTCAAGGCGAACGCAGCAGGATGGCGGACGCTCACCTAGCGATACCCTGTATGCGAACGCCGCGCTCGAAAATGCCCACTTGAGACTCAAAAACGGCGGTATTCCCTTCAATTTGCCACGTCCTGCCACGGATTGGTGTGTAACAGCAGGTGACATCCAGCGGTTTGGCGGCCGACCGACTACTCGTGGGGGAAGGCGCCGGTGGAGAGCTAGTTCAAGTGTACGGGGAGTGGACGAGAAGGTGAACAGGGACCGAGCAGACGACGTGGGTGTGAGGGGTGCTAACAGCCAGATACTACGTCGAGGGTAGTTTCTGCTGATTTTGCATGGTGTCGGTACCGAAATCGAGTACTGCCCAGCGAATGGCTGAGCGTCTTGTTTCAGGACTTGTGCGCAGGGGAGTATGCAACTGTGGAGGACATGCGTTAGAAATAGGGCTTAAGGACATGGTGCGCACAAAATCAGAGCCAAGGGGATTCATATGGACAAGGATCGTAGGGGCGTAGCACAATGGGACAGCACGGATCATGGTGGGTCGAGATGCAGTAGTAACCGAGCAAAACCACTCTCGACAACCACGCACCACGTACGTAGATCTCACGACGTATAGCCCTCCTCCATGCTCAGAACATCAACCGTCAAATGTCCCTCTCGTGTCCCCGGGACTCGGGAGTGCGGTCGTCCGAGTCGACCCAGGCCGGAGCGAGAGCTGCAGTCTCGAGGACATCTCAGCTAGACCCAGTATCAGAGGAAGCAGCACAGTGAGCAGGATTGAGAGAGTTGAAGCCTTGAGCGCTGCACGGAAAGAGTACCATGGCCGCCATAGACGTCGAGTGAGCTAGCGAGAGCATGAGGGCGGATGCCAGGAGCAGGCAGCGTTAGCGCTAAACGTACCGATGACGCGAGAGAGATCTCCGACGTCCAGCGCTTGACAGACATGCCTCTTCCGCTTCAGCCTCATCGACATCTCTTGCACACGAATGGTCTACAACTCCATGCCCAGCCCTACAGAATAGTCTTATATTGCCAAGCAACCTCACCACGACTTGACTCCAAGATAGTGAGTCCTGGCGCCTGCGAGTCGCTTAGTCCAGCCGCAGGCTGTTAACCTCCAGTCGTTGCTGTACAGCATTGCCTCGTCGCAATCAGCCTCTCGAGTCCGTCAGTTCACAGTGCCCGTTAGCCTGGCTATGGCATGGTGCGAGGTTGCTGCTGATATTGGCGGGACTTGTCCACGCGACATGCAATCAGCAGTGCGTAGCAGAAGTAAGCTCCGCGCAATCCGCAACATTTCCCACCTCTCCTAGGATATTTTTGGACCCCGGCGCCATAGACACGACCGTTGAGTTATTCATTCTACAATAGCCAGAGGCTGACTGAGACTGCTCTCCTTATTGCTGTAGGTCTCTTGACTGTCCCTCTGGACGCATTCGACCTCTCAGGTCGCAACAGTCGTGTACTATGCGTCGCTCGAGAACATCCGCGATCTCGCTGTTGTAAAAATCCGCTTAAGCCTTGCGAAGGATCTGCAACTTGGCTCGTTAAACACGACGGCAGCCCCGAGCCCGGAACAACAGAGGCCAAACTTGCCGCTGCACAGTCCGGTGCGTACGGGCGTCGTGAGCGCTGAAATCCCTCCCTTATCCACATCTGACACCGATATACGCATGCAGGATCTCAAGGAGGGAAATGCCGATGCCCGCACTCACTCTTCCGGCAAGTAACGCTGCGTCTCCTCCAGGACCAACGTTCATATTCGTCCACGCCCGCAGAACCCTAATGAGCGCCGCCAAAAGTGCTGCCGGGCGCGTGTACCTTCGAGGATTGACACGATCACCATGCCCGTGATGATATCCGTGTGGGCGGGTTTCCCGCGCTGCAGGCCGGAGTACCGTGAATGACCATCGGTACGTGCATCCTTCAGTCCATTTTCGTTCGGTATACGAGAACCTGTGGTGGCCGCCGAAGCGCCGAATGATGCACCAAGAGTGTGTTCGTATTCCAAGTTCGCGTAGAAGCCCGTCTCACATCATCGATAGAGCCTCGAGTACACGCGCATGTATTACTCCTGCCCTCTATCTCCCATGCGCCTCCTCACTGAGGGATCGTGCCATACGTTTTCCTGCCCGTCCGGGATAGATTGCACTCATCACGTGTGCCGCGATCACGTCAACGCGACACCAGCATGATCCGTTGCTTCTACTACAGCCAATGTGGCATAACTAGAGTACGATGCGCTGTGAGGGACAGTTGGGGATGCTCTCGAGGAGCTCAACGTTCCGATGTGCCGCCCGACACCGCCGTCGCTCTGGTTTAGAAGTTGGCATAGCGTTACAGATGGGAAGGCGTTCTCTTGAGCGAGAGGACGGGTGGCGGGGTACAGGTGCAATTGGGGACGTGGAGAACAGTACTTGGGCATACCCCGGCATGAGGCTACGCTCCTCAGCGGTGTTATTGCCATGAGGCCCACGGCCGGACCATTACCTACGCTCAGCGCGTTCGTTTTGCGTACGTGTACGTGGGTCAGAGGTTTACGCGGCCGGATAGCCCCTTTCTCTATAAGGCTGCCTCTATACCTCGGCCCTGTCGCATTTGTCTCTTCTTTCATATGATCTGACACGTTCTGCACGTACCTACCGGTTTGGAGTCACTCTCCGTCGACGCCTGCCCCCTACCCGAACCTAGCGTTCCTGTTGGGGGCAGGGGATGTATGCGGGCATGGCGCGGAGCCTGCGCAGTGAAACCGGGATGGCTTTTGAATTTCTATCGAAAGTAGATGCGCGGCAACTCGGCTCCGATTATGAGCCCGGGGCTGGGGCACCCGCCTCGTCGGGGACGCGTTTTGCCAACTCAAGCCCTGCGCCGAGCGCTATGAGTTTGCCGTGGTAATTACGCCGCCTGCGGGTGGACGAAACTCTACTTGACGTCTGGCATCGCGAGGATGCGAAGGCACGCTATTGCAGGGCACGCGCCCTACGCGTTGCAGCCTCTTTAGTTAGCGGCTCAGTGACCCGTGGAACGATCACTGCTCTGCCACCACTCCACTAGCTCTTCATCCAAGTATCCTGTACACCATCTCTTGGCTCGCCTATGTCCGACGCGTCGCACGAAACAAACCAGCAGGCCGCCGACCATTCATCAAATCACTCTGGAGATGTGCAACAGCCACTCGTGCGCCCAGAGAACCCGGAGGTGTATGATCTGAAGGTATGTCCCGCCATCCCAGAGTTGGCTGCTCGCTAACACTTGAATGTGATTCTGCAGCGCGTGAATGAGAATCGGGGCAACGTGCACACTCAAGAGGAGAAAGATCAAGCCTGGTCAGGGGCTGCAAGCATGGTGCAGACGTACAGCGATGAGATGATTCAACGATGGAAAGAGGAGATCGACACCTACCTCGTATTTGTGCGTGTCGTGGGCGCGCCCAATGAGTCAGTTACTAGTTGCTAACCGAGAAATGCAAGGCGGGTCTATTCTCAGCCATCCTCACGACGTTCAACGTGCAGACATACGTCCTCCTCACTCCCACCCCGCCAGACCCCTCCATCACGATTCTACAGCAGATCTCCTCCCAACTCGCTTCCTTTTCCATCCACCACCCCTTCGTCAACTCTACCCAACAGCCGGGTACTCTTCATGCCGCCAATTCTGACACATCCGTGGCGGTTCCGCGCTGGGCCATCTGGCTCAACGGCCTCTGGTTCTCGGGACTCATCCTCAGCCTCGCCGCCGCCACCATCGGCATCATGGCCAAGCAATGGTTGAATGAGTACAAGAGCGGCATCCTGGGAACTACCCTCCCCGCCGCCCGCCTACGCCAGGTTCGCTTGTACAACTTCAGGGAATGGCATGTCGAGGACATCGTCGGCATCATCCCGGTGTTGCTGCAGCTTGCCCTCGCACTCTTCCTCACTGGTCTCCTCGTCCTCCTATGGACCCTTCACAGTACCATCGCAGCCATCTCCTCTGTTCTCGTAGGCCTCTTAGGTACATTCGTCGGCGCCACTACCCTCCTCCCGCTATTCATGAGGGGCTGCGCTTAT
Source organism: Trametes villosa (assembly GCA_002964805.2). Lineage (NCBI taxonomy): Eukaryota > Fungi > Basidiomycota > Agaricomycetes > Polyporales > Polyporaceae > Trametes > Trametes villosa. Next base: position 656,569 of record PUDQ02000016.1, on the reverse strand, counting down.
GTCACTCCTCAAGCCCGCGCACTTCACACATTTCTGAGGCTACTCGGCGACTACTGCACCAAAGGATACCGGCGGTCGCATTGGAGTCAGCAGGATTTAGAGCGGCTATTCGTAGGCTCATCCCATTCGTACGCGGCCGTTTTAAACCAGCAGATTCTGCTCGAGGGTTACAGCTTGACCTTGGGCGAAAACGCCCTCTCCTTGGCAACCGTCTGTATCCTGGACTTCAAGGAGCATGAGGTTGTCAACTACTTCCGCAAGTTTCACGCGTATGCAAGCACGTATTTCGGTCCGTCAGCTGAACCCTTCCCAGGAAGGGCTAACCATCAGAGGCTACTGTGGCTCCAGGTCATCCTGTGCGTACTACTCGACTCGGATAGAACAGTTCTCTCAGATGAAGCGGAGTACGCCTTGAACATCTACTACCGCAGAGGACGCTGGTCGCCCGACATGAAGGCCGCGGACGTGGAATGGGCGCTGTCAGCTATCGACGCTATTTCACGAGAGCTGTGGGTGCCAAGCTGCCGCCGGCGACTCTCCTTCCTGAATGAAGAATGGGTTGCGGACGGGAGGAGTTCCCTGCTCGACTTTGCAAGGAAGCTAAAGGTCGGCAAGGATAAGGTTTTCCTACGAGGTGAGTTTGCACCCACGTCTTGCCCTTACCTTATGTACTAAATGACCCACCTATAAGCTATGCTCGGATCATATCAGGAGGTCCGCTTCACGGAGACGCGCATCCCCGTTGACGGCCTCGCCACGCACCTCAGGCATACCTATACCTTTCTGCGATGTGCCAACAAAATTCTGGAGGCATCTGGAGACGATCCGAACCTCTTGGAGACCGTTCGCACCTACACAGGGGATGTTCTCGCACAGCTGGCTTCCACTCTGCTGAAAGAATTCAGGGGAGATCAGGGGCGGCACTTCCCGCAGGGTACCAACGCCGATGTCCTCTGTAACGTCATGATGCTCCTCGCCGGTGCTACTGTCTCGGACGACCTGCTGCGGTGCATCGACGTTAGGAGGGTCCCTGACGTCTTGAACATGGTAGACACACTCAGGGAGACTCACGACTATGGCAACGATGGCATCAAGAAGACTATGCCAGGCATTGCGCTCGAGCTGAAAGAGAAGGTTATCCGCCTCAAGGGAGATCCCAGACAGATGTCAGTACTCTTCCGACTGCTTTCCTCGTGTGCATCGCTCTGACACATTCTTTCCCTGACTTTAGCACGGCGGTCGCGACGACTCCCTCAACAAGCCGGCTATTCATACTTCGAGTTAGGGATACCCTCTCCCGTCGCCTTCGGATGCCATCGCCTTCTCTGTGAGCCTTCGACACAATGTCTGCTACATATGGAGTTTCATCTTGTAGCTCAACACTACCCTATCGATACGCGTTCCTGCCCTTCGAGCGGGACGCGTTGAACCACACGCGCTACTTCGGATCACAGCTCTGCAGGCTCCTTATCCCGCTTCTCACCTATAGTCAGCTCCAAATCCTCCCTCCGCAAGCACTCCAGCCCTCGCCCCCAATATGCATCCCCTTCTTTCGGCATTACCACCATTCGACCGTCCGCAGCGCTCTCGCATCCCCCAGCACTTCTATCCAGCGTGTGGCACCTTCCGACGCCCATGCTTCCGAACTCACGCGCAGATGTTTCACGATCCCAGGGCACGTAAGGATTCAACTTTGCACCCGTCACTATACTCACGCCGCGCTGAAGCATACACCCAAATCGTCCATCCTGTGGCAGCCACGGCTTCTCTCGACGCGTTCTCGACACGTGCCTAAAGCGTAGCCCATGCTGCCTCACACTCGTATCAATACCAAATGACGCACGCCGCGGAGGCCGTCGTCTCCCTGTCTATCGCGCATCGCGCGTCTCGCCTGGCGGGTAGGGCTATGCAGCGGTTCAGCTCGCATGCGGCCTCCCTCCTTCATCCTGAAGCGGCCTTTCGTCTCGCTCTCTCCCCCGCTTCCCCACTTCCCTGATTGCGCGTATTGCACTCCCTGCCCCCTTCTTGTGATGTACGATACATGCCTACGTTGTCTCCCGCCTCGCCCCCGTCCCCATTCGTACCACTTCTTGCACGATACACGCCCAGGCCCTCCGTCGCGCTCTCTATGTACCCACTCTTCCCCATATATGGTCTACGACCGTTTCTCCTCGTCTCCATATCCTTCACGTCGCCTCGTGTCGGCCCATCTGAAGCCTCCACTGTATACCGGATACGCTACATACGCTGGATCGTCCTTGCGGTTGACCTCTCGGCATCTGCAGTCTGGGCTTCAACACTCAGAGTACCAATGAAGTTCTCATACACGTCCAGCGTTGTACGATACAGATTCCCTCGCGCTCGCCCGCCCGAACACTCGCGTCCTACTGGTCCTATCTCTGATGCGTCGTGTACGTAAGCAGTTCACGCCGCGGCCGCCCAGCACCGCGTCGAGGATCGACAGAGAGTACTGCCTGGCGACTCATGCATCTGTACCCTTGAAGCACGGGATTGCGATCGTCGTAGTGTCGGCTGCCGTCAATGACTCCTCGCAGGACGACCGACAGAGGGGTACAAACATCAGTTTGGCAGAAGCACGAACACAATCGGGAGCGTCGCACCTACACGATCGCGCCGGAGGAGGATACCTCGCGCATGGACCAGCGTGTCATCTTGATTTAGCGAAACTTAAATTGGAATTGATGTCTAGGCCGGGGGGCGTGGCGGCAGAGGTCAGCGGAGGTGCGACCTCACTTCAAGTGAGATCTTCAACATACCCTACTGAAAGTGTTCTCAGGCGCAACACAAATGTCGGGTTCAACGCCTGTTATGCGATCCCATGAGCGAAAGCGCACATCGTAGCTTGAGCGAGGGTGACTCGGATCGCCGCGCGACGTCCTGCATCAGCAAAATTGCAAGCGCCTACTAACCGATAGCCTATACGGACATAGGTCGCGGCCGCAGGAGGTCTGTAGCGAGTCCTTTAAGACGCTGGCGAAGGTGGGAGGCAGGTTGTGAGAAAGGCGTGGCAATTCAAAGTAAGAGTACCCACTGTAAGGGACACAAATTCGCCGTTTACAGGGGAAACCACAACTCGTCGGGCTGGTCTTCCGTAATGGTAATGAGGGACGTCCGTCGAGGATCCATCGCGCCTGGACAGGAGCAGGGCCATCGAGGTGGAACATCGGCCGCGAGGTACAGATGGCAAACGCGTCTCCGCGGGGGAAAGCAACAGCGGCGCTCGAAGCCCTCCGCAGCCGGCGAATGTGAATATCGGGGTATTGCGCGCGAGCGCGGGTGTGAGACGAGTCGCGAGGGACGACGCTCCACGTTCCGGGCCCAGACCGACATGTCTCCAGATGGAGTATGACAAGTGCTCGACCGCGAGACGGAGGGCGTCCGAAAGGGGGCGCTCGCATAGGCAGCCAGTGAAAGCGAGGACATGACACAGGGTACATATTCATCAGCGTCCCACGAACGATATGCGCGTTGAGCACGTACTGTGCGCCGACGGCGGCCAACGCTTGTGTGCGCTGCACACCAGGAGAGTACTCGCACGGCTGCAGGAGAGTAAATGCGGAGGGGAGAGCGAGGGCCGGAGCGAACTGAGGGCAAGGCTCCCCGGCGGTAAGTCAGTGTGCTGATCCGACTTCCGCAGCGCCTTCGAGTAGCAAGACACTCACCGAGTTACCGAGTAAGAGCGTGTTGCGTCATAGCTTGAGGATCCCGTCGTACAGGGGTTCAGGCCGCGCGAGGGTACGGAGTCCAAGGCGAGGCGTCGCAGCACAGAGTACGGGTTGTGAGAGGTTGCTAGCCACATGAAACCTAAGAATAAGCGACAGAGCGGATGTTCTAATCAATTTTGAGCGGGACGGGTAGCGAGACTGTGCTGAGCAATGTAGTCGGCGTGCGGTGGTTGACGTAAGAACCATGAACGTCAAGGTCCGAGAGGTACCAGAAGACAGTAGACGGAGCGGCATTGCGGGCGCCTCAGGACCAGGACACGCAGCGGGGCATTGTAGACTTGCGGCACAAGTGGTGAAGGGAGCGGGATGGAAGAAGATACCAGTGCAGCACGAGTAGGTGGACGTTGTACCGAGCCTCGTGCTCGCGACCGCCCTTGCAGAGCTCTTCGCGGGCTACATCCTGAGATCCGTGCGCCGGCTGCACGCGAGGGTGCGGTGCGATCCCGGGAGAAGGTATGCGGGGTGGCCAGAGTACGGCGGGTCCCGCTACACGGCTTGCTCTTCCATAAGTCCTCAGGTAGGAGGCCGCGATGTCCGGGAGACTGTGGTGCTAGGAGAGGGAGCGGAGGAGGGTAGGACGAGCGAGATACGGCGAACTGTCGTTGCCGGATGGCGACGCAGGCGATCCAGAGGTTGTATACAATCAGGGTGGCGAAGGCTGCTTTCGAACGGCGCAGGAAGGTGCAGACGGGAAGCGCGAAGGGTGGCCTGAGTAGTGCACGCCTATCAGAGCAGCAGGTACGCCCGATATGTTGTAAGTGAGATACCCAGCGGAGGATGCCATTGCAATCGCGCGGCGTGGGCGCACAAGACGGGGCGTGTACGAGGTGGTAGGGCATGCGATTGGTACGTCAGATTACATGATGAGAAGGGCGAAACGGCAAACGCGTCAGTACGCTAGAGCACGGGCGAGATGTGTGGAAGTAGCGCACCGTACACGACATGCAAGGCGTGATCGAGCACCAGGGATGTCCTGGGCAAGCGAGTAGCGAGGACGGCTACAAGTGTCCTCCGAGGGCCTCGAGGAGAGTGCAGGAACCCGAGTCTAAGAACGCGAGAAGCAGTGCACCGAGAGGAAAAGGTCGATATCGGGTTGTCCGTGTGGAAGTTAGAACTGACACCCTTGCAACACATCAGTTGCGCAGCTAGGCGTACGGGTTAGCTCTCGGCGTTCAGACTGCTATCCATTCGCCTGTCCGGTGAGGACGGATGAAGTGAGACATACCATGCGTACGAGAGACAACGTCACTGGCAGAGCACACCGCTGGACAAGAGTGGCTACTGCAGAGACGTTGAATGAAGAATGAAAAAGCCGAGGGGTCGCACATAGTCTTGTTTGGTGCTAACCTGAACGCCAGATGCAACTTCTCGTTGTGTGGCCCCTTGGTGTTGCAGAGTACCGACGTCCGCGGGGAGTTGTCTGGCGAAGTCAGAGTACCGGGGATAATTGCGCCGTACAAAGTCGAGGTGGAATGGAGCAGTTATACTTGGCATGGGCCAGCCCGAGATCATAAAGAAGAATAAGAGCAGCGTAGTCGTTGCCGAGGCGCCGACGTCGAGTGAGCGGGTGAAGGCAAAGGCAAAGGACAGAATTTGCGCCGCGACGGTTCACATTTTAGCTTGAGTTACGTGCGTGGCCCTTACAAAACGTGCGTGGCGTGCGTGGATTAGCGTTTTTGGCAGGACAAGTTAATTTGACGCCAAGTTAGCGTGACCCTGCGTGACTTGCGTGAACTTGCGTGGGCTCATTGTAGCAGCCTCTCTCTGTCTGAACGTGATAAAGCTATCTCAAGGTGTTCATACACAGCTAAGCAAGCTCACTGTATGCTCTGAATATCTGTAGATGAGCGAGAACAACGTCAAAGGGCCCCTCGATGCTGAGTGAAATTAGGCGCCCAAGCACCTTGCGTGGCCTTGCATGAGGTACCGTCCATCCGCGAAGATCCATCGTTCAGACCGCCTACCGCAATACAGCAGGCCTTCAACGGACTACAAGTAAAGGATAGCTTCTGTATACCTCGCCATATGTTACATATGTTAGTTCCCCGAATAAGAGAAGGCTCAGCCTCGCCCCAGTGTTACTTATACCACCTTGTACTACTTATATTGAGGTATACAGCATTAGAATGCGGTACAGATATACGTACATCCTGTGAGGGAGCTAGGAAAGGGAGCAGTAGCGAGAGAGAAAGATGACGGGAGTTGACATTGACGACGAAGGGGAAGACGATGGCGAGCGCCGCGAACACGACGAGCTCAGTGGTAATGACGGCGCCAAGACTGCCGCAGGCAGTGAGGAGGGCAAATCTAGCGCCCACGCACGCTGTGGGATCACCGCAAGCGCCGTCACGCAAGTCCAAGTTAATTGCCTTGATTTTAGGTGGGGTTCACGCACGGATAAGCTAGCGTCAAGTAACTTTATACAGCCTCTGCGCCGCGACGTCGGTTGCCAGCGCTACAGTCGATGACGTCACGACCACTTCTGGCCAGATTCCGGCGCTTGTCCTGCTCTCGCGTCCGACTTCGTGGCGTTTTCTATGGCCACGCACACCCCGCGACGCAAGCTGCTATACCTGGATGGGCGGCGCACCGGGATGCTTTATCTTATGCATACACATGACGCGCGGAGAGCAGCCGCCGTAGCGTCGTCACGGTTGCAGTGTGAGCAGCCTCCCATTCCGCTCTATCCCCATTCGAGCCAATGTGAGTAGCAGGTCTCTTTCTTCTTCAGTTGGGCCGCTCTGCTAATGGCTGTGGCCGCCGGCCGTTGGGAGCGCCCTCCATAATGGGCGCTACGACCGTCGGCGGTCTGCCGTCCCGCACTCGCCTGGCCCTCAAGCATCGTTCGTTCCCGCGTCAGGAGGTAGTAGATGTGGAAGGGCGGGCTCAGGAAATGTGGAAGCGGTCGTCCGGACCAGGCCCATCGGGAACATGGTCTCCCCCGCTTGTGATCGAGTAGGCCTCGCGCGTCCGTCTACCCGCTGGTTGACTGTGCGGCCATTGCACGTACCCCTCTCCTCGCTGTGTAGGCTGGAGGCGTCCATCTCGCCCCAGCGAAGTATACGTTTAAGAGCGCGGAGACAGCATCATAGGCCATGCATGCACCTGCACTGCTCGCGCCTGCATCCACCGCCTCACATGTTCATGTGCGCATTGGGCCCCGCATCGCTCTCCTGCACACGCCCGCGGCAACGTGATTGCATACGCGCGTCGCATCGCGTCTGTCCTCGCGCGTCCGCGCACCACTCTCACGTCACTGCCTCGTTCCTCCCGCGCCGCTCATGACAGTGTAAGCGGAACTACGACCCGTCGGGTTCCTTCACCTCGCGTTCGGCGCCGGACATCGTTGCGGCTGCGCGGATACCGAACGCTCGGTCTCGGTATGAAGGGTGACCGGTGAGGCTTCTCTTCAATCGCAGAAGTGCCTCATCCGACCCTCCTTCTCGAGATGCACACTCACGTATTCTCAGACTTCGCAGCCGGTCCGGTGACTATGGCCGTGGACACCTCTGCCGTGAGCGGCGCTCTCAGGTTTCCGCTCTGGGAGGCGACGGCGCTCGAGGAAACGTTTTCCCGTGCAGAGTCGAGATCCGCGCTGTCCTGCGCTGTCCTCCTGAGAATGCGGTCGACGCACGAGCGGTGCGGGATTGGCTCTCCGCACGCTCCGGCGCGAATGTCCAGGCCAGGCACCGAAGAGAGGCCTGCATACTTCCTCTGGCGGCATGAACGGCATGAGATATACGAAGATGTCAACCAGAACCGATGAAAACCGCGAAGGAATGGATGCAGTCACAGCCTGCGCACAGGAACACAACCGCTGCGGTGGCCGCTGCCCTTAGTCGCGAATCGTGCAGCCCGGGAGGCGTCCCACGTCCCCTGATCAACGGAGGACATGGTATCCCCCGTCCGCGCCTCAAGTATTCGTGGGACGTGGTATAGCCTCACTGTGGTGAGTTATTGCAATACCCATTTAGTCCGAGGCACGCATCAACGATCTCTCACTTTACTACAGGTTATCGTCACTGGGCTCGCCGGGTCCGTTGGTGCTGCATCGGCGGCCCTGTCTGCCGGTGCCCGCCCGCTCGCTTCAAGACTTTTCCCCCTGTCCACAGATCAAACGCCTGGGCTGCCCTAGGCTCGTAAACCAGCCTCATGTTCGGGGGTGGAAGACAATCGTTCCTAGGGCTGCCCCGCTCGTGCGATGGTGGTGAGGTGAACGTGCTAGACGCATGTCCGCCTTCCGTCTGCTTTGAGGTACGACTCTTTCTGGCTACTCATGTCTTGAGCTTCTCCGTTAACGAACCCCCAACGTGCACCGTTTGGCACGAGTCTGGGAAGCTCGTTCAGTTACGTATGCGCCGAACGGCTGGCAATGCCTGCTACCCGAGGGTGCGGAGTTGGCTCTTGGGAATGCATGCGTACTGCTTGAATAAGGCAGATACCTCCTTCCATTGCCGCCGTCAGTATAAGCAATGCACGCCACGCCACGCTGCCCTGATCCGGGCACTGACCCCGCCTCGGAGCGCGGTAGACAAATTTGTTTGGATGCGGGTCGGCGCGCCCAGCACCCGTTGGTTGGTTGCGCCGGGTGGTATCGTGGTTCTAGATATCGCGAGGTTCCATTGATACAATTTCCGTCGTGCAGCGCTTAGATACCTGCGGTGCATGCGCAGTTGTAGCTTTCAGCACTGTGTTTTCCCCGACGATACATGGACCCTTGGCGCTTCCGTAGAGCACTCAGATTACGAGCACACAGTCGCTCTTGCGGCGTCTGTACCCTTGAACTTACAATCCCAACGAGCCTGCGATTCGTTGAATGTACGAACACCGTGGTGCCCTCGAGTGAATCATCTCCGGGGGGTTCGACCCGCGATTTGACGCGGACGTCGCGGGGAACCCACCAGCGTCTCGGTGGTACGCCGGCGGCGGTTCCCACTGTCTAGCGCTCACAGTAAACGGCTTTCAGCTCGTTACTCCATCATCTCCGGATACCGCAACCGAACCTGTGCGTCTGCCACTAGCAGTGTAAGCATCTGCGCCAGGAGGTCTGTAATACAAGGCAAGTGTCGTCGAATACTTCTCTAGTTGTCTTGCAAAATTACCCGATGCCGTCCCTTGCAGCGCCCAGCCGTAGCATCATAATATGGCATATCGACCTTTTCCAATTATTGGAATGGCGGGCCTGTTCTCTTACCCGACACGGTCAGCACCATGCGTTGACGTTACGGTACATGCGCCGACATGAACGACCATGGGACCTGGAGCTGCCGCAGAAGACGTCATAATGCCTGTGCAGCGCCATGAGGAAGATATCCTGCAGCGAGGTGCGTGACTCTGTCATCCAATCGTTTCAAGGAGTCCCGACCCAGCTCGCCTTGCCTCCCTACATTGATTGTGCTTCTGCGCGGATATGGTGACTTTGGTTCTCTTGCACGCTGCCCCCCCCCCCATTCCTGTGCCTTTCATCCAGCGCTCGATTCACTGGATGGATCTCTTCCATCCTCCTTTTCGTAAGACGCCGGGCTGAGGCCCTTCATAGGTCCCATGAGACTTACGTAGTCCAATTTATTGTGGCGGGACCTGATCGTAATGCGCGTTGACAGGATGCGTGTGGTATGCACAAGGTCAGGGATACCTGCCAAGTATACTACGGGATGCCGACCGCCCTCTCAGCTCCCCACCCTTTCGCAAGCCCCCCCTCGCAAGCCCCCCTCGCAAGCCCCCCCTTCTCAAGCTCCCCTGTAACGTCAGCGTGATCTCCATTGCGCCCACCGTCGACGAGCGGTATCTCCCATTGATCTCCCTCGAGAGTTGCCTTGTTGACCTACGACGGAGTTTCAGGGCTGGTTAGCAAGATGTCTTACAACAATTCTCACCACTCGTCGGGCAACAGCTCCTCGTCTGATGACGGCTCATCATACTGGTGAGTGATAAAATGATTTCTCGAAGCGAAGAATATCCGCCTTGCGCATCGCAGCTTATCCGCCGATTCCTATTGCTCGGCGATCTCAACAAGCTGCGTGAATCCGACTACGCAACCTCCCGACGAGAGCTACTCTGGGCCCCACTGGCAGTCGAGCGGCCTTGTCACGGAGGGAGCTTACGGTGTTCGTCTGGACTTACCGTAAGCCTATTCGTTTCGTACGAGGGTTACCCTGCTCACGTCTCGATCAGCCCGATTCACAATCACGGCTGTGATACCGAGCAGAACGTGTTCTTGGGGTGGGTCTTGGAGCTCCCGCTCGCCGACGGCATCTCTGCCTCGGATTTCCTACCGCCCGGCATCTCTGGCGATGGTTATACCGTGGTACCTCCCAACCTCCCTCACACAGTGCCGGAGTACGGACTGTCGTAAGTTATCTTTCCTTTCCCCAGCGACCACTTCAACTTGATGAAATGGTCTAGCTCCCTGTACCACACCGCTCCTTCACCGCGCCGCGTGATCGTCCCCTCGGCGCCGCACCACTTGCCTATCCCTGGGCCGGCGGTCGTATGCACATCACCGAACCCTTCTGCCAATCGTCACCATGAGGCCTTACCTGCCAACCACTCAGGCTATCTCTGTGGAGATGGCTACGATCGCCCGCACGCATCTCAATCGTCCCGCAGCACACTCGCCGATGATACCGGCGACTACAGCCTACCGTACCCGCCGCACAACACTGCCCCTCCCAGTAATGCGTCACAGCCCTCGGCATCACGCTCTGGGAACGTTCGCGCTTCCACAACGCCCTGCGAGTGGGACGGCTGTCACCTGATGCTACCAGAAAATACCTGCGCGGGAATACGTCGGCACCTCCGTGACCATCACTTCCAGGGGAGCCCCCCGGGCGGAAGGGATCGTGTCCAATGTCAGTGGGGCGATCACTGCGGGCGCGATCCCATGCAGTGGGATAACATACCGAAGCACATCGCGGGATGCCACACCAAAACCATGAGAAGGTTTTGCCGGCCCTGCGGGCGTAGCTTCGCCCGCAGCGACGCCCTCAAGAGGCACCGGGACACCGGCAACTGTATGAGGGGCGGACGTCAGAGGTAAAGGACATGTCAAGCAACGTACGTGACCCCCGCACATGTTCTCGAACATTGCCAGTGAACCCCCTCCCTTTCTGTAGCAAATGATCGGTGCATGCAAGCGCGTCCTCGCGTATCCCCCCGGCAATACCGAGTGCAGACCGGCGTGACGATGTGTGTTGCGCCGGCACTGCAGATATTTCAAGATCAAGACGACGAAGTTTGGTTCACACATTACCAACAAAGAGCAGGCACAGCTCGAAATGACTGAAGCAGCGGGGCCTTTCCTCTTAGATGGGTTTCGTTATGTTCCTGTCTGGTCGTAGGAGTAGCTCGCTGGGGAACATTTGGGGCGGATGGGATAGTCAGACCGCTGGATGCTCGCCCTGTTGCATTTCTTCAAATTATAACATATGTGATGTCTTTCTCTCACGTCGCTCTCGCCGGACATGCAGAGTGCGTCGATCGCCGGCTCAGGATCGCCGTCTATTTCGCGCTCTTCTTTGCCGTACTCTATGTTGCCAGGCTCCTGGCGCTTCCCTCGCCGCTGTCCTCGCCCATGTCCGCGGGTGAGTCTTGATTTCCACCCATGCCGTGCATCCTGCTGAGCACATCCTTCCGCATGTACTCACCGACAGTGGACACAATACGCCTCGCAGCACTCGCTGCAGCCGTGCTACCAGAACCACCAGGGCTCCCTGCAGCCGCATGCCACATAGCCCGTCGCATGCGCCAAACAGTCCTTCGCGCGCACGCTGACCAGCTTGCGGACGGTCCCAAAGGGTGGACGTGTTCCGCTCGCGCGAGACGCACCTTTCCGTAGGGCAGTTGCATTGGGCATACAATTTCGCCTGCGCCGCGGGCCTGTCGAGCTCGTCCACCTCCCACTCGGACATGCTCCACCGCGGCGACATCACGCGCATTTCTGGTCGCCACCCCGCTCTGGACTGTCGGGGCCGCCCTGCCCCTGCCGTATCCACACGCGCGGAGTCCTCGCCCCAGATGCGTTGCGCGCTCCCCTACACCGAACCGCACGACCTCCCGTCGCGTGGCCTGCCCATGGTGGCAGTCAAGCAGAACGACTCTGACAAAGGCACAGGAGATGAGGAGGCGTGTGCTATTCCGAGGTGCGAGTGCACAGCGATCGGGAAGAGGTGCGCGGCGAACGGGAAGAGGTCTGCGGCCAAAAGAGCATACCCAGCGCGCCGCACCTGCGACCTGCGTTCTAGGACATGCACCCGCGCTTGAGCTGTACACCGGGACCTTTGACCCGTTCGATTCCCAACAAAAGCAGCAAGCCTCTATTCAGTGCCTGCTGCGGGCCGTCACCGATCCGTGGTGGGAAGGAGTAGACGAGCCCGTATTTCTGACATTCTGTTGTGGGTGGTAGTACTAGTGCCTCAGACTCCCCCTTCCGGCCTCATCACCGCGCGGTAGTGAGCCGAACTTTCAGCCGGGGCACCACAGGTAGATATACAGAAAGCATACATTGATGTGTGTTGCAGAACGTGGATGAGCGGGGGAGGGTGATGGATACTGACATGAATATACGCCCCGGGTTCGAGAAGCCGCGGCGCAGCTTGAGATTCCGAGTCATGGCACGAATCCACCCTACTACAAAACACCGCTGGTCGAGTAGCAGCATCTAACTACCAGTTTGATGTTGCGATCCACTCATCGAGTTGAAGTACACGTCCCAATCCTGCCACCTGAGAATTCACCGGTCTTGTCAATAAAACACCCGACTCGCTAGCTAAGTGAGTACTCACCCGAACGTTGCCGGTGCGTTAGACCACATCATCATCGTGTCGTCCACAAACGCGCAGTCCGGCAACCCAAGCTCATTACCCCCAAACCCCGACAAGTCCATCGGAAGCTCTCCGAATCCCCCATCGCCAAAGCCACTCAGCGTGCCAAACGAAGCGGAGCCCGAGGGCGCCGTCCTCAAGCTGTCTGGCTGCGCCGCGATGCTCTGGTTTGCGTTCCCAAAGCTGCTTCCTGCGCTGCTACCCCAGGCCTGGGACGAAGGGTCCAAAGGCGAATAGTTGAAGCCCGGCCGGGCAGATGTGGAAGAAGACTGCTGCATGGCTCGTTCTTGCTGGGGCTGCCCACCGACGGAAGGCGTCCAACCGGAGGAGAGGGGCCCGTCAGGAAAGCGCGGCGGGAAGCTCGGGTTGTGCGGCGGAGCGAACGTGAAAGTGTCGCTGCTGGGGTAGGGCGGTACGATGGGCGCGATGAGCTGACCCGGAGTGGATGTGGAGTGAAACGATTGCTGTGACGATTGCCCCGCGAATGGACGGGAGAGGAGATCGGGAGTGGAGGTTTGGGTCGATGTGTTCGGGCCTTCCGCGCGCGCCGTGCGGCGTTCATCCGAGTCTCTAGAGTTCGTTGTTGCAGTGCCGGCGTCGGGGCTCTTCTCAGACTCGCTTCGAGAGTCCTCTTCTTCGCGAGGCCCCTGTTGCGGCTGTCGGTGCAGATTGACAGTCATAAAACTCTGCAGCATGTCGCTATAGAGAACGCAAGGTGAGCGATGTTACAGCTGCTATCGGGTCAGACGCACCCCAGAGTCGATGACACATTGGCCCTAGTGAATGGGCAATTGGTTAGTATCGTGAACCCACCAAGACTGTACTAGTAGTATACGTACTGCCGCTCGATTGAATTCAGCATCTTGATCGCTTTTCGGATATACTCCTCGTCTCGGTGCGCACCAGAATCGCGGCCTGACCGCTTCTGGCCCCACATGCTGATGAGCAGCACGATGCCCGCGCTGAACAACACCCCCTGTCGCACCGATTAGCCCCTCGTGCTAGACACTCGATGACGGTGTTCGCTCACCGAATTCCGTGCGAGAGGCGTGCCTATGCGCTGGTTGAGCTCATCGAGCACCTTCAGGCAAGATCGGGCCGCATTTGTGCAGATGATGAGCGATGCTAGAGACTGCGGGGAGCCGCGCCGCGAGGTGATGGACGAGCGGTGAACCGTGAGCTGGACCTGATAGAAAAGCGCGCGGAGCGTGGCAGACTGCCGCAGCCAGAGCCCGTCTTCGCGCTGCGGATCCCATCTCACTGTGGCATGCGGCGTCAGCGTTGAACTAGGGAATAGGCGGAAGATACTGACGGTGCTCTGGCACCGAATCGGCCCATCTATTGAGTTCTGAATCGAGCTCTGCCACGATGCGATCCTCCCACTGCTGGTCCCCGTCGTTCATGTGCACTCTTGATTTCCGTATAGAGAACTGGCGAGGCCGATGTAGTTAGCCCTATCCGTCCAAGTCTGGAGGTGAGCCTCGCCGTTGGAACTACGCACGATGGTCCTTGTCACATAGGCAACGATCTTCCAAAGTCGTAGGGAGAGGATCCAGAAGGTGACCTTAGATGGCTTTCTAGGCGGCTGCTTGAACGCCAAGTCGGTGTCTTCGTTAACCCAATACTCGTCGTCGCACTCTGTCGGAAGGGTAACGTCGTACCTGGAGGGATGCGGCATGAGTAGCTGCGCAACGCGCAGGATATTCTGTCTTACTCTTCCTCATGGATACAGGGAGGTCGTCCAAGGCCATAGCTATAGGTGGAGTCCCATGCAAGAAGTGCCCTGTTATCCTGTTTAGCATAACTACTCCCGGAGCAAGGAAGGGGCTAACCAGAACGCGCGTCGCCACAGCTCGTCATCCATAGTGGGCTTGACCTTGTACATGCTCTTGCGATGGGAGCCCACGTCCATGGCCCTCCGGAGTCCCAAACCGACCGTAATCCAGCCGCAGTGCGGCAGGGTGGTTGTATACGCATACATCGTCGCCAACTGCGCAAGTATATAGTGTGGTCGTCAGGAACTGGACCGGAAGAACCGTGAAAAAAACCGTACCGCGCATATCTGGACGTCGTATACGTGCACTGGGGCCAACATGGACTTGTGCATCTCGTCCACTTTCTGGAACCACTTCCAGCCCGCCGATTGCCACATGTCCGTGCCGGGAAGCAAGACACGCCGATCGGAGCTATGCCGCGCGCCGAGCGCGCACGCGAGGAGGACGGTCGCGCCAAATCCCGGGACATGCAGGTGTAGCCCTTCATTGATATTCTGGAGGAAACTCGGCTCGTGCAGCAGGGGGGCGAAGTCGTTCTCGTGCCGGAAATACTTCTTCACGAGCGAGTTCATGAGGTCGGCTGGAGGGAAGTCTTCTGGGGATAGGAGGCGCCATTGGGGCGGGCGCTCGATCCACTGGCGAGCAATCGCACGTCAGGAAAACCTAGAATCTGACATAAAAAACTCGTATACGTACGGGCTGACTCTCATACGTCTTCCCGCCCGGTTTGCCGTCGTAGATGAATTTAGGTGACCCGGACGCTGGCACCGTTTCACGGAGGTATTCTTGACGAAAGCTCTCTGTAGCCTGTATGAACACCCAGCCGCTCGACTTGCCGTGATATCGCAGGCCGGCGGGTTGCAGAGTCAATCTGGACATGCCGTTGACTATCTCCTTGCGCATCACCTCGTCGTGGTCGCTGAACTCGTTCTCGTCGTCCACGGATTCGGGGCAGGAAGAGGCGATGGAGACAGGAGGGACACTTAGGGAAGACGGTGACGCAGCTGAACTTGGTGTAGGTGCATTCACAGATGTTGACTTGTGCGAGAAGTCGCGTTCAGCCTCGCCGCCGAGCGTCTGGAGCACCTCGGCGTCAGGGTTCAGCTATATGCACATCAATATCTCGCTCGTCAAGTGTCAAACGCAGCATGCTTGTACCTTGCTGAGGACTTCTTCCATCCGCTGTAAGCGGCGTTCTAGGTTCTCCACGTAGCTGCGGATGCAACCGTGATGCATAAGATCTCCGTGAGAGCGATTCACGGAACATCCCACCTCTCAGGATAGCGGGGTTTCTGCGGGAAAGCGTAGTGAGTGCCTATGAGATCACAGCATGCTACGTGAGCCTGACCCACATTGAACGGTTCAATGTATGTGCATTCGGCGCGAAGCGAAACACATTTTGAGCAACGCTTGTTGGGCATCCGCGGGCCGTCGCCTGACGATGATTGGAATCAGCATCAATATCCGTAGTAATTGAGCCGTCATTATAGAAGATGACGCTCTTAACACCATCCTACGGGTACGTCCCAATGCACATAGCCTTGTCAGGACAGGGGCCTAGAGTGTCTCGGAGAGACGCCCACGCGCGGTCTATAGGGTATTACTGCCGCCATGCATGCGATGAGCCGGCTTACATTTGACTACAGAGTTCAAGTCAGTGACGGGGCGCTTGAGTGAGCACGAACACGGGATCATGCATACTCTTTTTGCGTCGGCAGTAGTCGCAGGCGCGCTGCAGCACCTTGCGCCTCTTCGCCTCGCCTCGCCGAGCGTCCGTGGGGCCATCTTCGTCAGCGGAAGACATGGTGTCGATTGTTACGAAAATATGTGGTATGGGGTGGTATGTGGGTATGCCGGGGACGAGTACGGAGGCAAAGAGCGCGCGGAGCGTATAATCGCAAAAGTACTGCGCATCGGGCGCTTACAGCCTCGGACCGAGGAGTGAGTGCGGTGACACAGCCTGGTTTTGAGTCTAGCTCTCCGAAGAGCTTCGTTCCTTCCCGCCGCGTCTCTTGGTTGGGTCAGGGCGAACCCGACGTGAGGAAGACGGCTTCATGCCCCAGAGTATCGAGTGACCGACCGAGCGCGATCTTATACAGTAAAAATACACAATATATTACATCACAGTCCTGCGCGAACCAGCTATGATGCGTGAGCGCTTGAGTGGCACCCATGCGCGCGCATCATCTCATGCGCCACTCAACACAACGTAGACAAAGTAGACGAGGGTGTCCCTCACAAGCCCTTCGTGACCGTCCGCCGGCCCCTCTCCGGCACCGCGCCGTCGTCGCCCACGTCCGCGTCCGCGTCCATGTCGACATCGTCCTGCGCGTCCTCGTTTGCTGCTGCAGCGGCCTTCCCGCGCGTAGACGTGCCTGTGCCTGTCGTTTTTTGGTGAGCTGTGCCCTCCGATGAGGCGCTGTCGTTCTTTGTCGTCCGCCGTTTTTTCGGCTTGAACTCCGCCTGAGCCAATATTTCAGTCAGCAAGTGCCTACGCCTAGATCGAAGAGGCGGGAGGGCGACTTACAGAGTAGGTCTGGAAGAACTCGGTCGGCTCCTGGCCGCGATGCCCGAAGAATGCGAGCATCGCCGTCGTCGCGGTGTAGTTCGTCTTTCCCGCGCGCACGAGCGAGTAGTACTCGAGTAAGTACTCGCGCTCGGCTAGGTCATCGTCAGTGAACGCGCGCCAAAGACGAGAGGGGGAAGACGCACCTTCGTCAACTTCCTCTCCCTGCTCGGAGCTGAGGATCTTCTTCGCGGTCTTTCTATGATGGTAGGAGGACGGCGTTAGCGACACGAGGGGGGACGGATGGGAGGGACATACTCGTCGATACTCTCAAACTCCATCTTCGCGCCCAGCGCCTGGGACGCCGCAACAGCGAGCTCAGGCCCCGCAGTCAGTTGCGGACCTACGAATCTCGATTAGCATACCACATACGCGCACACATCCGCATACACGTACCCGTCGCCACGATCATCTGGCTCCTCACATCGTCCGCCAGCCCATGCGGCCCCTCGCTCGTGATCACATACGCCACGAGCTGCGCGACGTCCCCCAGCGCAATCGGCGCGAACTTGTGGTCTTCCCCGATCGGTAGGGGCAGCTTGCCCTCGCCCTGTGCCTGCTTCGAGTACAGCAGCAGGTTCTCCGCATAGAAGCCCGCGCGGATCACGCAGGGCGAGTGGCCGGTGTCGCCCGTGGAGGTTAGGCCTTTGGGCGCGAGGGCGAGCGCCTCGAGGTCGATGAACTCGCGCAGGCGCGGCTGGGCGTCACGCTCGGCGTAGTCTGCCCCTGCGCTGGAGAGGAAGACGAGGTTCTGGACGGTCTGCGCCTGCTTGGCGGCGTCGAGGAGGGTGCGGGTGATTTTGGCCTTGTCCTGTGCAATCGAATGAAGAGTCAGTCAGAGAGTCAGCGTTCAGTGCAGAAGACGGTGAAGTTCGGACGTACCTTGCGCGCGGGCGGGATGAGCAGACATGTGTCGACGGCGAACATCGCGGCCGTGAGCGCCTCTGTGCCCTGCGGGTCGTACACGATCGTCTTCACGCTCTCAAATTCCTCCAGGGCGGACTTTGCCTGCTCGGAGAAGACGAGGGCGGTGAGCTGGGCGTACTTGCTCGCGTAGGTGTCGTCGGTCGTGAGCAGCTCGATGATGAGCCGCCCTGTCTGGCCCTCGCCGGCGGTGACGAGGATCTTGCGCGAAGACTTCTGTGTGCCGCCGCTGGAGCCGGACTTGGCGTCGCCGTTGCTTGTGCGCTTCGGAGCCATTGAGATCAGAAAATCGTGCAAGGCTGGTAGGGAAATGAGGAAGAGGAGGCTTGGCAGCGGGGAATGGAGGTCGGTGAGCTTTATAGGCGGGGGACGACGGGTGGGTCGATGACGATACCCAGGGGTCTCCGATCGAGCGTAGTTTGCCAACCGTCAACGAGTGCTGGGCAGACGTTCTCGTGGGTAGCCACCCCGCCGCGGCCTTACGCTATCCCGCCGCCAAACGAGGAGGGAGCATCTTCCTTTTCGTGAGCTGCACCGTGGCACCCCGCCGGCCGGGCAATATTACGTTCGCTCACCGTCAGAGATGCGCGTCGCGGTGACGCACGCGGGTCACTGAGAGTGTACAGGGGCGCATTCAGGCTGTATAAGGACGGCCATGGTGAGGCTGATTGGAGTTGTGGCGAGAAGAGAGTAGAGGAGAGTTGGGTGGGGAACGCTGACGCGCACGACGCGTCACCGGCGCTTCACGCTACCCTCGCCAGACGCGGTCAGCTGACCTCTGCCACTCGCGCATTTGCCCAGTGCGGTTGTTGTTGCGCGTCGCCGACGTTTGCTTTCGTCCACCACTAGGTCCGTACTTAGTCTCGTAACCAGCCGGTCTAGGGGGTCGCGCGGTTTTTACCAAAACGGGACAGAGGAAACCGCGCAGAGACCCACCTATACCGTCTGGTGGAAATAGGACAGGTGGGTAGGGGGTTGTCACACCTGTCACACATGGACAGCTGAACGCCGGCGCTTTGGCACTTGACATTCGACGAATCTGCTGAGAGCTACCACGACTCGCGCTTTAGGTCGTCTACCTTCCTGCTTGTCTTTTGCGCTATTCAAAGATGCATATATATATTTTACCTGTTTGTTCTTGCCGCTATGGACCCCCTCGACGCTCCCTCAAACCCGCCCGCTCCTCTGGATACTACAAGAGCGCAGTGGTCCGGCCCGACTGCGACTGCCAGTAGCACACATGCGCAACGCGAGTCCCGCTCCTTGCAGCTGCTAGAAGCCGCTCGCGCGGACGCCGGGAGGGTGCATAGATATGACTCGGGCGTGACAAGAACGCGCCTCCAAGAAACCTTCTCTCAAGCGTTTAGGGGACGGGACCCCTATGAGTGGCAGGTCGACGTCGCGGAAGCGCTCCATCTAGGGCTGGACGTCTGTCTGATCGCCGGCACGGGTGCGGGCAAAACGCTTCCGTTTGTTATGTCCCTCTTCCTGGACGGAGGGGGTAAGAAGATGGTCATCATCATCTCGCCGCTCAACGAACTCGAGCGGGACCAGGTATGCAGTAGTGGAAAACTCGCACAGTTGGCGTCCTGTAACAATCACTTCCGTATATTCACAGGCTCGCAGATTTCGCGCAATGGGTCTTACAGCAGCCGCAGTGAACGGCGAGGATTATAATACAGAACTACACGAGGTATGTCCACCTTCAACTTCCCATATCACTCGAAGAAGCCGTACGAGCTAGACATTCCGCAGGGCATCACTTCCAGGGGATTCCGAGTGCTCGTCACTTCACCCGAGATGTGTCTCGAGCACGAACGCTTCTCGCGTCTCGTCCATTCCCCAGATTTCATGCGAGACGTCCTGTATGTCGTCATCGACGAGGCGCACTGCATCTCCCAGTGGGGGGATCACTTCAGGAAGAAGTACTCGCAGTTGGTGGAACTACGTAGTTACCTCGGGGTCCGTAAGCCGTCTAAAGCGCCGCCGGGGTAAATATGTATATACTCCTGAAATTGGTGTTGTGTAGCTTACCGCGTCCGGGTCCTTGAGCGTATTCCGCTTTTCCTGACGAGACGTCCAAGAACATTGACGGAGTAGGGACCATAGCGTGGGGGCGCGAGTCTGTACGCCTTGCTTCATCTCCGGGATCTTGAGGGAAAGCAGGCTCTCGGCCGACAACTCTGACGGTAGCGAGCGCATGTATGTGCCTACGCGAATCATCTCGCGCCGCGTAACTGTAACCACCGTGTCCAGCGCAAACGCATCGAGGGCTTCGCGGGCACCCTTGCTTCGCACTCCCCGGCTATGACCGCGCGGCGGCCGGTACCACGTCCTGAGAAGCGAGGGAAGCTCAGCACTAGACAGCAGCGCAGTTCGTTCAAACTTCGCAAGTTCGTCGTCGACCAGTTCATCCAAGTTGTAGCTAATCGCCCAGAGCAGTAGCGGCAAGTCGACCCTTAGCTCGCGCATATAGCCGAGTATTGCGCGCGCAGCAGTTGCCAGAGTCTTGCCAGATTGCGCAGCGTGAAAGGCCCTGTAAGATTTCGTACGATTTCGATGCGGGGATTCTCCAGTGTGCGGTGGAATACCTGAACGATTGTCGACGTTTTCAGGGATGACGGGATCGTCGTCGTGGTCTTCCTCCTCGGCGCCCTCGCCGAGGTCAGGCTCGTCAAGCTCGTTCTCGTCGACTTGAGGGTGGGAAGGCAGTCCTGGCATGTCGTCCGCAGGCATTGGAGGAGAGGAGAGGAGAGAAATAACGTATATTCAGAATCATAGCTGCACACCTATGCTGCGTCGCGGTCGGAGCGTCGAAGACGCGTCGACGTCCGAGATCGAGGACGCGCTCTGCCAGCGGCGCCTAATGCTTCGAAGCTCCGCAGCCCACGTGGGCGTGACAACCCCCTACCCACCTGTCCGATTTCCACCAGACGGTATAGATTTCGCTCCTTCTCGTTTCTCGCTGTCTCTGTCCCAAAAAGGAGCGATATATCTATACCGGCTGGTTACGAGACTAGTCCGTACTGTAACGGGCCTGGGGATGAATTAAGCTGCCTCGACACTTCCGATCGAGCAGGACGAGGGGCATCGCGTGTCCATGTGTCGGTTGGAAATCTATGTCTTAACACGTAGTGCGAGCCGCTGCACGCCAACTTGATCGTCGTCTATTCGGAAGAGACACACAGGACGAGATGAGAACTCACTAAATTCAGTAACACAATCGATATCTATGTTTTACAGAACGTACAAGCGGCATACGCCGCGGCGAAGATGATCGAGGGGAGCGTAACAAGACCAGACATGCGCAGAAAGGGTTGTTGGCCATGAGATGAGGGATGAGAGGAGACGAGACAGCATGGGGGACTGGAAGTTGTAAGTACGCAAGACGGGTGGCAGGATTTTCGGGGTGAGGGGCAAGGAAGCTCGAGAGCGTGATTTGGGTATGCGAGGGGGATGAGCGCGGGACGAGATGATGGTAAAACACAGGCTGTAACAGGGCCGGGACAGTCAGGTAAGTGTTGCGTCCGCGGCTCGAAGGAAGGGAGGGGGGATGACGAGCCAGGGGTGAGGGACGACGACGGTCGGTGTGGCGCTATAGCGTGTCTGCGGGACGTGCAATGCCTGTCACGTCAGATGGTACTCTGCGGGAAAGGTCAGGCGCGTCATCAGCGAACAGATACATGTGGATATATGCCCTGTACATGTACCTTCACGGTAAATCACTGCCCGACGACCTCCTTGACGCGGTCTCAAGCCTGGAAATCATCAGCATCAACGCGCACAACGTCTGCTCTAACGTTACTCACCTAGGGCAAGTGATGTCGTTCGGCTCGTCTGTGTCCCCCGGGTGCACCGCCTTGTCGACCCCAACAGCATCCACTCCAGCGGACGCCGGTGAGTAGAACAGTGAAAGGATGTTGGAGCGGATAGGCATTTTAGATTTCGCACATCGGGCCGCGGGAAGCCTGATCGAGTAGGCGCACCTTTCTGCAGGGTGCGAGGGGTAGTACCCCTTGAATGTGGCGTGTGAGGGAAAGAGACTGAATTGCAGTGTTGACGGTAGCGTTGGCGAACAAGACCATGCGGCGAGCCATCGCCTAGCTTATGCAAACGTGCTTCCAAATGTCGGGAAGGTTGGCGAGATGGGAAGATGTGACGCGCGCGCGCAAGGAGTCGAGCACAGAGTGGAATTTCAGCACTGGCGTTCGCGCATGGCCAACCGAGGGTTCGTTGTGTTATGCCTGACGGAGGGCTAACTACGGTACTGGTAGCGACCGCAGGCGGTCTACCGCGAGTCCGATGAGGAGCTGACGAGGAGAAAAGGGCAGGAACTCGGGAGGACGTGGTCACGAGTAGCAGTACGCACACCGGCCCACCTGGGGCTCTCCATTGACGGGGAACTCTCAAGTCAATCATGCTGATCTTCTCCAACTGGGGACGCTCGCTGAGCATCCGTCGCGCCAGTATGCGAGAGCCGCGACGATCGACCTGGGAGATCCGTGGAAGGACAGTCAGGGTACGTGTTTGCCCGAGGGGCATCTGACAATGTGCCAAGTCAGCCCTGTGGAGAGCGATTGAGGGGAAGAGAAATGACTACCACTCGATGTCGTGAATGTGTCGGTGTCGGCGTTCCATCGAGGAGGCGGGCCTCGCGCACGCACGCGCAAGACGGGCTGCAAGCCGCGGTGCTCCCTGATATGCCCGTGGGGAAGCTGACTCGCGTCCGGACGTAGTCTGGCTTCGACCAGACTGCACGACGACCAGTGGTTCCGGAAGAGAGAGGTCCTATCATGGTATCTTCTGGATGTCCTGGAGAGCAGAGAAGCCAGTGAAAGTGAGAGCATGTCGTGGGGTATGTACCCGTCGGCGTCGCACTGCCAGTGATGCTCTGTTCGGACGGCCAACACGGCACTCTCGCACGCGGGAATTAGCGGCTGCGAGAGTGCTCGCGCGGTTGCACAGACGTGGAACGGGAGAAGAATACGCGAACTAGATTGGATTGCCAAACGATAGGTCAGTACAAGGCTTCGAGCTTCACAACGCCTGCGTGCAGAGGTCACTTACCGGGCAGCGGCGTGTTCCGCCATGCACCTTTAAATATGGGTTGAGGTCGCGGGAATATACAGAGCGCAAGGCGGACATCGCAGTCCAAAGTAGTGCTGAGAAGAGTGCACGTGCTGGACAGACGAAGACGGGAGATGATTGCCAGGGCGAGCCTTCAGATCGTGTTTATGCTGTACGGGTGGTAGGAATACTATGTCGGGAGACGCAGTCGGCGGGCGGTCGTTGATGATGAACGAGGCAGTACGCATAGACGTGAAGATGCGAGAGATACTAGAGGACATGAGACGTAGTGGCCTCGAATGCGTCTCGCAAGCGTCGTGATGTAGGACGTGCATGGTAGACGTACTAGACAAATGGAGGATAAAGCTAAAATGAGGGGAGCACACGAGTGTAGATTGACGTTCCGAAGCGCGTCATACGGTGGGCAGAGTGCGACGGGCCCCTCGCGGTGGTGTATAAGTCGTAAGCGAGGAGACAGCCTGCTCCTAGGTGCGATGGTGCCTGGGGATAGAGTGTGGGATAGTAGGGGGTGCGTGATATGATAAGCCGTAGCTGCAAGGCGGCAGGGTGTGCGAGTGGGTGGTCGTACTTGAGCAAGACGGCGTGACTCCGTCGCTGCCCTTGAATGTTGACTGGACGTGCGCAGACAAGGGGCAGTTGGAATACTGTAAATCGTCATAGCGGTGAACGCGCCTGAGAGGTCGAGGCCGAGGCACCATCCTGCCCCGCGGGCGTAAGAAACTACGGGGCGCACGGCATGCAATCGATAGCCCGGAGCTTCACATGACGGCTGCAAATTCGTCATGGATGAGATCACGGGTGATACGCGCAAAAGAATCGTGCCGTACCTGCGCCATATGCAGGGCTTCGTCTAGAATCAGGGAATTCCCAGGCAGGAGCACCTCGTTGAGGGAGGAGGATTCATGTCGGACGGTCCATGTGAGGATGGCGCCTAGAGGCGACGCGGGGGCGTCGACACTGCAACATGGCGCAATGTGCACCTGGTGCCCATGTTTTAATACGCGGCAGTGGTGCATCTAGGCACTAGAGGATGGTATGGATTAGCTCTCGTAGTTCGTACCGTCATCGATCCGCCACTCTAGGTGAGGATGGCTCAAGATCTAGAAGAACTGCGGGTACAGGAGAGTCGAGACAGCGAAGCACATCGCTGAACAGGAGTGGCTGCGACGCAGACGTTCAAGGTCGCGAAAGGGTACACGTTTAACCCGTACTTATCTTACCTCGACGCTAGAGGCATCTCTTTATGTAGCCCACCGGGTTTCCAGATTCTCGAGGTGTATGGGGAGTCGTCAGGCGAAGGCAGAGGTGCCGAGGATCGTTGCGCCGTGCGACATCCAAGGACAGGGGTGCAGTGCATCAGGAACAAGGTTTTGGAAGCTGAGGGTGAGCGTTGCACACGAGATGAACGCAGTACTTGGCCGCCGCGAACGAGCAAGTGAAGACACGAGAGCGGAGGAGAGAATATTTAATGTGCGCGTCCGCCTCGGTTGCCAGCGCCTCAGTCAATGACGTCATACCTACCCAGACTCCGGCGCTTGTCCTATCGCACGCCTACTTCGCGGCGTCTTTGTCGACACGCCCTCAGGCCTCAGCGCTTCTGCCTCACGCCCACAGTCCCATTCCTCGGCCTTCCACCCACACTCCCGATATTCCTCCCAGCGTTCAGCTCTACTCTACTCTAGCACCACCTTTCCGATGTCGATGATGGCCCGTAACGTTGTGGCTACTTGTTGAAGCAAAATGCACTGTGTCCTTCTGCGCCGTTGGCTTCGCTGCTGCTGAAAGGTCTAAACCCACATCATCAGGCCACGTCAAGCTCTTCCTCGTCCTTGTGAGACGGCGTCAGCATCATCGCACCAACACCTCTGATTGTTCATGATAGCATGGGTATACAGATGTACAAAGCTACGTGGTGAGTGACTGTAAAGCCTAGCCTGTGACGCTCACGAAGGTGGACGAGGAGATTGCGAATAGCATACACATAGGACGCTATCCCGTCCACGCTCTATTGGTCGACAACCTTGAGCGCAACGAGGACGCCTCATCACAAGATAGACTTTCAACTGGTACGTCAGGTTCTCTGTGTACCTGTTCACTCACTCACTACGTGTAGCTTCTCGCCCATGTCGCGTATCTCACGAGTGCAAATTCGACCCCCGGCGCTGTCGAACGCAAGAAGACCTGTATCGGTCAATCAGGTGTTGATAGAAGTGAGTATCTACTAGCCCTCGGTAGTGCTGACCCAGGAAAGCAGAACCAGGGCGATCCCCAGTCCTCGATGGCGTCCCGTTTGCTCTGCCCTGGAGCGTTCCTCTCAAGAGTCAGACCCGCAACGCTCGGCAAGTTGTACGTCTTCTGTTGGCGGTGGAAATATTTGTGAGTAGCATCTCGAGCAATATTGCGCTCAATGCCGCTAACGATGTGCGATTGCTGCAACTATCTCTCATTTTGAAGATACCACGTGCTTCATTAACCGTTCCTCACCCCAGGTTGCTCCGCGCCCGGATGCGCTTTAGGGCTTATTCGCAGACGCGTTTTTTTCGTGGGGTAGCACCAACAAGGAGCGGAGCAATGCAGATCTGGCGCTAGCAGCCTTGGTGGGGGGCGCACGTTTTCAGCTCCGCAATGCAAAACGAGCTCCACGCAAGGGAATGCAAACGCGTTGCGAATAAGCTCTTTTTGCAGCTGCGCCGTATCTTTCCGGTTACACGGAGTGTTTCCCACTATAGTCGGTTGAACGAGGCAGCGGGCAACCGTGAGTTAAAACGTCGCGCTACGTGGGCTTCTCTGCCGAGATTAATACACCCGCAGAGGAACGGGGGTATCAGTGCTTACAGGGCGGAGTACGCTGCGCAGGCGAGCTTGTTTCTGGCTATTCACTGACGCGGAATTAGGCAACGGCGCGAGCATAATCTACCGCACCATCCAATATTTCGGCAGAAGCTGAGAAGCTGACACCAGGTCCGCCTGTTCGCGCCGTGCCCTCATACCACGCCTACATGTTTCTCAAAGCATTTTCAGCGGACTCGTTCGCGGCACTCGTACCTTCTGTTCCGCGCTGCAGACCTGGTCTACACGCCTGGCCAATCAGAGCTCTCTCCCCACGCAGAAGTTACCCAGAAACGCGCTCGTGCGCAGGAGCACCAATCTGGACGGACCATCTTGTTTCCTCTGTCGGGTTTCCAGATGCACGGGCTTAGTGAGTGCGGACACTGCTCGTCATTAGAGCGGCTTTTATACTCCCGTGGCCCCGTGCATACTGATCTAACAAATCACATCATGGAAACATAGTACGCCTCATTCTACCGCGAGTGACGCGGGAGCGGTACGTCTCGCCATCCACGCCCTCCACCCATGCTCAGGGCGACCTTGACACCGCGGTGGGCGCGCAATACACGCTCAACGCCGCGGGCCTATGTTGCATAGCTCTCCGTTAGGATGTCTACGCAGGCTACGGTGCGAATGTCTCATCGGTACTACGTTCTGACGCGCTGTAATGAAGGTAAATCCGCGAGTTCGGCAGTCAATTGGGCGTGGCTCTCCTATGGCAAGCCGATGGAGTCTGCTACGCGCCTTCGCCCACAGTTATAATAGATACACGGCGTACGGGATAGCGTCCAGGCTACTACTTACGTGACATGTTGAATGAAGGTGCAGCCTCCTAGATTGCTCTTTACGGTCAATTAACGACCGAGGCTTGAGCGATGAATATGAGTCGGGAACGAGCGTGGACGGCGACGCAAGCAAGAGAAACAGGCGCGCGGCCGCGGGAATTGCCTTAGTCTCATACCAAGACCGTTCACGTGTCAGCGTGGACGGTCTTGTCTCAAAGTCCGGGAAAGTGAAGGGGTCTGGGGGGTGGCCCATTGATTACAATCGACTACAATCGTTATCTATCTGAGCTTGAACGCGGTGCTAGGTCGCGATAAGTAACAATGCTAATCCGAGAGTAACGCGAAGCGCCCAGCCGCGGTCTCTGTCCGTACTACGTCGATGTCGCGCACGCCTGCGCCGAGCAGCCAAGCCCGGCGACTGGAGAAAATCCATGGCGTACTAGCAGCTGTTAAGAGCTACAACTGGATCTCCTTTAACGACTTCTTACTGGCGTTTTACTCGAGCAGCGACCCGACCGTGACCGCGCATGCCAACATATTCGACGTTATTCTCTCACATCGTCACTGTAAATCTAACTCTTACGCGTTCGTCGATCCCCATAGCCCGGAAATCTGCAGCCGCTTCTGCGGCATGTGGACGCATGCGTTCTTCGCTGTTGTACATCTTCTGTTTGCCTCTTCAACCAATCAGCCGTTGGCGCAAATACGTGTTTCAATGGCTGCCTTCGTCTTCCCGCGGGCTCCACGCTGACTACAGATCTTCTTGCAGATGTAGGTATGTCTCCTGGGAAGCACCGTCACGCGCTTGCCTAGCGCGACGATGGCGCCAAGCGCTCTCACCGACCTGGACCTCGCTGTCGACTTCTTCGAGCGCGGAGCAGCGATGAGTTCCTGCGCGCGGCAAGCCCTAGTCAGCATTGTCCTGCACTATCTGCTTGCCTGCTGATTGCTCTTCCCATAGCCAATCCTGCGGAACCTGAAGGACCGCGCGCTGAAGGCGTACAGCAGGTACAGCAATCGGCACATGAGCCCGTCGCTTGACATCCAGCTGCACATCGGCGGGCCGGACGACCAGTTCCAGGACGAGCTCGCGATCTTCGGCGGGCAGACGCGCGTGCTCACGAACAAGACCCTCTCGCGCAAGCGCACTCGCATTCCCGCGAAGCCGCATGACTCGAACGCGACGACGCCGACCGCGTCTACACCGGCCTCTGTGGCGGGCGGCGTGGCAGCGGCGTCAACGCCGAGCAGCGACGAGTGCACGCCGCTCCCGCAGACCGTGGAGGAGCAGATGTCGCACGTGCACCCGTCACTGATGGAGTACCCCTCCCTCTTCCCGTCTGAGGCCTCAATCTCGTTTGTCAACCAGAGCCAGCAGCACATCCCGATGGACATATTCAACGACTCACCCTTCGTGCCACCGCACTCGCAAGTCCCTGCAGGCTGCACCGTCGCATCGCCCTCCACGATATCTTCAGCGTCGTCCTCAGCGTTGTTCGCGCTGCCGGACACCCTCCCGGGCGTGCACGCCGGGTCCGCGCACACGTCGCAGCACTGTCTCCCGCGCCCCCTCGCGCCGCGGCCGCGCAAGACAACGCGGACGCGCACTCGAACGTCCAGCGTGTATTATAAGTAGCAACGAGTCAGCCAACCGAATCCCCTCGCCCTTCCACTCGCCTTGAGCGCTCACGCGGTCGCAGGCGCTTTGCCCTTCGCCGAGCGCGGCGCGGTGCTCACGCACACGCGACCGCGCTCGCGACGCGCGCGACCCGGTCGCGCGCGTCGTGTGCCTCAACATTTGGAACTGAGAGCGGGGATATACTCATTTTGTGTACGCTTCCACGTTATTTGTCATTACGCGAGCTTGACTACGGGGGGGCTCATTGTCCGACAGCCACGGTCAACGAACTCCATTGCTACGAAACTTATGTGAGTACTGATATGCCTTTTCTCAGTATGGCTTTGCGAGAATCCTCTGAAACGCCCGCCTGCAGTGTAATTTTGGAAGGTCCATTCATCGAGAGCCAACTTTGACCGTGAACTGCCACTTCTGCAAACTTCGAAGGTGCCCAAGCGCCGGAGCAGAGTTCGTTCCAAACTTACCTTGACGTGAGCAGGTCATTCCCCCGTTTCTGGCTTGCTCGTGTCCTCTTCACTGTGTCACACTCAACTATGAAGCTGTAATAACGCTGTACCCAAGCCTCATGCAAAACACGTGTCGGCGCGGTTATGAGTGTCCCCCCCGGCCTCTACGTGCTGGGCCTTGCTTGACTTCGCGCTCCCACTACTGACCAGATTGACTCTTGCGACCGTCGGTGAACTACGAAATGCCTCCAAGGAAAAAGGCTGATGCTACAAATGCGGGTATCGGGCCTAGCGCAAACGACACCGTGAGGCCCGCCGCGACGCGAACAAGCCCTCGAAACCGCACACCTTCCGCGAAAGCAGCAGCTGTGATGGCTGCTGCTGCTGCGTTTTCGCCCTCGCCTTCTAAGGCGGTATCAACAGCGAAGGCCCTGGGTAAGCCGCGGGATGCAGAGAAGGGCAAGGGCAAGCGGACACGAGGGGAGTCGGACGATGAGGACGCAGAGGACGCGGAGGAGGACACGGAGGAAGATGAAGACGAAGAGCAAGAGGTGAAACAGCCGAAGAGCAAGCGGGCGCGCAAAGGCGCCAGCGCGTCGGATGCGGGCGGAGACACTGACACCAAGAATTCCGGGACTAAGCTGGCGAGCAAGGCTGTGAGAAAGAGGGCGAAGGATGTGGCAGACTTGCCGCAGAAAATGGTGTGTTGGATACCACTCGGATTTACTGCTAGAAAGCTCGTGATGCCAGGGTATATGCCGGAGTGCACATTTGTCCTGAACCTGGTTTCCTAGGTCTCCGTCGTAAAGCGCGGTGCTGCTCCTGTGGACGCCGCATCCGGTCTCGTCGGTCTGTCTCCCAGATACACTATGACTGCGCCATACTGAAGGCTGACTCTACGTTGTACGTCGCGACAGATACTCACGAGGTGCTAGTCACCCCTGAAGGCGTCTGGGATGCGATGCTCAACCAAACCAACCTTGGCAAGAACGCGAATAAGTACGCTTACCAACTTTTATCCCTGGCAGTCGCTTGGTATACTTACTACTTTTCTGACATCTGCGACGGGTCAGATTCTACGTGCTACAGCTGCTACACCAGGTCGGCAATAACGCTCAATGTATCCTGTATACGCGCTGGGGCCGTGTCGGTGAGATTGGCCAGTCAGCAAAAAAGGTGCGTATCTGGTGTTCCTGCGGTGCTGCGCAGGCAGAAGCCCGATGCCTATGTGACCATAGAGTCATTTGACGCCAATAACGGCCGTGGACGAGTTCAAGAAGAAGTTCAAGGAAAAGGCGGGGGTACATTGGGAACAGCGCGTAGGCATGGTGCCCAAGAAAGGTACCCTGGTATGCTCACTAGCGATATCCTCCACATTTTCTAATCGCTGTATGCGCAGGAAAATATATGTGGCTCGGTAGGCCTCACACCCATTTCTTGACAGACCAACCTTGCTAACGTCATTGTTCCAGAGCGCTCGTATGGTGATGAGGAGGACGAGGAAGAGGCCAACAAGGCGAAGGGCGACTCCGCGGAGAGCAGTGGGTCAAGCGGCCAGCAGGCAGTAAGAATCCCAGACTCGACCCTGTCACCTGAGATTCAGGTTCGTAATATGCGACGTCTACGTTTGCTAGGGAGTCGCCTGACTGAACTATACGAAACAGGCCCTTTGCAGGCTGATCTTCAACCCCTCGTGAGCCTAACACTCACTACGTGCATACACGAAGCTAACATTCTGGAAGCCACATCGACGCACACTTGTCTTCGATGAATTACGACGCCAACAAGCTCCCACTTGGTATGGCGGTATTGCGACCTATCGCTGTGGCATTCGCTCCGCTCACTGTCGACCTCGTTTACTAGGAAAACTTGCCAAATCTACTATCGTGAAAGGATTTACTGCATTGAAGGCACGTTATGGCGTCCTGAGGCTCTTCCAGGCTCTTCCAACATTTTGACATACGTGCAGAAACTCTCAGAAGTGATCGCCCTGCCCGACGGTGACCTCGCTAATAGTTATTGCGGATTCCGAAGCGCTGTTGAGGGCCTTACTGAGCATTATTATTCGTGCGTTCCCAAGACTACATTGATGAGTAGCACACATTGAAAGAGGCTGCGATCAGCGTAATCCCACATGTGGTTGGCAGAGAGCGACCTATAGTCATCGACAACCTCGACAGGCTGAAAAGGGTAATTATATAGATACCCCCTCCACACAATATACACTCACCCAAGGGCACTGTAGGAGCTAGAGCTCGTTGAATCCTTGGGAGAAATGGCACGTCTCCCCTCCCTCCGCCGCACCCATCCTACTGACTCCCCGCTAACGCCCCGCTCCCTACAGAAAGTCGTTTCAAAACTACTCTCGTCATCCATCCCGCGCGATGTAGATGGGCGTCCGGTGAATCCGCTCGACGACCGCTTCCGCTCGCTGCAACTCTCGCGCATGGAGGTTGTCACACGCGCGAGTGCTGAATTTGTAGCCCTCGAGACGTACGCGCGTGCCGTCGGTTACATGCACACTGATGCAACATCCCTCCATTACGATGTCGATATAATGGACGCGTTCCGCGTTGAGAGGTGCGTCTGCCAGCTGAGGCTTGGTTGCTTGGGTAACAAACGGGGAATCACAGAGAGGAAGAGACGGCAGCGTGGATGGAGGCCGGTTTTGGTTCTCTCCTAGACGGGGAACGGTTGTTGCTGTGGCATGGGTCCCGCACAACGAACTTCGCTGGTGGGCCTCGTTATTATTGCGGTAGCTTAAAATCTGCGCACTAATGATGCGTACAGGTATTCTGAAGCAAGGTCTGCGAATTGCACCCCCAGAAGGTGAGCAGCTCTTCCAGTTCTTTATCACGACTCAGCCCTAATGCCGCCGATCCCAGCGCCCGTGAATGGTGAGTGCCTTTCTGTGTCTGCCCTATTCACTGCTGTTATTGACATTGGCTAGGGTACATGTTCGGCAAGGGTGTATATTTTGCGGATGTGAGTCCCTTCTGCGATAACTCAGTAACGGGGACCGCTGATCAAAAGTCGTTGCTACAGACAATGTCTAAGGTACGCTCACTTGTAGAGACACTGATGTTAGACTAACCTTCCCCGCATGTACCTAGTCTGTGAAGCACTGCCACTCCTGGTAAGTGTATATACTATACGCATTCGGCTGGCTCCCTCGCTCACTACTCGCAGCCTAAGCGACAGCATTGGCCTGCTCCTCCTCTGCGAAGTCGCAGCGAAGCCATTCTACGAACAGTATTCAGGCAACGGCGATGCAAAGGCCGACTGCGAGAGGGCAGGCGCAAGGTCACCTTTGTCTGAAATAGAGCTGCTATCCTGACGCTGACGGCTGTCGGTTCTTTGTTGCAGGGCGACAAAGGGCTTGGGGTACTCGCAACCTGGCGATTGGCAGGACGCCGGCGCGGCCCTGAATAATCCAGAGTTGAGCGGCTGCCACATGCCCAAGGGCGCTGCCGTGCATGTCAAAATGCCAGAGAAGCGTCTCCACCACAACGAGGTCCGTATCGCCCCCCGTTCTCGCAGACTTGATCTGAGGTTGATGCACGTGGTCTGGGAAGTATATCGTGTATAACACCTCGCAGGTCCGGCTGCGGTACCTGTTGATGGTCAAGATAGGCTGAGCGACCTTGCTATACATGTTTCTTCTCCTATCATAACCTGTTCCATCTGCAAGATGGTAGCGTTGCTCTTTGGCGTCAGGTTTTCGGTCTGAGAGGCTATTGTCAACATTCGGGCCCTCGGCTCAGCGTCCTCCTACCGTATGTTATCGAATGTCGCCCGACTCAGAGAAAACTAGGTTCCTGATTGTATACTAGGGGGCGAGGGGAAAAGAACGTTGATTTGAAGGTCTGGAAGGCGAATGCTCGCCACAGCAAACGTTCAAGTTTTGTTTACTCGTCAACGTTCAATCACGAAGGCGAACAGACGAAGGCTAGCAGGGTGCTAACCTGTCTTCGCACTCCAGGAGCTAGACTCATGATTGCGGCGGCGAGCCATGACTCTGCTCCGCACTGTTACTGTGATCAGGAACCATCTACCCACAGGATCGATCTAGAGCGGCGAGATATTTGTCACTTCCCTGTCCACCAGCATTGTGGCGCGAAGGTTCTGCCATCCACCAGCGTGCGCGAACCAAGCAGGATTTGGGTACCCGGTTACCGTTCTGAAACGATAGCCTGGCCGTATAGCAGCTCGCGCGTTCAGGCTTCGACTAGCTTCGGTCGAAACAATGTTTTGGGGCAGGTTCATTTAATTGTATCGGATGACGATAAAACAGATTGCGCATAGGCACGCTAGCGTTGTAATTGGTGACAGAATGGATAGAACGACGAGGAAGTAGGCCTCGTGCGCAATGTGACGTACCAATGGCAGCACAAGTGGCGAGCTATGCCAAGGGAGGTCAACTCGCTTACAGGAGTACAAAGTACAGTAAGGGGAAACAACAGAGAGATCACGCCCCGTTACCAGAGGAGTGCCGCGAACGTGAATTCTCGTTTCGATGGGTACACCGCCCGGCCGACGCCTTTTGAGCGCGTGCATCGCGTTGCGGAGCATGCAATCGGCAACATAGGCGTCGGTATTCTGAGTAGACTTTGCTACGTAGGAGGATACTGGTTAGCGAACTTTCCGCTACCGTCGCACTCACATATACTCTTTTATGTTGAGCGCGAGGACAGCGGTTGTAGAAGTATACGTATGTGGCGATACCACGTATAACGCAGTGCATATTCTTCGAGTTCCGGGAAGGACGTTATGGAATCACGTAGCGAGCGAACCATGTTCTACTCTACCGAGCAACCCACGAAGGGCGTGAGGTCGAGAAGGCAGGATTTGCTGCGAGCCGGGCAGTTCGGGCACTAATGGCGGGCTGGGGTGCATAGGCGTTGTTCGACGTGAGGGAGGGCCTAGGAGGCGGGTGAAAGATGATGCCAAGAGCCAGCTGAGGACAGTATATCAGTAGGATGCTCCCACTTCCGCAACGCCTGCGAGTTGGGACAATGAGCTGTTGCATGAGTGAGCGAACGTACGTGGACGCAAGGAGAGAGACGGGCGACGCAGAGTACTTCTGGAAGAAACCGGCTGGCTACGTGGCACGTCCTCTCCTCGTGTGAGTGTATCGCCATTCGCGTCCTCGGAGCCACTCCGCTTACCGAGGTAGCCTGGAGGCGTCACAGCAACGTGTGGGTCATAACGTCGTGTGAGATGGGGTGATACGGATTGCGCGTTGTCTTCTCATGAGCGAACGGCCACTCAAAGCTGAGAGCCTCCAGGTCGCTGCTTCTATTCCTTTCCGGGGCTCTCAGTTCACGGGGGACCCGTGTGGAGATATGACCTGTGATGATACGATTTGGTGGAGCATAGGACGCTGCTGATAGTGTTACCGCGGCCCAAGCAAACCGCCACGCCGCAGACATCGACCGGTTTCCAAGGTCGGATACGCGCATACAAGGTCTGCAGCAGGCGGGGAGCATGAGAGCGGTATGAAGTACTTACCAGGTGAGGCGTCATCGGCAGCCTGGACATTTACGGGACGCGCTGGCTTCCGGCGTGCTGGCTCGGGTGCCTCGGAGTCGCGGAAACGGACTGTGGGTGTGCTGCATCCGCCGTACGTCGACGAGGAGGAGCATTCCGTTGCACTCACATGAACACTTTGACGCTGATCATGCGGATGGTAGGTCCGTAGATATACATGCGCGGCGATGCCCTTCATAGTGCTGTGCATGTTCTTTGATTGCCCGGGAAGGACCGCATGGGGAGACAACGTACGCTGTAGTATATGCATTGGAAAATGCGCGCGCGCGAGAGGCGCGGTAGGCTGCTGTACCTGCGCGCTGCCGCTGGGCTGATGATGCGACGAAAGTCGTACTAGAGAGAGAATGCTCGTAACGTACAAGGTACCGCCCGGGGTTCCCGCTCGCCAGCGCCGACTGAGCCGTGGCACAGACCGCCCTCAGCGGACGGACATGATTGACGAGAGTCGCCATACCTCGGGCTTCAGCAGGAGTGCCTCTTCCGCGCCGGCCCCGGCCAGCCTATAGGATATGGCATCCAGAAGCGCATTGTTTTCGAGATGACAAGGTGGCATAGATATGGGGATCCCCTGCTCGGATGAACGCGTGTAGACGCGGTGTTGCTCGCAGCCGCGCGCCGGGTTGAGTGTGTCTCAGAACTCTTGGATGAGGTCGAGATGCAGAACGACCAGCGCATCCCGGAGTATGAGTAGGTATTTGTACGCCATGCTTGCTGAGCTGAGGCGGACATGAATATATGTTAGCACTCGACTCGCGTGAACTACTCCCCGAACCAGAATCCGCAGCATCACAGGGCAGCAATCACAAGTTCCAGACATCTTTCTAGCGTGCAGAATGCTCAGAGAGAAAGACGGCAGCGTACAGCATAGCACGACTGAAGAGGACGGCGCGAGCGGGACGTGCATTCATTGACCAGACCAGATCTCATTTCCGATATACGCAGCAGACACGTTGGATAAGGAGCCGCATAGAGCTCACCTGGAAGGAAAATTTGATCCACACTTAACCAGGCTGCTCTTCTGGAGTCTCGCAGGATACTGCAAGCTGCCGCAGCTGGGCGAATCGAGCGGCAGCATTGAGGCTGGGGGAGGGCTATGACAGAACCAAGAGATCCGAACGAGACATAGAGAGAGCCTAGACACAGTAAGCGAGGGATACAGAGCCCAGCATAAGGCGCGCGCAGCTATAGAGCGGCAGCAGCAGGCGAGCGACCGAGTCTCAGCACGGCCGAGGGAGACTTGACGTTAACGGCCCAGCCGTTTGTCACGGGCGTTCAAACCCCGCTGTGGCTGCATCACCGTAGCGCCCGCCCGCCACCGCCACTCGTCCCGACATAGTGGCCCCGCCCTCGCGCGCGCCCCCTCGCCTCGCGCGACCCCGCGCGCGACCATCGCGACCCCGCGCCACCTCGCGCGCACTCGCGCACCTCGCGCATCCTCGCGCGCGCGCGCGCCTACGGCCCGGCGCGCTGATTAGATACGCTGTGTAGTAGATTACAAGTCCTGTAATAAACCAGATATTAGCTAGAATATCGAGAGCGACAAACTGTGCAATGGATGAAGTTTGCACTTTTGTACCTCTGGACTTCGTCCCCCCCCCCCCTACCGCCCTCATGGACCCTCGCAAGTGCAAAGAATGCGGGCAGGTGAAGCCGCCCAAAGAGTTCCTGAAGAAGATCAATTCCGGCGGTGCAAAAGACAGCGACTACTCAGTGTCTTGCAGTCCGTGTCGGGAGCGGATGGCGGAGCGCCAGCGCAAACACCGGAAGCGGAAGCAGCCTGACAATACCGGCCAGCCTGGACCTGAAGAAGACGGCGGAGGGCGAGAGGATCCGGAGGTGCCGGTGGAAGGCTTTCCGGAGGGACAGCCTGCGATCGCGCTTGAGGATCTTCTCGCGCGTCTCCGCGAGGCTGAGGAGAACCCGTGTCATCTCCAGAACTGGAAGGTTGACGTCGGCGCTGAGGCACGAGTGGGCCGTACGCGCGCCGAGCGCGCACACGATCTGTCGGCGAACATAGGCGAGGCAATGCTGCTGCGTTGGGCGTACGTGATCTGGTTTCATTAAAGGCTGCAATTATTGATGGGTAAGTGTCCAGGCGCGAAGGGAAGAAAAAGAAGAAGCGTACCGGGGCTACCGTGTACTCGTACAGCTGCTGCCAGTCGGCGGACCGTGACAAGAAGCCGAAGGTCGATAAGGGCGACAAAGCGCGCGACCGCCGCCGCATGTCGCGCTTCGCTTGCCACGGGTGGTTGCATCTGCGGGTGAGCGACGCGTCCGACGTCATTGACGTTACGGTCAAACATCTCGAGACGCACCTACCGTATACGGACATCGAGCTCCCGGAGGAATGGAAACGCTACATTGAGAAACAAGCCGAGGCCCAGGTTCCAGGTGATGTGAGTGCATCAAGCTGCGTGAGCCAGGAACACGGTTCTGATCTACTTACTTTAGATGTGGAGCCATATCACGAACGTCGAGATGGCTCGACGGCGCGCTGACAAGAGCCGGCGACCAATCACGTTCACCGAGAAATCGGTGTACTACTACTGGCAGGTTGTGACCCGCAAGCAGTGGCGACTTGCGGGTAGCCCTCTGGAGTCCGCGAGAGAGTTTCTGAAGACGAAAGGAGAGGAGTATGATGTCGTCCAGATGGAAATCGAAGCCGAGCCAGGGACCGAGCTAGTGGCATTCTATGTGAAGGATTTCATTGACGGATGGGCGGCGAACACGCAAGAGTTAGCGATGGATTCAACATGTTCGTGGGACAGATTCATCGAAGATTCCTGTGACGCTCACGTGGTGACGGATATAGGGAACACAAACGGCGGCAATTTCGAGCTGTTCGCCGCGGTCGCAGACGCCGATGGATTCGGACTTCCGCTCGCGTTCCTGTTCATCCGCACGACCGAGCACGCGCTTCCGGGTGCAAAGCAGACTGTTCTTGAACGCTTCCTGGGGCAACTAAAGGATCTGGGCGTTAAGCCCGAGTTCACGCTCTCGGATAAGGACTGGTCCGAGATTGGCGCGATGCGTGCAACGTGGGACGAAGCGAAGCATCAGCTTTGTTTCTGGCACGGTCTCCGGGCATGCAAACAGCGCCTCACCAAGAACAAGAGCACGCCTGCACCGTACAATTCTCAGGCGGCCAATCACCTATTCAGCTTCATCGACACTGAGTTCGTCCCCGCGTCTCAGCGCCCCGCGGGCGACACGGTGAGCTGCATTCAGCATCTGCTTCCGGAGCGCTGTCTGATGTACCGTTTCCCTGGGTTTCAGTTACCGCCGCCGCCTGCGCGTCCCCTCCGCCGTGTCCGGCTTACCCTCGATCACATACCTCCGGTGGAGACTCAGGCGGTGCCTCCGATCCGCTTGTCCGCCACAGCCATTGCCAACGCATTGCGGGAGGACTCCTCATCAGATTCTGATCACCCGGACTCTTTTGACGTTCTCATGGCAAGTACAGGCAGCGCGCGGCCCTCCGGCGTCGATGCAGCCTGCAGGAACAAGCCACCAGTGCCTGAGGACTCGGATGCTCCAGCGGCTAGTGACGACGACGAGCGCAGCGAGAGCGGGATGTTCTGGACGGACGAGGCCGAGGCAATGGAGGCCTCCGCCGCTGATGACGGCGGTGCCTGGTACTCGGACGCTGAGTGGGACGCCGCCGACTCCGACGCTGGGGATCTGCGGCACGAGGTCGAGGCCCTTGCCCGAGACAACGCCGGCATCAACCAGGCTGATGCCCTTCCCTCCGAAAGCGGACCGCGGCCAACTGATCCTGCCTACCAATTCTGCCCGGCTGCGCACCGCATTCCCATTTACCGCCTCTATGCCAAGCACGCATCCCTACACCCCCTCCTTCCTGAGCGGCATCTTCAGCCGCGATCAGCCGAGAACATCCACCGGGACGCTGTTTCGGAGATGTACCACCACTGCCATCTGAACCACCTAGCAGAGGTTTGGGCGTACCTGTGGAACTCGTGGTACCGCCCGGAGCGCTGGGTCCTCTGGGCGCGATCAGCATGTCCATCAAGCATTCCCCGCAAGCGGACCACAATGATCGTGGAGGCTCTCTGGCGCGGAATCAAACGGCAGGTCCTTCCCCGATACAATCGTCCCGCCGTCGATTTCGCGCAGTATTCGATCATCACGAAAGGCTTGACACCATACCGGCTGAAGCTGGAGGCGCTTCTGAAGAACCCGCGCGCGTCCCGGGCCGCCCGCCCCTCCAATGTCCAGAAGGATCTCCGGCGCGCGTGGAAGCGTCTTGCTAGGATCCCGATTGTAGGCTCCTACCGAACGAGCCTGGCACGCTGGACCTGCACCTGCGGAAATCAGAAGTTCCATGCACATCTGCTGTGCAAGCACCTCGTCAAGGCTGCCGGCCCCATGAGTGCGAAGTGGTGGGTAGAAGCGGTCCGCTACCACATCCCTCCCTTCTACGTCGTCCCCATCAATGGAGTCACCGCTCCCCCGCCTGAGAGCATGCGCGATCACTCCTGGATTGCGCGCATGAGGGCGCGTCCGCCTATAGTTAGGCCCGTGGTGCGCGCGGCTGCCGAAGACACCGATGTCAACATCCCCGATGTAGAGACTGATGGATACCAGTCCACTGCTTCGGTGCGTTACATCTATCGGGCTTGGAGCTCTGTGCTAACAGATTGCCTTCTAGCTCTGTTCGTCTCCGGGAAGAGCACCCCCAACGGGCTCGGATGGGATGTTCCGCACGCGCGCAGGTGATGGTGCCGGCTTCGAGGTAGGAATGCCCTATAATTGCGTCCATTACTATTGATTAAATATATTCAGCTCGACGATGAAGACCAGCGCGAGGCAGATGAAGTCCAACGGCTTCTCCATCAAGCGATTGCCATCTACACGGACCAGGAGCGCTATCAAGACGCGCTCTTCTTGCCCAACGCCAAGAAAGCGGCTAGGAGCTCCGTGCGCTGGATCTTGAAGACTGCGCGGGACTCGGTCCAGTGGTCCGGCAGCCTCAGCCGCTCGGACGTGCAGGACTGGGAGATTGCGGACATCAAGGAAGCGCTTGCGCGCGGTATTGGGTTGGTACAAGAGCGGCGCGACCTCGCGGACAGCCATATTCGTGTGGCGGAGGCGAAAAAAGGCCTGAAGGGTGTGCTACGTTGGACGAGGGACCTCGAGCGCCACAAAACGCGCCGGACGCTGCCTATGGCGAACGCCGTGCGCCGCGGTGACCCTAAACCGACTTATGTCTACGGGTACCACTGAAATGTATATTCGATCTAACTGTAACACAGCTACAAATACAGCTAAATAGTGTGCGCCGGGCCGTAGGCGCGCGCGCGCGCGCGAGGGTGCGCGAGGTGCGCGAGTGCGCGCGAGGTGGCGCGGGGTCGCGATGGTCGCGCGCGGGGTCGCGCGAGGCGAGGGGGCGCGCGCGAGGGCGGGGCCACTATGTCGGGACGAGTGGCGGTGGCGGGCGGGCGCTACGGTGATGCAGCCACAGCGGGGTTTGAACGCCCGTGACAAACGGCTGGGCCGTTAACGTCAAGTCCGAGGGAGGACGAGGAAAAGAGCAATTGGCGCCGGCACCATGTGCGAGCGCTACTTACAGCCGTTTTCAGCCTTTTTCAGCGCGCTTGTCGTTTGGGCCAAACAGCGCCAATTGCGCACACCGAGTCCTCTCCCCGCGACCTCCACCGCGCGTCGACGATATCTCCCCAATCACACGCCCGTTCTGCTTGATTTCTTCATATTCTGGTTGTACGGGTCGGCGCGGAGGGCAGAGTACCGGTTTCATTCGATTCTGACCCAACGTTCAACGTTTAACCTACAAGCTAGCCCCGCCTCCGACGTATGCATCCTCCTGCATCAGCAAAGTGGGTATGAAGGATACAGGCAGCGGTAAGACGCTATAGCCTAAGTAGTACGCTGTAGCATTCGTAGTCCAAGATTGATAGCTGACGCGAGGCCATGGGCTCTACTAGCTCAGCGTAGCGGATTCCAGGACGCTGCAAGAGGTGGCGCGACGGTCTGTAGCGGGAGACAGGCTCTCGCGCCTGGTCTTGTCTCGCGCTGCAGCGCTGCGCATGGGTCGCTGTAGCGTTCTGGCAGGCTCTGTATCGCGTCGTGCCAGAGATTGTAGCGAACCGTATTCAATTGCTAGTGGTACCATAGCACAGCTCACATATTCACGCGGATGCTGCATGCACAGGCGAGAGCACGCCTCCGGGGCAGTCCCGACGCGCGGCGGTGCATGGCTCGGGCGCGAGGTGTGCACCATGCATACGGTGCAGCATGATAATGCGATATATAGAATGAAAATAATATTACATCGGGGCCCTCATGCGGCCCATCACGGAAGTCGGGCGACACATATGTAGGGCAGTTGGGCGGACCGGACTCGGAGTGGGAAGCCTGTGAACACGCGGGATCAGCGTGAGGATCAGATATCACAGTATGGTGCCAGACGGAGCGAAGAGGCAAAACGTACGCACGGTAACTATGAGAGAGGGACTCCAGGAGGCAAAAAGAGCCCCTGCGAGCACTGAGCGTCTTATCGATCGAAAGAGAGAAAATAGTACTCACAAGGCTGTATCGTTGGTGAGTGTGTCGGATCTTGGACTAAAGATGCGAGTATATGCGCATATATGCATACCTTACTCACCAGTTGATGACTCCCAGCCCTCCTACATCCATCGATGCCTGCAATAGGCGGCTGCGACCGTGCTTGAGTCCGAGAGGCCTAGTACTAGCACCAGGAGCCGAGAGGCCGAGCAGAAGTGTCAGGGCCATGTAGAGGTAGAGCGTTGGGGAGGCTGTATCGCGGAAGTTACATGATGGTGGGAAGAGACAAGGACGCTATGCCTCTTGACGAGCAGGGTGGAGGGTTTTTATAGGGAAACCTTTTAGCAGCGAGAGATTGGAAGGGTAGAGTCTGACAAAGTCGCCCTCAAGTGGGGGGGCTCCTCTGACTCGCACCACCACCATAACCGTTTTTCCCACGCTCCCCCAAGCGTGCGGAAGGCGACAAAAGACACAGCATGGTAACTAAGCAAACTCTGAGGCCGTGTAGCGAGAGAGATGAGACCGCGTAAACGACGTAGTGGCCCCTCGAGCCCTGCGGAGGACGCAACACACCTAAGCCCAAGCCATGATACTCGTTGGGCTGAGCGCTCGCCGACCATCCGGTGGCGCTGACGAGAAACCCAAAAAACGTAAGGCCCCTATGAGCAATGCAACGGACGCACCCCGCGGGACACAGCGATGAACAACCGGATGCCGCTGCTTAGGCTAGAAAACTTACGAGTGCACGGCCACCACCACTCATACTGCCCCTCTGAGCAGATGAAGCACCACACGGACTGGATCCCACGAAAGCCTCAGCCCGGGAACTGACAAGCCTGTGAAAGATCGCGAGCAGGGAAGGCCTCACCCACCGTGAGACACCGTTGAGAAAGGGTATAAGTATGGCACTGTGAGCTGCCCGGACTCTACCTACACCCTCTCCCAACTGCGATGTACGAACAAGTCCTCCTCTACGCAAAGAAACGGGGCGCCGTCCCCCGTCTGCTCGACTACGAAGGTCGGATCCCAGGGGAGACCCACTATTACGACCTCACCTACATCCCCCCTATGCCGCTGCGA
The DNA here is from genome assembly GCA_002964805.2 of Trametes villosa. Taxonomy (NCBI): domain Eukaryota; kingdom Fungi; phylum Basidiomycota; class Agaricomycetes; order Polyporales; family Polyporaceae; genus Trametes; species Trametes villosa. The sequence goes on along the minus strand of PUDQ02000016.1, from coordinate 614,776 downwards.
ATCGGATTGACTGTTAGGATCCATGAAATTGAGGACCGAGGCTTCCGCACCCCTCCGCGCGGTGGCCCCGACCCGTACGTCGCCAAATCGACCGGCATCGTCGGCACAATCACCGGGATCCGCGCCATGGAGCAGGAGATCACGGAGTTCGTCGTCATGCATGAGGACGACCGCGATGCTGGATGGGTGAAGAACGCTTGCATTGCTGTCCCGCACGTCCAAGGCGCCACCGTCGACCTGCCGGCCTGGCTCCGACTCTTGCGCTGGATCGCTTTCCCCTACCTCGCCAAATCCCGGACCATCTATGTCGAAAACGACCCCGTGATCACCGACAACGTCCGTGTCTGGCGGTCGGATGAGCCGGACCCGGTGATGAGATGGGACTGAGCGAGGTAAGAACCCCCCTAAGCAGGCTTTCCGAAACATGGCACTGAGTCACTATTGCACCTGGCTAGCCCACGCGCCCTCCTGACGCACGAGCATCGAGCTCAGCCAGAACACTCTGGCCGCTAAATAGACATGATGTACTGCTACGCGTGACCACTACCTTGCAAATGTGAAGCTTCCGTGATGCCGCACCCCCCGTGAGCGACAACCTGATGTTAGACAAGCGCCCCATACAAGCCTCGCTACTGTCACTGACTCGGTGTGGCAAAACTCTGACACCCACTCAAAATATCCGCGTTACTTCTGACCGACTACTCGCGCGATTTCGCAAATGGGGGATGTGACACATAGTGTCGACAATGTCCGCAATAGTGTGCAAAAGCTCCCCGCGGTAAAGCGCACGTAGCAAAACTTGTGCTCCCACCGTCGTACCACGCATTGGAAAATACCGGAACGCGACCGGATGATGTAAATATAGCCCCCAAAGCGCTGAGAGGAGTCCGACGGTACCCAGTAAAGGTACTAGGCAAACCGAGCACCGCCAATGTTGGCGCTAGCCGCCGATGGACGCTGATGGTCAAGTCGAACAGTGTTACTTAATGAAATCCGTTTACACTCACGCAGGCAGCATGAAACTCTGCACATACACACAGAGCAGGCTGATACACATTCCTGAAAACCGTGCATTGCTGAGGAGACCTGGTACATGAAATTCTTGAGTAAGAAGCGGATCTTGCAACACTGTCACTTCTGCAAAACTGGTGCAGTGATAATACATACAACTGGTACGAGAAGTACGCCCTTCCTACCACTGAACGCGACCTAAGACCACATCAGAAACCAATCAACAAGCAGCAGCTCTAATACTCAGTACGAGTTTGGCTCACAAACGAAGCCCTGCCACCTCTAAGTACACAGCACTGGCTTTGTGTAATGGCGTGAGCCTACACAGTAAAACCCATACTAGAAATGAGAAGTGCCATGTGACCAAAGACAGACCTGCCCTGAACCACTTCACAGCTGATGGACAGACAACCACCTACAACTGAGCTGAGCACATATATAAGTCGAGCGTCCGCAGGCGGCGTCGAGCGTCCGCACGCGGCGTCGAGCGTCCGCACGCGGCGTCGAGCGTCCGCACGCGGCGTCGAGCTAATATAAGAAGAGCACATACCACTCAGCACCCCCCTAAACCAAACCATTGCCCAACTGCACCAAAAGGCACATGACATACCAGCCCATAAACCATGCAATGTTTATCATCATGGCTGCTATCTTGGACAGAATATTCTGAAACACGCGTCCCAGCTCTGCAAAATGCCACAACAGAGGCAAAGTCACTGTCTGCCTGTATATAAAGGACGTGGACCGTGCACCAACCTTAAAACTCCCCTTCGCCCCAGCTGCCGCTTGCCTCAGCATGCCACCCACCCTCATCCATGCTAAGCTGCGAGGAAGAGCTCCAGCTCACCTGCCGCACTCAAGTCAAATCAGAGAGGTGGCGTACCTCGATGTGACCATCCCGCCCTCCGTCCCGTTGGAAGTTGGACTCCGTATCCGCATAAACGTGCTGAGGAAGCCCGTTAGCAATATCCCGACGATGACGAACCGCCGCGCACCGACCGTGTACACATCCTCCCCACTCGACTTCGAAGGGACAATCATGGGCATACGGTGCCTGGAGCTGGCCGTCACGGAGTTCATCGTCAGAAACGAGGACGTTTTCGCGGAGGTCGAGCACGCCTACCTCAGCGTGAAGCACGTCGAAGGCGTAACCGTGCGCCTCGGCCCCTGGAGGACCGCCATTCGCACTGCACTGCTCCCCCTCCTCCCGCACACGAGGCACATCCCCCTGGAGAAAAGCGTGGAGATTAGACTGGAAGAGTAACGGACGGGGAGGACTCCGGGGTGCGAGGACGATGGCGGAAACACTTGGAGCACAGGTGTGGCACATAAAGTTCCTGTGAGCGTAGAGCGGCGGAAATATTGAGGGAACAGCGGTAGCAGCGGAACGTCTGGCGTGTGGTGCTGAGGCATCTCGAACGGACGGTAAGCCACGCCCCCCCCCAAGTTTATACCGGGGTGTAAACGCACCGCATGGATCGCACAGAGCGAGTGGCGATGATCCTGTGACCGAACGGCTGAAACAACGGAGTATTCTACCCTATCATGCTGAGTAAGCGGGCTGCTGAACTCCGGCGGGGTCTGTTGGGAGCGCGGGGATAGCCTGACGAAAATTGGCTTACGATTTAGTGCTCGGCCCGACTCTTCACGGACCCCCGCCTTCTGACGACTGCTCCCGCAGTCCGGAGCCGCAAAAAACGCACGTCCGGCGGGCCCACGAGGGTCGCGCGAGACTGACACCTGTAAGCGAAGATCAGTAAGCAAAAACCCGACGGATAGAGCACCCTGCCACCATGACAGGCCTTTCTATGCGCGAGTCGTGAAGCGTTAAGTGAACAAACGGGCGTCCGCGCCGCCCCACCCCGATGATACTGAGAAGGTGGCGGTCCGTGGAGTGCCCAAAGGTGCCTAGAGACCGTGTCAGCACTGCGTGACTGGAGAGGATAAGGCAAAACCTCCCGAAGCATGCCTTACCACGCGAATGGTGAGAGGAACGGCAGGGCCACGCGCTCCCCGGACGGATCGGAGTGGGAGGGACGCCTAAACGCAAATCTGAGATCAGGAACAGAGGGTCGAGGCACAAGGAACCGGGGATAAGTAACGTCTAGACCGTGCATGGACATGATGACGCCCTGTGGCTCCTCCTATCGGCCCGACTACCGGCCACGCGAAACGAACGTGCTTACCACGTGGAAGGGAAAGCGGCACGTGGGCCGAACGCGCGCAACGCGCGCTCATCGCGCCCTCCTCCGTGCCAGATCGAGCACTTCTCCTACTGAACTCGCAACGCTCCCTCTTGCTGTGGCCCCGATCGAACGTCACCGAGCACCCGCGGGAGCAGGAATGCAGTCGCGAACCGAAAGCCGGGCGCGAGAGCACGGGAAAGTGCATGCAAGCTGGGCTCCCTTATACTGCTGGCGAGCTTGCTCCTCTTCCCCTCCCCATCCACTCTTCGCTGCTTCTCCCCTCCCTGGCGACCGTTATGAGCGACAATCCGCAGCGTCTTCCCCCGTTCCCTTCTGAACTCCAAGAAAATTCCGCTGGACTGGACGAACCGGGCGGCTTCGCGGGAGAAGGAGAGCACACGGCATGGAATGGCGGGTTTCTGAGTGATGGCCCGATGAGTAACACCTGGCTCATGAGCAACGCGGACCTGGTGAGAACAACTGGCCGTGCTCGCTCACCGCCGCGTACTGAATCCTACCTGTACTAAGAGCATCACGAACTCGCCCTTCTTCAACGACGAGCACCCGTCCGCATCGCCGCTGGTGCCGGATCCTGCGACGCCGACACCGACAAACCGCGCGAACGCACGCTATGTGCTGGGATACCAATCCGCACCGCCGCTCGCCACAGCCCCAGAGGAAGCCCGTGTGGCGATAAGTGATGATGAGTGGCTTGACAAGTACGTACTCGGCCACCTCTCCTCTCATGCCACCCCCGCAAATACATCCCCTCGAAGATCTGCGACTCCGAGACTGGGACTATGCGACACGTCTCCTCAGCGCGTCCCGCCGCATACGTCGCAGACTGCGGACGCCCGCGAGAACAAGAGGAAACGCACTGGGGAGCTGCAGCCGACCGTCGTCGTGAATTATGACCCCTTCATGGCGCAGTCGACCTCACACGCGCACGATCCCGATGACCACCCGTCGCTTGACGCGGGTGCGCGGCATGAGCCATCCTCTGCCCTCCCCCCGGGCGCGGTGTACACGACAATCAACCCAGCACTGCTGCAGCTCCCGGCTGAAAGCGCTCCCGCCCCTGCATCTGACCACGCTCCCCACGATGCGCCCCCTGCTCCCCCGGCCCCGTCCCCGACCGCTCCGACATACGATCACCCGGAGCAGGAACCGATGGAAGCTGCCTACGCTGAAATGCTCATACGCTACCTACGGCGCGCGGCTCAGTACTTCCACGCCGCGGCACGGGCTGGTCTCTGCGAACCGTACATGCTCCCTGCCCTGCTGACCGAGCCGACGGGAGACGGCCTCTCGGATACCATTATCCGAGCTCTGAACGCTGCTTTCGGGCCGGTGCAAACGATGACGGCCATCCCGCCGTCGCTCATCGCGGCGGTACTGCCCCTCTTCCCCTCCTCCCTCCCTTCCCCCGTGCCAGAGCACCCGGCCGTCCCGGCGAACATGGCGGCCTCGGCGCACCCTCCCGCCCCGCCCGGACGCGTGGCACAGCGCAATATGAGTCAGGGAAGACATCCCGGCGAAAGAAGCAGCGACGCGTACGCTGAGGCTGCACGCGTAGACCGAATGGAGGTCGACCCCGTGCCACTAAGCCCGGCCGCCGAAAAACCGTCGGCGTCGCGGATGCCCGCGACAAACCGACCGCAGAAATCGTCGTCCTCGTCACGTTCCCTAGCTGCGAGTATGCACGCGCCGTCTGCTGCCCAGCTGAAGAGAGCTGCGATCATGAACCTTGCGCCGCCCGTCGCGCCGCCCCCTCCTCCCCGGATGACCTGGACGACGCGTTTCGGCACGCTCGAGATCATGAAGTGCCCGAAGGGCTTCGTTTTTCCCACTAAGCACAGGCGCGGCCCACGCGATCTCGTACGTGGCATGTCCCGCAAGGACGTCGCAATGATCGAGTCGTTCCCGAAGGGGACCTTCTGCGGCGCGGAAATTCACTACCTGGGCACGCTCAGGAACGAGGAACAGGTTGCGCGTGCGACCGCGGCCCTGACACGCGTTGTGGCCATCATCACGAACGACTCCGAGTTCAGCATCCTCCCGCCGCCGATCACCACCTCTGAGGACGAGGATAGCGACAACTCCTCCCTGTGGATTATCCGCGATCTCAGGGTGCAAACCACGAACTTCCTCCTTGAAAGCACGGAGTGGTCCACGAACCGCATGTCGCTCTCCATCCATCGTGAGATCACGGGCCCGTCCGAGTATCTGTTCACGCTCTGCGGCTTCCCCTTCCCGAATGAGCGAAGCGTCCGCGCAATCGTCCTGGGCTTCTTCCTATCGCCTACGAACCTCGGGGCGATCGCGGAGCTCATCAAGCACGACGATAAGGGAATCCAAGGCGGAGACCCCTTCGTCGTCGCGCGCTCCCTCGTCAACGACATCGAGCTTGACGTACGAGAGCTGGTTGACGAGGACACGGGCGCACTTACCGTCACCGCGGCGGTGTACTGCGAGGCACCGACGAAGAACGAGGAAGCTTGGAGAAGATGGCAGGACGACCTGCGCAAAATGGTCATCCCCTCCCCGGGACCGAACGGCGGGTTCATCTGGGCACTGCCGCCTGTCCGTTGCGCGATCTGCCACGCGGGCGATCATGTCGATGACGACTGCCCCTTCCCCTCCCTCCCTGGCTGGTTCAGCGGACTGGACCTCTCGGATGAAGCAACCGCGCCGCTCGCCCCGCCCCCCCGCGCGGGCGGCCGATCCCGCGCGTCACGAGGAAAACCTGCGAAGCTCGCGAAGCCCGCGAAGCCAAACCAGGCCCCGCGGCTTAAGACGCAGCAGGACGCCACGCGTGATGCGGGACCCGCGACAGGTGCTGCAGGACACGTGCTCGCCCCGCCTCCCCCGCGACATGCACCGGTCTTTGCGCCCACCGCTCCGTACAGGCAGACCTACTGCTACCAGACGGACGCGCCCGCGGGCGCACCGCCCGTCCCGGAGCGCATGGGCCACCATGAGGACGCGCGCGCACGCGCTGCTGCCCCCGTTGAGCAGCAACAAGACGGGTGGGGGCCACGGAATGAAATGCCGCGAGGATGGCGAGGCACGACTCTCCACGACTCTGGTTACCAGCCCGCCCCCTCGCGCCATAACGGATCGTACCCGGGCTCGTCGCGTCCCTAAGGTGTCCCTCCCGCTTACGCGCGCGCGCGCGTCTTGACGTCCCGCCTTCACCTCCTCTTCCTCTCCCTTCTCTTTTCTTGACGCACGCGAGCCTTTTGTGAGCCGCTCGGTGCATCGCCGTATGATCCTACCACTACTGAGATGCTGTTCATGTAAGCCCATTGGGGAATGAAGTACATGAGCTACATCCCGCCCTCCTCCCATACTGTACATAATAGGGGCTGTATCTACTCCCATCTACTGCACTAACTAATCCGAAGCGTGTCCCATACCCCGTCTAGCGATTCGACGCGCGTACCCGCAATGACGCGCGGCGTACTACCAAAATGCGCACAAGTCTGAGTTGACCGGCAGCAGTGAATCCGCCCTGCGCGCCCCGACTCGGCTGTCCTCGCGATGCCCACATTTACTCGCTCTATGAGCGCAGGAAAGCTCGTGAGTAGGAGATAATACTCCGCCCCTGCGGCGGCCTATTGAGGCCTGGGAGAGCCGCGCCGAGAGGCTCAAGCCGGAGGATAGGACCGTGGAGCGGACCACGCTGCCCTACCCGAGTGCAGACCCCTCCGTGGCAGGCGGAATATCCTGCCTGACTGCATGTTATGGTTGATACCATGCAGGACACCTACTCAACCACGAATACTCCACAGACAAACACACCCCACCCCACGGACACTTCCAACGACCTCGGACATCTGCCTCAGTCTCCCCCGAGCCGCCCGGGTCCCTCTGCCAACTGGGCTCGCGACGACGGGGAGCCTGCGACGACCGGCAGCGCTGCGCGCGATGATGCCTGCGCCCTGGCTGGCGCAACTGAAGCCCGGGGTGATGAACATGCTCCGAATGCGGCGCGGGCGGAGCCGCAAGCGACAGGACGCGAAACTGACCAAACGAACGACGTACCGAGCACTGCCGACGCCCCCCAGAGGAAGAACAAGTCGTGCGCACGCTTGAAAGTCGCTTCCCTGAATATGAAGGGTTTCGGCGTGCCGGACAGATCAGGAGTATCAGACAAGTGGATGCTGCTAAATCAGTTGGTGCGCGAAGCCCGCATTGCGATACTAGCTGTCCAGGAGTCGCACCTCAGCGATGAAAGACTTACGAGCCTAAACGCGCTCTTCGGGCGGCATCTCTACATAGCCCACTCTCCTGATGCAGCCCGCAGTACAGGCGCAAAAGGGGTGGCTTTTGTCGTCAACAAGCGCATGTTAAAAGGTGCCGCACCGACTTTCCAGTGCATTGTGCCAGGGCGCGCGCTCCTAGCCTGCATCCCATGGTCGGAGGACCGTACTATACGTGTCCTCAACGTCTACGCCCCAAACGACCGAGCGGAAAACGCAGCCTTCTGGAAGATGCTGGAGGACAGGCGCCTTGGTCGTGTCGACTTCCTCCTAGGCGACTTCAACATGGTGGAAGCTGCCTTAGACAGACTCCCGCAGCGCGAGGACGCCGTCCTGCAAAATGATGCACTGAACTCCCTCTGCACCGCGCTGAACGTGTGCGACGGCTGGCGATATGCGAACCCCGGTACGCGCGCCTTCACATACCTCCAAGACGGTACTGGCTCCCAATCCAGGATAGATCGCATTTATGTGAATAGGCGAATGGAGCGAGACTGCGACAATTGGGCCATAACTGAATCGGGTGTACCCACAGACCATGACCTTGTCTCAGTTGAAGCTGCTAATTATAAAGCCCCCTACGTGGGGAAGGGGCGGTGGGTGATGCCCTCGCACCTCCTCAACGATACTGAAATGCAAAAGACAATGAGACGACTGGGAGCTGCCCTTGCGGGTGACCTTGCCTCGATCGGTGCCAGAACCCTCGAGCGGAACCCCCAGCGTGCCTATGAGACCTTTAAAGAACAGCTTACGAAGGAGGCCAGAGCACGCGCGCGTGCCCGCGTCCCGAAACTTCAGAAGCAGATTGACGGCCTCAAGGCAGACCTCCACTCCCTCCTGAACGAACCGCGAGCCCCGGATGCTCCACGGGAGACAAATGAAGCCCTTGTCCGCAATGTTGCCGTCTTACAAACCAAGCTCCGTGAACTCGAACGGAAACGTTTCGGCTGGCAACGAAGGAACACCGCGACACGGCACTGGGCGCATTCCGAGACCATTACCAAGCACTGGTGCCGGCAGGGAGCCACGCCTCTGGCATCCGAGGTGATGTTCTCCATGCGGGAACCCGTGCCGGACCAAATTCGTTTCACGAACCACACGAAGACAATGGTACGGATCGCCGCGGATTTCTACGACACCTTACAGGACGATGGGTGTGCCGAGAACGAAGCACTACACGATGAATACATCGACGCCGCGTTGACAACCACGACAACCAGACTAGACGACAGTCTGCGTGACGAGTTGGACAGCGAGCTATCGCGTGACGAGGTCGCGGACGCGATAAAGGCTGCGGCATGCAACAAGTCCCCGGGGCTTGACGGGCTCCCCTCAGAGGTCTGGAAGGCGTACCTGCGGTGGTATGACTCTGACTCCCGCCGTGGGAGGCCTGCAGTCGACATCGCGGCTGCCCTGGCGGCGGTCTTCAACGACATTAGCCGACACGGAATGATGCCGGGGTCGTCTTTCGCGCAGGGCTGGATATGCCCGATCTACAAGCTGAAGAAGGATAAGCGTGAGATTGGGAATTATCGACCGATCACCTTACTGAACTCGGACTACAAACTGATGACCAAGGCGATCGCGAACAGGCTGGTGGCGGTTGCCCCGGCTCTGGTACACACCGACCAGGCGGGCTTCATCCCGGGCAGGCGTATTTTCGACCACATCAGGTTATCCCAGCTGGTGCTTGAGTACGCGGAGGCCGAGGAGGTGAACGGAGTGCTGGTCGCCCTTGACCAGGAGAAAGCGTACGACAGAATTGACCACAGGTACCTCTGGAGGGTTCTGAGGCACCTAAACTTCCCCGAGAGCTTCATCCGTGCTGTCGAGAATCTGTACCTCGGCGCCGAGAGCTGCGTAATAATAAACGGGGTTAAAAGCGCCTTCTTCCGAATTCGCCGGGGTGTCCGCCAGGGAGACCCCATGTCATGCTTACTTTTCAACCTCGCAATTGAGCCACTGGCGAATGCGTTGCGCTGCTCCCCGCTGCGAGGTCTATCCCTCCCCGGGGAGAGCGAGCGGCTTATAGCGAAACTTTTTGCCGACGACACTACCGTGTTCCTTGACGCGCGTGACGATTATAGCCAGGTCCTCGAGATCGCGGAAGCGTGGTGCCGAGCCTCACGAGCGCGTTTCAACGTTGAAAAGACAGAGGTCATACCCGTGGGCACCCTGGACTACCGGCGGTCTGTCGTCGACTCGCGCCGCCTCCGACCGGACGCAGACCCCATACCGCAGGGCGTGCACATAGTACCGGATGGTGTTGCCATACGGTCCCTCGGAGCCTGGATCGGGAACCGGACAGACGCAGCCGCGCCATGGACGAGGATCCTCGAAACTGTCGAACGGAACCTTGCGAAGTGGGACGCAAGCAGGCCCTCCCTGAATGGACGGAGGCTTGTGGTCAACATGGAGGTAGGCGGGCGGACGCAGTTTCTCGCAGTCGCCCAGGGTATGCCGCAAACGGTAGAGGCCGCCCTCACCAAGATCGTCGCTCGTTTTGTGTGGGCGGGGGACGCACACCCCCGTGTAGCACGGGAAACCCTATACGGACCGATTGAGGAGGGCGGACTGAAGCTGCTTGATGTCAAGTCCCGAAACGAGGCGATCGAGCTCATGTGGTGCAAATCCTACCTGCAGATAGGCTTTAAGCGTCAACCGTGGACCGCACTTGCGGATTCCCTCCTGGCGAGAGCGGTGGCCGCGGACTCGAGGTCCGTAGACCCGCTGGCCCGCATAAACACGTTCCTGCAGTCCTGGAAAGTGAGCACTCGGCGGTCGGCTGGGCTCCCGGACCTGCTGCGACGCATGATCACCGCGGCTGGGAAATTCAAGATCAGCTGCTCCTCGGCGAACCCGTCTGAGGCACTACGTGTGGACCTGCCGATATGGTACCACCTCGAATTGCTGCCTGGCCGCAGCTCGGCGAACTCGCGCTCAGCGAAGTGCCTTAGAGCGAACCATGCTGTACGCTCGACAAAACAGTGTCTCGCCGTAGCCGAGAGGGTGAGAGAGAATGATGGTACGCACCTTCGACAGGCAGCATGCCCGTGTACACCCTGTGTGGTGGATCGGACCTCAGCGGGATGTGACAACCCGCACCGGTGCGCTGTCGCGGCCGCCAAGATGATCGACAAGATCGGTGCAGTGTGGCACCCGGAGCGGCCTGGCAACCACGACGGCCTCTCCCTCACCCGGCGCCGGAAGGATGCAAACCGGACTGCACGCGCTGAGGACGGGAGAATCCTTTTCGACCCCTCCCTCACATCAGATGGCCCCCTGGCGGGTGTCTTCAGAGTCTTCGCCGAGCCGAGCGGCGCTCCACCACTCCCCGCGCTGAGACCCCCGAGGCCTTTCCAAGTGAGTAGTGAGGACACTGAAGTCTTCACGGACGGCTCGTGCTCCGGCAATGGCCTACGAAGCGCGGCCGCGGGGAGTGGCGTGTGGTTTGGCGATGCTGACCGGCGAAATGACGGTGTCAGGGTACCTCTCGAGGAGCAGACCAACCAGCTCGCGGAAATCTATGCGATTGAGGTAGCTCACCGTAAAGTTCCGCCGTACGCCCCGCTCCATTTCGTCAGCGACTCCAAGTACGTTGTCGATGGCCTTACCAAGCACCTCCCCTCATGGGAGGCTAAAGGATGGATTGGGGTGGCAAACGCGGCCGCACTCCGCTCAGTGGCCGCCCTGCTGAGAACAAGATGCGCACCAACTACCTTCCGGTGGGTGAAAGGGCACCGCGGGGAGCGAGGGAACGAAGAAGCTGACCGCCTTGCGGCGATCGGCGCAAACGACCCCATGCCCTTTCGCCCTTTCCACCTCCCTCCCCCGCGCGGATTCATGAGCACGGGTGCCGCCCTGTCGTCGCTCACCCAGAAGCTAGCCTACGCGGGCATCAGAGCTACTAAGACTGCGCCTCTAAAGGAGTCCACACTGCTGCGCGTTAGGGCTGCCCAGCAGACGATCGCGCTCCTAGCAGATGGGCTCGAGCCCGCGGCTGGTACCATATGGCGACAGCTCCGTGCACCCGTGATCTCCCGTAAATGTCGTGACTTCATCTGGCGGTCCTTGCACGGTGCGCACCGCGTGGGCAGCTACTGGTCTAACATTCCGGGTTTCGAAAATCGCGCACTCTGCGCCGCCTGCGGAACTCTGGAATCCTTGCAACACATCCTGACTGAGTGCGCCGCCCCGGGGCCGAAGCAGGTCTGGTCCCTGGCCAGGCGTACCCTCTCCCGTAGAAGAATCGCCCTACCAGACCCCATCCCCGCCGACCTCCCCTTGGGCTGCGCCTCCTTCATCACGCCCGATGCAAAGGGCGAAATCCGACGCGGCGCATCCCGGCTTGCAAGGCTGGTGCTCTCGGAGTCCGCCCACCTGATCTGGGTACTGCGATGCGAGCGCGTCATCGGACGGGAGGGCACGCCTGACGGAGATCCTTCGGATGCTGAAATCCGGAACCGGTGGCTGAAGAACATTAACAGGCGACTGACCTTGGACCGGGCGCTGACGAACAGGCGGGTAGCTGGCAGGATGGCGGTGCCTGAGCACACGGTGCTGGAGACGTGGAGAGGGGTACTGGAGAACGAGGGGGAGCTACCAGCGGACTGGCTACATCTACCGGGGGTTTTAGTGGGTATACTGCCGGATGGGTAAATCGCCACTTACTGGTGTGCCGCCGGCGGGGAGTCCCACACTGGGGCGCGCCTCGGCGCGCCTGCGTGCGTAACGCATTTCCCCCCGTGCGGCTGCACTTGTAGCGTAGGGGACTTGCTCCCCGAAGCTTGCAATACATTACTGGAAGGCTCACTACGAGCCGCGCCAGTTTGTGCACCGCCAAAAAAAGTCGCCCTCAAGTGAAGCGGCTATATGCGGTCAAATGAGGGGTGACCGGGTGACGTCATACGTCGTTATAGGCGCTTCGTCCTTCGATCCTCCGCCGCCGTCAAGTAAAGGGCGCCGTCCCTCTTCAAGCAGCCTCCGGGAACTCGTATGTCATACGCACCCTCACATTAACTAGTCGAATAACACAGGGCGCATAGTTTTGCATTCCCGAAGGTTTGCTGCTACCGCTAGGTGTGCGCAACGTTGAAGTGGAAATTAACTTGTATGTGGCAGGCCCCGCAGGGAGCACGGTAAGCTATCACCCGTGTCTAGTGTGGCGTCTTGTAGCCTGTGCTATTCAAACGTCGTGTGCGGTTTAAGCATTGCAATAATCTAGAGAGTCAAGGTATCACAAGATTAATGTCTGTAGGCTACGTGGTATGCGACTTGAGACCGCAACGTACTGTAGCAACCTTCAGCACGTCCGCCGCAGACGATGAGCGTCTGTATCGTGCTGTCTCCACCATATCGCGCTGTAGCGTGCTAGCTCCGATTTCCCCTTTTGCTGATGTGCACAGCGGCCGCCCCAGTTCCTACCCCGCCGCGCGCAAGGCCCTGAGTCAATATCAGCACTACGCTCGACTGTACAGCGACGACGGCGAGCCTCGCCGACCGCGCTCGAGCTCCCGCGCCGCACCGCGCTGGCGGCTGCACTGCACACCCGTCCATTGCTTGCTGCCGCGCTCATCCTCGCGCAAGCATCTCCTGCACTCTCCGCCACTTTCCGGATCTATGCATATGACGCCTACGCGCTAATCACGGTTTACTCCTCCTCGTTCCTTGCGCACCCCGTGACCGCGCACCTTGTACACCGCGCTCTCTTCTCAGGCTGCTCTCCGACTGGCTTGGGCAACCTCTTCTACCCCTTCAAGTCTTGGTCTTAGAGAGCGTCTTTCATTGGCTAGTGCCGGCAACCCTCTATGTGAGTCCTTCCCCGGAATTTACGCAACGCGCGACATCGCGCTGCGAGAGTCGTGGAAGAGGGCTACAGATGCTAATCGAGGTCCTTCTGTGTGTGATAGATGTAGCAGCCGCGCGCCGCGTTCACCTGCAGTGGTAGAAAGCCATGCACTGTCGAATGGCGCGGGCGCACGCCCCGGGACGACCCCGCCGCGTATATAAATAAATTACAACCGCGCCATCCCGGGCAGGCTCGCCCGGGGACGCTCTCGACAGTCCCATGTCGCCCTCAAGACACGCACGACGCGGTCGCCCTGTGATTCAAGGGTGGGTACCTCGAGCGTTGGTCAGCGGCACCTCTGGAGCGATGAGAGAGGGCTATAGAACGTTATTATGACGCTGTACACTGTGTTACCCCTCGCGACGCAGCTTTCGCGCTCGCGCCCGTCGCTTCCAAACAGCCCGAGGCGCATCCGACGTGTGTTCACGGACAGACACGCCGCGGCGCGCGTGTCCGTGCTGCCCCGCCGTCAGCACGCCCGCCGTCCACCCTGCGTGTACGCGATCTCTCCACCCCTCCCTCAAACGGACCGAGACTCATTCAAACAGGGCCGGGCGAGGTGGACGCATCCGGAGTGGCGCTGCCGCGTCGCGCCGAGTCTCCAACGACAAACGAGGGGGTACTGCGACGCCAATCGTGCACGCCGCGATCTTGACTCGAGCCCGCAGAAGAAGCGTCAGGTGCGTGCAGGGTCTTCGCTTCCGCGCTTCACGTCTCGCCGGCGATACTCAGGCTCTCCCCAACAGACAGCAGTGGCTCAAGGCCGCTGTCCGCCCCTCTCCTGCACGATGAGCCTCGGGGCGCTCGGTGCTGGCGCCTTGCCTACTCAGCTTAGCCTCGGTCGCCGGAGCCGGAATATGAGGACACGTCGTGTCCTCTAGTTGCGTTGTTTGGGTGTGGCACTCCTGTGCACTCCCTCGGCCGGGGAAAGCTACATTCTGTCGCGTATCGGTGGTTCGAGTTTTGATCGTCTAGCTGGGCGGGCGTCGACGCCGCCCCTCCCGTGCTCGAACGAGGCGACGGCGGGCCGCGCCAACGCTGACGTGTCCTATGCACCGGGGCGCACACGCGATAGATCAGGCATATCGCCCGCCTCCGTCTCATGAACGTTTGAACGTTGACCTCGATGTACTGCGCAACTTGTATCTAGTCATTGATGTATACCGACTCACTCTACCTCGGACGTTTGACTTGCACCTCGTTGCGGCAGTACCAAACAAGCCGGCCAAAGGCCTTCGAACTCGGACAGCTGCACGGACTGCTGAACTTGGGTCCTTCGTGATGTGAACCTCGTTCCAAGGCTGACTTACACGAAGCAGTGTCGCCGCGCATACACCGTGACTAATTCGCCGCTCCAAGACCCGGCCTACTACGTCATGATGCAACCTTCCTGACCGGGAGCGTGGAACGAAGGGATTCCTCGACGAACAGTTCTCCGAAGTCGTGTCCACGGCTGTGGGGCTGAT